>OY804606.1:38009310-38522344 GCA_963680895.1 Fragum sueziense
GTTTTTCTTTTCATATAACAGTAGGCGTAACATTTACAGACATTGTTTTGTAATTTGAGGGACTCTGGAAAAAGATTTTAGGTGGGGGCCTAGCTACCCAGGCCTGGGTTAGCTTGGCCCCCCGCCCCTATTCTACACCAAAAAAGGCGAAAAATTAATTTGACCAAAACACATTAAACTTTGGTTTTTCTTTTCATTTAACAGTAGGTGTAACATTTACAGACTTTCTTTTTTAATTTGAGGGACTCTGGAAAAAGATTTTAGGTGGGGGCCAAGCTACCCAGGCCTGAGTAGCTTGGCCCCCGCCCCTATTCTGCGCCAAAAAAGGCGAAAAATTAATTTGACCAAAACACATTAAACTTTGTTTTTTCTTTTCATTTAATAGTAGGCGTAACATTTACAGACATTGTTTTGTAATTTAAGGGACTCTGGAAAAAGATTTTAGGTGGGGGCCAAGCTACCCAGGCCTGGGTAGCTTGGCCCCCGCCCCTATTCTACACCAAAAAAGGCGAAAAATTAATTTGACCAAAACACATTAAACTTTGGTTTTTCTTTTCATTTAACAGTAGGTGTAACATTTACAGACATTGTTTTGTAATTTCAGGGAGTCTGGAAAAAGATTTTAGGTGGGGGCCAAGCTACCCAGGCCTGGGTAGCTTGGCCCCCGCCCCTGTTCTACACCAAAAAAGGCGAAAAATTAATTTAACTAAATCACATTAAACTTTGGTTTTTCTTTTCATTTAACAGTAAGCGTAACATTTACAGACATTGTTTTGTAATTTGAGGGACTCTGGAAAAAGATTTTAGGTGGGGGCCAAGCTACCCATGCCTGGGTAGCTTGGCCCCCGCCCCTATTCTACACCAAAAAAGGCGAAAAATTAATTTGACCAAAACACATTAAACTTTGGTGTTTCTTTTCATTTAACAGTAGGCGTAACATTTACAGACATTGTTTTGTATTTTGGGGGACTCTGGAAAAAGATTTTAGGCGGGGGCCAAGCTACCCAGGCCTGGGTAGCTTGGCCCCCACCCCTATTCTGCGCCAAAAAAGGCGAAAAATTAAATTGACCAAAACACATTAAACTTTGGTTTTTCTTTTCATATAACAGTAGGCGTAACATTTACAGACATTGTTTTGTAATTTGAGGGACTCTGGAAAAAGATTTTAGGTGGGGGCCTAGCTACCCAGGCCTGGGTAGCTTGGCCCCCGCCCCTATTCTACACCAAAAAAGGCGAAAAATTAATTTGACCAAAACACATTAAACTTTGGTTTTTCTTTTCATTTAACAGTAGGTGTAACATTTACAGACTTTCTTTTTTAATTTGAGGGACTCTGGAAAAAGATTTTAGGTGGGGGCCAAGCTACCCAGGCCTGAGTAGCTTGGCCCCCGCCCCTATTCTGCGCCAAAAAAGGCGAAAAATTAATTTGACCAAAACACATTAAACTTTGTTTTTTCTTTTCATTTAATAGTAGGCGTAACATTTACAGACATTGTTTTGTAATTTAAGGGACTCTGGAAAAAGATTTTAGGTGGGGGCCAAGCTACCCAGGCCTGGGTAGCTTGGCCCCCGCCCCTATTCTACACCAAAAAAGGCGAAAAATTAATTTGACCAAAACACATTAAACTTTGGTTTTTCTTTTCATTTAACAGTAGGCGTAACATTTACAGACATTGTTTTGTAATTTGAGGGACTCTGGAAAAAGATTTTAGGTGGGGGCCAAGCTACCCAGGCCTGGGTAGCTTGGCCCCCGCCCCTATTCTACACCAAAAAAGACGAAAAATTAATTTGACCAAAACACATTAAACTTTGGTTTTTCTTTTCATTTAACAGTAGGTGTAACATTTACAGACATTGTTTTTTAATTTGAGGGACTCTGGAAAAAGATTTTAGGTGGGGGCCAAGCTACCCAGGCCTGGGTAGCTTGGCCCCCGCCCCTATTCTGCCCCAAAAAAGGCGAAAAATTAATTTGACCAAAACACATTAAACTTTGTTTTTTCTTTTCATTTAACAGTAGGCGTAACATTTACAGACATTGTTTTGTATTTTGGGGGACTCTGGAAAAAGATTTTAGGTGGGGGCCAAGCTACCCAGGGTGGGGGCTAAGATACCCCGGGGTAGCTTGGCCCCCAGGGGCCAAGCTGCCCGCGGGTAGCTTAGCCCCCGGGGGCCAAGCTGCCCAGGGGCCAAGATAAACTGATACACCGGAACTTTATGTCTGGAGAGCTAATGTCACAGCCCTAGTGTTGGTGTCCCATCCCGTCTTCACATGAAAAACTTTAACCTGGTCTATATCTCAGGCACTATTAGAGATACAGCCTTGATATTTCATACATAGATACATCTCGACAAGACCTTTAATTTGGGACTTTGACCTTGTGACCTTGACCTTGGAGTTTGACCTACTTTTGAAAAACTTTAACCTGGCCTATATCTCAGGTACTATTAGAGATACAGCCTTGATATTTCATACATAGATACATCTCGACAAGACCTTTCATTTGGGACCATGACCTTCGACCTTGTGACCTTGACCTTGGAGTTTTACCTACTTTAAAAAAATGCTGTTTTTGTGACAAACTCTCATATAGGCGAGCTACGTTGTCCGCGGACAACTCTTGTTTTAACTGTTTGGGAAATGGTTAATATATCCTTAACCTATGAATTAGAAGGGATATATTGGTTTTACCATGTCTGTCTGTCCATTAGTCTGTAAACATTTGTTTCTCTATTTTAACCCAAAAGTTATCAGACCTGGACTCATGAAACTTTACAGAAATGTAGTCCATGTTGACCCGAGGATGTTGACTGTTATTGAGTCATGTATGTCAAAGGTCAGGGGTCAGAATTCACAAATGACAGGATGCTAGTTTTAGTATTAGTACACTTTGTCTTAAGCCATTCGTAAGGAAAGTTTTCCTTTGTATGCAAATTAACTTTTCAATGACATATTTTTGTACAATTAATTCATTACCATTGTAATGTACTCCAACTTTTATAAACTATGATATAGTAATAATAAATGTACCTGAAATTTGATGTTTCAGTTTTGCTGTGTTCGAGACAAAATGTACATATCTCACATAGGATGCACTCTCATTATGCTACTACTGATCTGCTCTGTACAGCTAATCATTATACCAAGGTAGGTCTAGATGTTGATAAGCCCATCTGGCTTGTTCTGTGTTTTGGACAAGATGTACGTATCTCACATAGGCTGCACCTTCATTATGCTACTACTGATCTGTTCTGTACAGCTAATCATTATACCAAGGTAGGTCTAAAAGTTGATAAGCCCATCTGGCTTGTTCTGTGTTTGATACATCATAAAGGATGCACCCTCATTATCCTACTACTGACATGTTTTGTATAGGTAACTCTTTTGTACAAGCAAAAGAGTTGATAAGCCTGACTTGCTTTTGTTGTGTTCATAACAACATTATAGACCACCCTGATTGGGACTGAAGTACCCAGTTGATGAGCCTCCAACTTGCTAGAGAATGTTTACTGTAGACCATCTCTGCCAGGGCACCCTGGTGAGCAACAACAGCAGAGAATCTTGAGGCACGGTTCAAGCATAAGCTGATACGAACTGAAATCTGGCTGGCCATATGTAAAAATAGTAAACAAAGCCTTTACTTGTATCTTTACCATAATTAAATGTAATATGTAAAAATTTCATATAATTTGTTGTTCAATATGTAATATCAAATCAGTTATTTTACGTCTATAGTAGTAATGATTTGCAAAAACATTGAGGCAAAAGAAGAAACTGTTATTCAAAAACCAAATTTTCATTTTTTGTCTCAAGTTTTTCTGTGCTATATTGTACAAATATCTAATTGATATCACAATCAATTCCATCATCTGCAGCAGGTTTTCAGTTGGACTTCCCTAAAGTTTTGTAATTAATCCATTCCCAAACATTGACGCTTTTTGACGCCCTTCAAGATTAAGGCTTAAGAAAACATTGTGGAAAATGAAGAAATTGCTTGTGACAAGCAATTTCTTCACTTCCCAAATTGTTTTCCTCCCAAAAAGACCAAAAAATGTATGATTCCATTCACATAAAATTGTTTTCTGCAACATCTTTGAATTTGGAACAGTCCAAATTTTTGCCGTCTGGTAATGGATTAATGTTGATGAAGGGTTCAATTTTTTATTATTTTTTTCATGTATTTCAGATCTGTTGTCATGGCGATATTATTTGTGATCGGTGTTTTCATCATATTATGCCTGTTTCTGATCAGTTTATCGGAGACCTCTCAATGCACACCTAAAGGTTTACGGACGGTGGCATCGACAATTGCCGTAACTAGATGGCTGAGACAAATTGTTTTGGTTGTGTCAGTTACAGTTGCATATGCTGTTGCTTTTTTTCCTGTGGTAAGAATCCCTCCGATGATATATATTTATTTCCAGATTTTAATTTTTCACCAAAGATCCAAATTTTTAAAGATGATATGCATTCTCTGTAGGTAAAAATGGACTTGCCTGGTCTAAAATATTTTAAGTTCATTCATCACATAAATATATACCAATGAATGTTTTGAGGTAGACTACCTCTAATGTGATTCATGCGACATCATATTTTCTGTGCCAAATTGTAAATTTTCCTAACATATCTGATCTAGTTGCGAGTGAGAAACAAATCAGGTTTTCCGAAACTGAAAGTTAACTGCACTGTCCGAAAAATTTACAATGTGTAAATCTCATTAGGTGTGGCCTTTCTTAATTTGCTGTTATATGTTTCATATTTTACGATTTCAGTTGACTTTAGACCTAACCAGTATAACCGAGTGTTTATCAGACCTATATGCTGTACCTGAGAGTGAGCTGAATATATCCCTAGTGCAGCAGGCGCACCTCACCATGTCTAATGAAAAATCTGTATGCAATGTAGACACACCCACGTCACATTTTCCAGAGGTATGTGGATTCTATCCCTTTCCAAGACCTGGTTTTGGCGTCCAAAATAGAAAAGGCTTGGGAAAACATTGAAACAAAAGAAGAAACTGCTGATAACCAGCAGTTTCTCCTTTTGTTTCAATATTTTCTATGTCATATTTTACACAAATTTTATCTTTAATGACTTCCATTTTGTCATTTGTGTCAGTTTTTGAAGTGGAACTCCCTGGAAATTTGCCATTTGGGAAAGGGTTATACATGTATTTGTATTAATTTTGATGACTTTGTAAGAATAAGACAACAATTTGAAACTGATATATCAAAGAAGAATTTTATACCATATTTTGTCTGCTGTGTGAAAGAATGACTTTGTTATTAACCCAATTATCTTTACCTAGTGTGTAAATTCATGAACTAGGTTAGATTTAACCTGCAGTTTTTGTTGGCATGTCTGTCTATCTGTCAATCCATTAGTCACTTAGCTTTTTCTAACGAAAGAAACTTTTGTCCTATGAACATGAAACTTTACAAAATTATCGCTCTTGACCCAATGAGGTGTCTTATTATTTTTCTGTCTCATTATAATTATGCCAAAGGTCAAGGACAAATTTTGGTCTCTATTTCAGTACATCACATTCTGTGTATGTTTGGCTATGATGAGCAGTTCAGTTTATGTACACGGGTCCAGCATTATCAAGCTTGTATTACTGGTGACTTTAGCTACAGTTTATATTGTGTTGGTGGAGATTAAATTGTACCCATTATTTGATAATAGAGACCTCCTTCTTAGAGCAAACATAGGGTAAGTATGTGATATATTTCAAGCTTTTCATTAAGATGTCTGCTTTTTAAATGGAAATGCATATAGGAATACCTATCAACTTTGATTGCTTGTTAGTACATTGTAGTATTAAAAGTTGATAAAGGGTATGTATATGAAACAAGACCGTCAAAGATATTGTTCCAGCATATTAATTATTTGAGCTGCAATATTTTGATAATTCAACCTTGACCTTTTCAGTAGATTGGAACAGCTAGAACCATGATGCCATTAATGTGGGAGACCATTGATGGTCTCATATTGTTCTACTGTCTATACACACTCGGCAAGTAAAATCTACTATCATTATGTTTTATATCACTACTTTTCAACAAAAACCTCGTAACTGAAGCTTAAATCAAGCGGCAGTTACAAGGTTTCTGTTGAAAAGTGACAAAAAAGTTTACAATACCAATTTGACCTTGACCTAGTTTAACCTTGACCTTTTCAGTAAGGAGATCGGGGCAGCTAGCACCATAGTACCATTAAAGTGGGAGACCATTGTGGTTCTTATATTGTTCACATTCATACTGTTTATACATGCTCAACAAGTAGAATCTACTATCATAATAATTTATATATTTCACCAGTTTGACCTTGACCTAGTTTAACCTTGACCTTTTCAGTAAGGAGATCGGGGCAGCTATCACCATGATACCATTAAAGTGGGAGACCATTGTGGTTCTTATATTGTTCACATTCATACTGTTTATACATGCTCAACAAGTAGAATCTACTATCATGATAATTTATATATTTCACCAGTTTGACCTTGACCTAGTTTAACCTTGACCTTTTCAGTAAGGAGATCGGGGCAGCTAGTACCATGGTACCATTAAAGTGGGAGACCATTGTGGTTCTTATATTGTTCACATTCATACTGTTTATCCACGCTCAACAAGTAGAATCTACGGCCAGACTGGACTTTCTCTGGAAAGTGCAGGTAAGTAATATTGCTATACAGGGTTTGACATTAACTAAAGGCCAACATGCATTGTCTGCCTGTTGCTTGGTCATGTCTTGGTGGATCCCCATAGATGCAGGTTGAACTGGTTTTCCTAGTTTCAAATCTCACAGTCCCTATTATCACAGGAAACACAGGATATATAAGATCATATTATAATTGCTTTTCAACAAAAACCTAGCAACTTCAGATGGTTTTAAGCTGCAGTTATGAGGTTTTTGTTGAAAAATGTCGATATTACACAATAAAAACATGAAGGGACGGACTCTTTAAAATATAATTCAATATACCCCCCCCCCCCCAAAAAAAAAGAATGTTTGTGGGGTATACAGGAGATCCTTATTTAGCAGTTATTTGGTTGGTTGATCAATCTATTGATCCATCTTTTAGTTTGCTATATTTTCTTTAACTAACAAACCAATTTTATCCAAACTTCACATGTAGACTCATTGCCAAGTGGAGATGTGCCTATATTAGACTATGTGCAGACAAATTTGTGTAAGAAGGAACTTTTGCCTCTGTTCATTACAGGCCACCGATGAGAAGGAAGAAATGGAGAGTTTGCGAGCGTACAACCTGAAACTTGTAGCAAATATTTTACCACTGCATGTCGCAGAGCATTTTCTTAAGAGAAAGTCAAATAAAGAAGAGGAGATGTATTACAAGGACTGCGAGTTTTGTTGTGTCATGTTTGCATCCATCACCAACTTTTCTGAATTCTACATTGAGTTGGAGGGAAACAATGAGGGAGTGGAGTGCCTGAGACTTCTCAATGAAATTATTGCTGATTTTGATGAAGTAAGTGCATTAATTTTGAAGGATATTGTTGCTTTTAAGCTGCAGTTATGAGGTTTTTGATGAAAATCAGTAATATTATAGATCTATAAGGTTTTAGTATAAAAATATTGTGAGTATTTCGTTATGCACTGATTATATAGTGCTACATTGAGTCGGAGGGAAACAATAAGGGTGTGGAGTGCTTGAGACTTCTCAATGAAATTATTGCTTATTTTGATGAAGTAAGTGCATTAATATTGTTTCTTTTCAACAAAAATCTCATAACTGCAGCTTGTTTTAAGCTGGAGTGGAGTGCCTGAGACTTCTCAATGAAATTATTGCTGATTTTGATGAAGTAAGTAATACTATGTTTGAATATATTAAGTCACAATTATCAATTTTGTCAAATTGAAAGGCATATAACTGAGGATTTTATATTCCTATCTAGCTAAGAATCACACTAAAGCAAGTTCTTAACTTCACCTACATCTTGTTTAAGTTTTGACCTGATTGTTCAATATTTGTGGATGTAAAGAGTGTAAAATCAAAGTCGAAAACAGCAATTTTGTCAAATTCAAGGGCAGATAAATCATGACTTAAGATTCCTGTGAAGGTGAAAATTATACCCATGCAAGATCTTATGGCCAGTATGATAACATGAAAGATGCTATTGATTGGTGGATATTTATGGTTGTTTGAGTAAAAATAAGGTCAAAAATGGTAATTTTGCCAATTTCAAGGGCACATAACTCAAGACGTAATATTCAGATCAAGCTGAAAATTGCATTAAAGCAAGATCTTATTAGCAACAATATTCTGACCAAGTTTTGTCTTGATTGATCAATATTTTGTAGTGGTTAGAATGAAAACAAAGTCAAAACAGCCATTTTTTAATTCAAGGGCAGATAACTTCAGACTTTCTCATTCAATCAGAATTAACCCTTTCCCAAACAGCAAAATTTGAAGGTGATCCACTTAAAAAACTGCCACAAATGACAAAATTGAAATTATTAAAGATAGAATTTGGGTAAAATATGACATAGAAAATATTGAGACAAAAGGAGAAACTGCTGGTTATCAGCAGTTTCTTCTTTTGTTTCAATGTTTTCCCAAACCTTTTCTATTAGAGACGTCAAAAGCAGGTCTTGTTTGGGAGAGGGTTAATTGAGGAAATCTGATAGAGGACCACCTTAGGATCATTCCTGTGAAGTTTGATTGAAATCCATCTAGTAGTTTCTGAGGAGAAGATTTTTAAAGAAAAAGTTGACAGACAGACGCACGCACGCACGATGGACACAGTGTCATGACAATAGCCCGATGGCCTGAAGGCCAGTGGAGCTAAAAATATAGCACACAATTTGCACTGACTACTTTATTACCTTATTGCACAACTTTAGCATGAAAACTTTACAGTGGCATTCACTGGTGGTGAACTTGGCCAAAACGAGGGACGTTTTTTCACGATCAATGTATTCCGTCGGTGTTGGTATAAGATGTCATAACTACGGCTTTATCGAAGCAGTAGTTACAAGATTTTATAACAACACCAACAGTTTGTCAATACAAAATGGTAAACCCGGTCTGTTTTTAGAACAAGTTCATTGTCATTGGAAAAAAAAAATCTATGAACTCACATTTAAACGCAAAATGTCTATACCTTGTTATAGCGAAAATTGTTTTAGTTCACCACCAGTGGCATTTGCATTTCAAAAATTTGATGTACTTGTACAAAGCTCCTTATATTTGGTATATGTAACTTTCGTTCATCTTTACAATTAATCAATATTTTGCTAAATGACTATCCTTAACAGCACTTTACTAATTACTTACATAAAGATTGATGATTCGCCTTTTAATTTCTCATCTCTTTCAGCTACAAGTTTCATATATTTTTTATGTGAGTATTTCTCACATGCACATCGTTTGATACCAAGGTCAAGAGTGTGTATCAGGGTTTTGGTCAATTCTCAAGGTCATATTAAAAATGGCTTCTTTGGGTATTTATGTTTCACAAACACATCTTGTTCCCTTACAGATCCTGGAAGACCCAAAGTTTAAGTGTATAGAGAAAATAAAGACTATCGGTTACACATACATGTCTGCTAGTCGCCTGACACCAATTTTCATGGTCATTATTGCATAATTAACCCATCAGTTGTGTTAGGAGGTATTTTTTTTTGTTGACGACATTATCATGCTCAATTTCAGATCCTGGAAGACCCCAAGTTTAAGTGTATAGAGAAAATAAAGACTATTGGTTACACGTACATGTCTGCTAGTGGCCTGACACCAGAAACCAACTATAGAGACATGAGACATGTGGTCGCTCTCACTGAATATGCATTTGCTATAAAAGATCAACTAAAAAGTGTCAACGAACATTCATTTAATAACTTTAAAATGAGGGTTGGTGAGTATGTTTAACTCTTTCTCAAGTAATGACCTGTTTTGGTCTTTAGTAGGTTTTTACTGTAGAAAATTTGGAGAGAAAAAAAGGTTCACTGCCTATAAGTTTGGATTAAAGTGTCCGATGATTGGCAAAATTAAAGTTTTGTGCCGAAAGAACACTTTACTATTAACCAAATATCAAAGTTTCTACAATTTTCCAACATTAGAAGTGTTTTTATTTCGTCTTTTAAATTGGATATTTTGGTCTTTTCCGATCTTTGCCGAAGAAAATACGCTAAACTTCCGACTTGAAATTATGACGTCATACTTGCCACTGAATGACGTCATGGCGGGAAAAACGTGCAGTCATGGGTCATTTCCCGGAAAGTCTGAAATTTCTGAAAAAGTTAAATGTCCGACTTTTCTGTCATAAAGCGACTTCCCAAATCGATACTCAAAACACGGAATTCGTCCTCAGTAAATGTTGAAAAAATTGTTAAAACAGTTAAATAATAGGTCGTAAGTGAATTAAGGAATGTGCCAAAGAACGGTTTAAGTTTGTCTGTATTACTCTTACGATCGAGAAATGGATAAAAACTGAGACTTCGCTATATGACAGAAAAGTCGAACACATTATCTTTGTCAGACACCTCATGCTCTAGATTGGGGGCGGAGTCAAGCCATTGATGACGTCAATCCGTGGCAATTTTACGGAAATTGCCGATCTTTATTTTCTCTAAAATCAGTTTTTCAACGATATAAAGAAAAGCAAATAAAACTTTTAAAACAACCGAGTTTGGCGGATCTTTTATAAAGCACGTTAATTTAATGATTTTCTTCCAATATACGGTGCAATAAACTGCCAAGCTTGGTAGCCTTTAAGCATTTGTTATAAAGGACCAACTTGACTGCTGGTAAAATACCATGAAATTGAACAAGTTTAAAAAGAGAGTTGGCCAGTAGCATGTAGGTTGGTCTCAGAATGGTATACATCTAACTTTACAATGATGTTTTCTGTTCTGAAGAAATATTGAATGTTGACCTGTCTTTTTGTTTCATTATGTATGAATTGGCACTAAATTGTTTTTAGAAACATAGAAGAGCGAAGCAAGAGAAAACATGTTTATAATGGTAAAAATGATTGTTTTCTTTATCAGGTGTGAATGTGGGCCCTGTTGTAGCTGGTGTGATAGGTGTGAAGAAGCCTCACTATGATATTTGGGGTAATACAGTCAATGTGGCTAGTAGAATGGATAGTACAGGAATACCTGAATATATACAGGTGAGATAATTACTTATACAGGTGTGAATGTGGGTCCTGTTGTAGCTGGTGTGATAGGTGTGAAGAAGCCTCACTATGATATTTGGGGTAATACAGTCAATGTGGCTAGTAGAATGGATAGTACAGGAATACCTGAATATATACAGGTGAGATAATTACTTATACAGGTGTGAATGTGGGTCCTGTTGTAGCTGGTGTGATAGGTGTGAAGAAGCCTCACGATGATATTTGGGGAAATACAGTCAATGTGGCCAGTAGAATGGACAGTACAGGAATACCTGAATATATACAGGTGAGATAATTACTTATACAGATGTGAATGTGGGTCCTGTTGTAGCTGGTGTGATAGGTGTGAAGAAGCCTCACTATGATATTTGGGGAAATACAGTCAATGTGGCCAGTAGAATGGACAGTACAGGAATACCTGAATATATACAGGTGAGATAATTACTTATACAGGTGTGAATGTGGGTCCTGTTGTAGCTGGTGTGATAGGTGTGAAGAAGCCTCACTATGATATTTGGGGAAATACAGTCAATGTGGCCAGTAGAATGGACAGTACAGGAATACCTGAATATATACAGGTGAGATAATGACTTATACAGGTGTGAATGTGGGTCCTGTTGTAGCTGGTGTGATAGGTGTGAAGAAGCCTCACTATGATATTTGGGGAAATACAGTCAATGTGGCCAGTAGAATGGACAGTACAGGAATACCTGAATATATACAGGTGAGATAATTACTTATACAGGTGTGAATGTGGGTCCTGTTGTAGCTGGTGTGATAGGTGTGAAGAAGCCTCACTATGATATTTGGCGAAATACAGTCACAAGAAATTGCTCGTCACAATGTACCCAAATTTTGAGAAACATATTAGACTTGGCAGACACATAAAAAAATAGTATAGATTCACACATTTACCTTATAAAGACAAATTGACCCTCGTCAGTCTGTGCAATTTTCGTAGATTCACTGGAGTCGATACTTTTCACACTGCACAGAATGTCCCTTTTTAGCGTGACAGGTCACATATAGATCTATTTTGTGTTCTTAATTCAGGTGACACAGGAGATGTACAACATACTAGAACCTCTGGGATACATGCTGGAGTGTCGTGGCATGGTGACTGTCAAGGGAAAAGGAGAAATGGTGACATATCTGCTAGTAGATCGACCAATCAACAGTCAGCCAAACGAGTCATCATTGTGATAATGAACTGTTGAGGCTTGTGTTGGTGATGCAATTTTTTGTGACAGTTGATCCTTAGTAAATCCAGTTATATTAAAACCCATTCCCACAAGATCAAAGCCGAGCCCCGTTGGATCAGTCGGTAACATTGGAGTCTGTCAATCTAGGGTCGCGAGTTTGAACCCTGGCTCGGCCAGTGTCCATTCTGACATTTGACAAGTCATTTGTCTCTCACCAATGGGTATGAATCATCTATGTGAGTGAGCAGCTGGAGGCTCGGTTTGTACATTGTGGTTGTACTGGTGAGAGAAATACCAGGAATTCACGGTTAAGTACTCCAGTCACTGCAATATGACCATAGCGGTTGAAAACGGTGTTAAACCCCAATAAACCAAACCCACAAGATAAAGTTTTTGGAAAACATTGTGAAAATATGAAACTGCGTGTGACATGCAATTTCTTCATTTCCAACAACGTTTTCTACCCAAAAAAGACAACAAGGTTTTAAAGTTAATTTTCTCGAAAATGTCATCAGCAGCATCTTTGAATTTGGACCAGTCTAGAATTTTGCCGTCTGGTAATGGGTTAATCCTTTCTCAAACAAGACCTTGGCCCCATTTTATTAACCCTTTCCCAAACGGCAAAGTTTTAGGGTGGTCCTCTTCAAAATCTGCCACAAATGACAAAATGGATGTTATGAAAGATAGGATTTGTGTAAAATATGACAGAGAAAATATTGAAACAAAAGGAGAAACTGCTGGTTATCAGCAGTTTCTTCTTTTGTTTCAATCTTTTCCGAAGCCTTTTCTATTAAGGACGTCAAAACCAGGTTTTGTATGGGAAAGGGTTAAAGGACAAACAAACTTTTTTTGCGTAAAATATGTATTGGCACATTTGATTGAACAAAAATATGCCCCAGCCATTTAGGGCCAATCAGAATGATTTGGTTTAAATTTATGCAAAAAATGTTCCTTCCTAAGTTTGGTTTGTAAAAGGGGGTCTAGGTCCTTAGAAGACATAGTTTTTGAAAGCATTGAGAGAAAAGAAGTAGATAAAATGTTTATGTATGCATAAAAAATGCAAGACATCACACTGATCTTCAAAAATCCAGTTATTCTCAGCCCTTTCCCAAACAACAAAATTTGGACTGGGAAAGGGTCAATACTGTGTTTCATGTACTGTGCCCCCTCATAATGTTGTTCT
Source organism: Fragum sueziense (assembly GCA_963680895.1). Classification (NCBI taxonomy): domain Eukaryota; kingdom Metazoa; phylum Mollusca; class Bivalvia; order Cardiida; family Cardiidae; genus Fragum; species Fragum sueziense. The sequence goes on from OY804606.1 coordinate 38,022,841, forward strand.
TGATCCTAGGGTCTTTTGTAAAGGTACAAAGTGATGATATAGATTAAGATCGGACTATTGATGCAGTCTCAAATTAGTCTATATTGCCTGCCAAATTGGGAAATATTGTGAATTAGCATGTATGCTGGGGGAACGTTTTATTTGTACCATCATGTATGTACATATTAAACATACTTACATTATATAATTGATCATTGTTATTTTTGTTAAAAATCATGTTAGAAAGAAAATAAACGATTGTTGTTTTGTTATCAAATTATTTCATGTAAAGTCATTTCTATAGCACAGAACTTGATTCAGGGCCTGAAAAGGGGGGATCCCTTATAGCGTTTGAATTCACCGTTTTTCAGATTGACCTAATTAACTATTTCCCAAACAAGACCTGGTTTTGACGTCCCTAGTGAATATGGCTTAGGAAAACATTGAGACGAAAGAAGAAACTGCTGATAACCAGCAGTTTCTCCTTTGGCCTTGATGTTTTCTATGCTATAATATTCACAAAATCTACCTTGAATACTATCTATTTTGTTGTCTGCAGTAGCTCTAAAATGCTGTCGTTTGGGAAAGGGTTAACACATTTTTCTAATATTCGTCACCCTCTTCGTCTTCGTTATCTTCTCCCTCAACAGAATCCACGCCAACTTCTTCATAATCCTTCTCTAGAGCAGCAAGATCTTCACGAGCCTCCGAGAATTCTCCCTCTTCCATACCCTCTCCCACATACCAGTGGACAAACGCTCTCTTGGCGTACATCAGGTCAAACTTGTGATCCAGACGAGCCCAGGCTTCAGCGATGGCTGTGGTGTTGCTCAACATACACACGGCTCTCTGGACCTTGGCTAGATCCCCACCTGGTACGACAGTTGGTGGTTGGTAGTTGATGCCGACCTTGAAGCCAGTAGGACACCAGTCTACAAACTGGATTGTTCTCTTGGTCTTGATGGTGGCGATGGCGGCGTTCACATCCTTGGGTACCACATCACCCCTGTACAACATACAACAGGCCATGTATTTACCATGACGTGGGTCACATTTCACCATCTGGTTAGCGGGCTCGAAACAAGCGTTGGTAATCTCTGCTACAGACAGTTGTTCATGGTAGGCCTTCTCGGCGGAGATGACAGGAGCGTAGGTAGCCAGAGGGAAGTGTATACGTGGGTAGGGTACCAAGTTGGTCTGGAACTCCGTCAAGTCCACGTTCAGAGCGCCGTCAAATCGTAGTGACGCCGTGATGGAGGAGACAATCTGACCAATCAGGCGATTCAAGTTGGTGTAAGTGGGTCTCTCAATGTCCAAGTTACGTCTACAGATATCGTAGATAGCCTCGTTATCCACCATAAAGGCACAGTCGGAGTGCTCCAGGGTGGTGTGGGTGGTCAAGATAGAGTTGTAGGGCTCCACGACCGCTGTGGCGACCTGAGGTGCTGGATAAATGGAGAACTCCAGTTTGGACTTCTTACCGTAGTCGACACTGAGACGCTCCATCAGGAGAGAAGTGAATCCAGATCCAGTACCACCACCAAACGAGTGAAAGATGAGAAATCCTTGTAGACCAGTACACTGATCAGCCAACTTCCGGATCCTGTCTAGAACCAGATCCACGATCTCCTTGCCGATGGTGTAGTGACCGCGAGCGTAGTTGTTGGCGGCGTCCTCCTTACCAGTGATCAGCTGCTCCGGATGGAACAGTTGTCGGTACGTCCCGGTTCGGACCTCGTCTGAAAATAGAAGATACAGATAATATTATTATAGGCTACTGACATATCATTTAAAACAAAGTTCGGTGTTTAAGGACAGATCCTCCAGTTGTTACTGCGCAACTTACTGCGCATATCCTAAATAACGAAATAAAGCTGTTTCAGTAATTGGCCTTTTTCAGCAAATGTATTTCTTACATTTAGATAATGATTGGTTGATAAATGACAAGACCCTTTTCGGTTTTTTCAATTTTCTCTGTTTGGTCAATTAAAGTGTAATAGTACTCGGATGGTACATTTCGCTTTCTGTTACGCGTTCAAAATGTGGCGTTAGCGATAGGAAACGGAGCAACAAAAGCAACGTGGTGTCTTTATGAGATAGTCCGCTTCAGATGGACACAAAAGATGACACGTTTCATTATCTAAAGCTGGTAATAAGGAAGAAAATAGATAAAAGTAGTGAAACAATTTCGGACAGAGCTGTATAAAGTAAACCAAATTTTACTTATAACTAAGAAAAACGCTTGGTTTGATATATTTTTCTTTTTTTGTTTTTGTAGGTATGACCAAGCACTATGTCTATACCAAAAAAGAAAAAAAATCTTACCGCTGGAATATTTTTTATTATTAGAAACGTTGCGAAAAAAAGAGCAATTTCAGCTACTTTTGAAAGAATGTTTTACTAAAAATTTCAAAATCATCACTAAATTTTCCCAAATTGATACTCATTTAGACAGAATAAAACATATTGAACACAATAAAGACTCATTTGTGCAATCCTAGTCATTTTGAACACCTTTTTTTGTGGGTATTTAAGTGACACCTCATTTTTGCAATTTTAGACAAGAGTAGTCTCCCTTGAAATTCAATAACTTTTTAATTCGCTTGGTGACCTATAGTTTTTATGCCCCCGATAGGGAGGCATCATAAATTTGACTTGTCCGTCCGTCCGTCTGTCTGTCCGTCCGTCTGTCCGTCATTCCGTCCAAAAACTTTAACATTGGCCATAACTTCCTTATTACTTAACATATTCGCTTCATACTTTACCACAACATTCCTTGGTACATTACCTTTCTGTAGGCACATACTTTGGTGACCTTGACCCCTGGATGACCTTGACCTTGAACATAGATTGGCCATAATTTAAAATCAAAGCGGTGTCGGGGGCATTGTCATCTTACAGTGACAGCTCTTGTTAAGTCATTTTTTTTTACTTCTCATATATTTAAATATCAGTACAGAAAAAATAAAAAAATTCTTACCGTGGGAAAGAAATGGAGGATCTATCCTTAATCATTTGAACTTTTGTCTAAAATTACATGTTTTACTCGTATAGTGGAAATAAAACTAAGTTCTATCGCAGCATACAAACAACCATAAATGGACATTAAGTCTACGGGGAATGTTTACATTTATATCCAACCAATCTTGGTTAGGCTTGAAGTCTTCATAACAAAAAGACAACACAATAGGGGGAGAACATTTTGAAGACCAATATTTTCTCATTTTCTTTCAATGCTTATTTAACGATAATGGCATTTTGAGTTTTCATTCACATGTGTGTCGTCTGCAAGTTTTTTTTTTTTTTTTTTTTTTTTTTTTATTTATTTATTTTTTTTTTATTTTATTTTATTTGAACGAATCTGCATTGTTGGCATTTTGGCAAGGATTTAAATTAATTCTGCGAGCATGAATAAAATTAATTATGCAGTGTTTCTTTTAAGAATTGCACCCGATACAGACACAAAATGCAGACTATAAGTTGATTGAATTGAAAGACATTTTTTATGACGCATTTACCAACAACAGTGGGTTCCAGGTCCACAGACACGGCTCTGGGTACATGTTTCCCGGCCCCGGTCTCACTGAAGAACGTATTGAAGGAATCATCACCACCCCCGATGGTTTTGTCACTGGGCATCTGACCGTCAGGCTGGATCCCGTGTTCGAGACAGTACAACTCCCAGCACGCATTACCGATCTGACAACCAGCTTGTCCGATGTGGATCGAGATACATTCACGCTGTGGAGAAAATTTTGATTCTGTTTCAGTTTCATTGAAGTTATTACTAGCCCACATAGTTATAGGCCACTGATCCAAATTGAAAGAATTTTTACATACAAGTGTTAGTAATTGTAAGAAACTTGTAAATTAATATTACAACACGGAAAGTTGGAAAGCAAGAAAAGAAGGAGAAAGAAGATGAAGAAAGAACAGATATTCAGTTTTCAGAGTTTTATTCTTTTCTAGTGCTGCAGACAAAAGCTTTCTCCATTGGCTTTACAAAAACTGGGAAATGTTTCCTAATTTTTGTTAATACAGGAATTGAGTAGAAACTTTTTGTGCCAAATAATGCAGAAGATATTAGTGCAACAACCCTACTTTAATGTCGCCATGGCTACATATTTAGCACTACTTTATGCCTAAATTAATTTTAACAACTTTTGTTTTAATCAATTGTGACGGCAGTCTTGTAAATCAAAAGTATTTCAATCACGTACAATTTATTGCAGATTCTACAATAATAGCGCCAATTGACAACTTTAATTCCAATTTTGAAAATATTAAATAAACTACATACCATGTCTGTAGCCTAAGTCTATATTATTTTCTTAGAAGGTCCAAGATTATTTAGAACTCACGTAAGAGTGGTTGATCTGTGGTGAGAGTTTGGTTTGTTACTGGTAACCACGCAGGCTGTACGGACTGTAAATACGGTCATAATAGTGTCGCGGCATGCGAAAATGGGACCTACGGTATTCAACCAAATCGATAGATACCAAACACTTCGTGAATCTTCGCCGACACCCGTGGCAACGGAAATTGAAGACATTACCCGAATTTTTTTAGATAAATAATCGAATAACTAGAATGTAAAATAGCACGAAGTGTTTGGTATCTAATAACGGATCCATGGGATACGTTAATCAGTTCATCGTCAACCATAGCATAAGCAAAACGCTAAATTATAAGATGTCATTTAAAGATAAAAAAAATTCTGATAGAAATAAGACCATATCGAATTCATAGCTATTTCTTATCACGTAAATTTTTATAGCTTTCTTACATTACTTCAAGACATTATAGACAACAATTAGCTTATTTCCACTAAGACCACCCACCCGCCCACACACAACAGCCAGCGGAAGTCGTCCTTTGGTGACAATTATGGCCAATCACCGTTCGTTGCCATTTTAAGTGGGGTGCTTTGCTCGGAATTGTGTCAGAGCCTCGATCTGGCATAAAGAAACCAGCTGATGTGTTGCTATTTTAGTAACACATTGGAACCGTGTCTGTGTGTATACAATGTTAATTTCCCATAAGCCCATTGTTTGCCACCGGAAGCAGCTCATAGGTACGGACTAAAACGATAATTGAAAGGGGTCAAATCCTAACAATTATTAATACGCACAGAAAACAATTATAAGGATGACAATGCTGACAATAAACGATATTAAATCTTTTGAACAATATCTGCAGGTTTACACAAAAGGTTTTAAGGCATTCCACCAAATTAAAAGAAATCTTCATTAGAATAAAATAACAATTCATGGCCTGCATGCATGTAATGGATGCAATTCCCACTACTCTGTTTGTTCTCATTATTCCAGAGGAGTGTCCTTTTTGTGTGACGTAGAGCACGGTACGGAAACTACAGAGACAGAGCCATTGGCTCTGCCGCTTAAATCCTCTGGGGGGCTTCCGGCCATGTGTGGCTCTGTCTCTGGGGTCGTGATTTTTTGACAAAAACATGTGAGTGTTCAACTTTGTTGTTCATTTATTTTCTTCTGGTGCTTAAAATCGAAAAACCGGGAATGTCATGCTCCCCTAAGACCATTTATCTGCCTGTTCTAATTCTGTGGGCTTCAAAGTCGGCAGGGTTTTCACAGGATCATTGTCGTCGTGGGTCGACCCTATGTGATTTTTTTTGTTTACATCATGTATTCATGTACATTTCAACGGTAAATAGCCAATTGCTGCAGCCAAAACATGTGATATACTAATCGAGGGATAATCTCGATCAGACATTGCTTTCCCATGTAACAAAACCTTAGAAATGATTGGCAAACGTAAAGTTTGAGCAATTTCTATCGGTGGCTCTGTCTCTGGCGGCTGGCTCTGTCTCTGGCGGCTGGCTCTGTCTCTGCGTGCTTGGTGAAAAAAATTAATCTATCGCAAAATTCGTGTCGAAGTAATTTACTCACACACTGAATAGATCATATTGTGTTTGGCGAATGGTTCAGTCACCGATTAAACCCTTTGCAAAACATCGAACATTCAGCGTTGTTCAATTTCAAAGCTACAATTAAACAATGTCCTTTGAATGATCAAAGATCAGCGTGTCTAAATTGACGGGGGAAGAGGGATTTTGATTTAAGTAAATATGTGACTCGGAACCGAACATCCTGTGATAAAGACATCGTACTATCTGGAGACAGCTACTGAACTCTCACGGCCACCGCGCAAAATGTGCCATTATTCGCTTTTATTCAGTGGAAAACATGCTTCTCTTCCAATTTACATGTATTGGAATATACACTAACCTTTCGTCACGGCTCATGATTCTATGTAGTACTGTACTTAAGGCGACAAACTGGGTGTTGACAAAGAAACAATTACACGATGGGTAATCCACGTGATTTGGGGAAAGATCCACACCGAAAAATTGTCTGTTTCAAGTATATTTTGTTCTATATCTCAGTTTAAACTCTACGTATTTTGACGAGCAATTGCACTATACGCGCCTTTGAGAGGGTCATTCCTGAACCTCTTTATGCAAAGTATTCCATAGTTTTATTAAAATGCAACCAAAACATTCATTTTGAATGTTTCGAGAAACCATGGGATTTGATGCGGAGTGAGTTAGAACCGGGAATTGTCCCTCTCAATGGCGCGCGTGCGGTGCACTTTATCTCGTCAAAATCCGTCGAGTATTAGCTGAGAAAATACACAAAACAGACTTGAAGCAGACGATTTTTTCGGTGTGAACGTTTCCGAAAAGTCAGGGGCCTGTTTCATCAAAACATTTTTAGAAGAAGTAATTTTGACTTAACGATGTCTTAAATATCGGTTAAAACAACAATCGCATAATCCAGGGGCTCGTATTTTCAACGATCTTACGACAAAGTTTTTGTATAAAATGTGTAACAAAACATCTGAGTGCACGAGAAATCAGATTGGACCAATCAGGTTTGTTGTTACAAGTAACTACGCAAAAATTAATCGTACGAGCGTTGATAATACGGGCCCCAGGTCTTGATAAATTGGTGATACGCGTTTCTTGTCCAGAACTTGTCGTAAGTCATCGGTAAGACAAAGACAAAAATACGTCTTAAAAATGAAACTGGCCCTTGTTTTTTTTTGTTTTTTTTTTTTTTTTTTTTTTTTTCACCAATATATCCGACATCTTTCCATTTAATTCTTCCCAAGCAAGACATTTTTCTGGTGCATTGCGAGAAAAGAAAATTGCTCATAACCAGCATTTTCATATTTTTTCTCACAGATTTCAATGATAACTATTACATATTTGATACTTCGGAGCTATGCGCAGATACATACATGTATCTCTCATGAGAGGGGGTGGGGGGGGGGCGCCCATCTGCATCCTTGCATGTCTGGACATCATTTTGAATTGGAGCAGTCCTAAATAAGAATTCTATGTATCACCTAATGTGATATAATACCCCGCCATTACATTTGTCCGGATAAGTGTTTTTGTCGAAAACAAAGGACAGTGACTCACAAACTAAGTAAGGAATATTTATGCTCCTTCGATACAGAACTTGTCTTTATTGAGATAAATCCACCCATGAAATTTCATGATCATAGCTTCGATACTTTCAGAGATATGCTTTGGACAATTGTTTTGTAAACAGACTAAAATTAACCGACAGTTCAAAGCGGAGCCAGCCGCCAGAGACAGAGCCAGCCGCCAGAGACAGAGCCACCGATAGAAATTGCTCAAACTTTACGTTTGCCAATCATTTCTAAGGTTTTGTTACATGGGAAAGCAATGTCTGATCGAGATTATCCCTCGATTAGTATATCACATGTTTTGGCTGCAGCAATTGGCTATTTACCGTTGAAATGTACATGAATACATGATGTAAACAAAAAAAATCACATAGGGTCGACCCACGACGACAATGATCCTGTGAAAACCCTGCCGACTTTGAAGCCCACAGAATTAGAACATGCAGATAAATGGTCTTAGGGGAGCATGACATTCCCGGTTTTTCGATTTTAAGCACCAGAAGAAAATAAATGAACAACAAAGTTGAACACTCACCTGTTTTTGTCAAAAAATCACGACCCCAGAGACAGAGCCACACATGGCCGGAAGCCCCCCAGAGGATTTAAGCGGCAGAGCCAATGGCTCTGTCTCTGTAGTTTCCGTACCGTGTAGAGACCAACAGACGCTGATCAGGTTATAAAATGTTCGGGATTTCATGAATATTTTAGCAGGTATAATCGTCCGAAATACCCGATATTATTTTCAGAGTCTTTGTATACATTGTATTTCACATGTAATGTAACATGGAAAGCATTTTGAGAAAAGGAGAAAATATACTTCTGACAACAAATATTTTCAATTACAATAGTTTTGTCGTCTACATCAGCTTTCATTCAAGATCACTTTTACATTTTGTCGTTTCGAAATGGCACAACCATTTTCCAAACATCAAACTAAATGACTCAAAGAGATTGGAGATACATGTATTTCAAAGGAACACTTTTTATTTTATATGTCTGTCTGGATAAAAACAATGTGAAAAATGAAGACGTTGCTTGTCAAAAAACTATTTCTACATTTTCCACAATATTTTTAAAGCTTTTTATCTTGTGGCACGTCAAAAACGCCATCCTGTAAGAATGGGTTAACACATTACCACACAGTAACTCTTTTTGACTCCCTACAAGATAATGGCATTTGAAAACATTGTGGAAAATGAAGAAATTGCTTGTGACAAGCAATTTCTTCATTTCCCACAATCTTTTCTACCCAAAAAGACCAAAAGAATTTAAATTTCATTCACTTGATATTGTCTTCTGCAACATCTTTGAATTTGGGGAAGTTCAAAATTTGTCGTTTGGTAATGGATGGAACACCGGGCATTGTTCAGCAAAGGGTTATAATGTCATGTGCGTGATGTCATGAATATTTAAGCAGATACAATCGTCAAAATTGCCAACATTATTTCTACAGTCTTTGTGGTTAAACAGTTACCATTAATTAATGATAAGATTTTGATGGCTGCCATAAGATACAAACTTTATCATTTTGCCACAAAGTATCGCGTCACATGCACGGATCAAGAATTCTTCTATCAACCTTTTCACAAGACGCACTAAAACGAAAATCCCCGAGAAAACATTTAGCTAGAAGAAGAAAATGTTGATGACCAGCATTTTCTCCTTTTACCCCAATATTGTCATGGCTAAAACAAGCCAAATTTCACTTTTGGCAACGCTTTAAATAGCCTTATTAGATCTATGTTTGTTGCAATTCTTTAAAATTTGATACACCCTAAAATATTCTCGTTTGGGAAAGGGTTTCGTTAAACCTTTTTTAATTTTTGTCCTAAGATAACTCCCTCAATGTTTCTTTATCTTGTCCAAGAGAATCACATTATATAGACTGCTGAAATTTGGAAGTTGCTGTAGACATCAAAGGGGGGGGGGGCAATAAAATGGGGTATATCAACGTTATGAGGCAGAAACTATTGAGGGGGAAGGAGAAATTATTGGATAAAAAACATTTTCTCCTTCATGTTTTAAAAGACTTTACATATTATCGCTTTTAAACGAAAACGTCGTAACTGCAGCTTGGTTTAAGCTGCAATTACGAGGTTTTCGTTGAAAAGCAGCAGTATACGGGATGTCGAAAACAATTTTGTTTGGGACAGGGTTAATGTTTATAACAACATCATTCTCTCGGAGACCCAGGTAACTCACCCTGTGTCGGTGTCGTCCCCTGGGAAAAATACCTAGTATTTAGCTCTTTTAATAGGGAACAATTTTATCCAGATAATCGGGACGTAATTTCGGACAAACGAATAGCGTTTTCAATTGTGTTGTTATAAAATCTCGTAACTACGGCTTGAATCAAGCCGTAGTTACGATATTTTATAACAACACAGACGGTTTATCAAAACATAACGGTAACCCAGTCTATTTTTAGCTCGAAATTCATTGCTATTAGCAGCGAAACGTCATATCAAACGGTCCTATCATATAAGCGCTCTCTTGTTAGGACTGTAAAATTAGTTGAACTTTCTCTAATAAAATGATAAGGGAACCAACGCAAAGAAGGACAAAAGAAATTCAACAAATTGCTCAAGAGGTTAAACAGCATAGGATGTACAAGATCTGGGCCTCCGAGGATGGAAAATGTTTCGATATCATCAAAGGTGGATAATCACGTGATGCAACAATTTTAGAAAATCTTCAGTAACTGAATTGAATTCGGTTTGAAGCAGAGATTGAAGAAGGACGTCACGCATTAGACGGTCGTGGTGGATTTTTGAAAAAGCAGATGATAAAAAAAATATTGAAGATCAACCAAAATTTTGGTTGATCTTCAATTACTTTTTTATCTGTTGATTTTAAAAATCAACCTCGTTCAGCTTATTCCTGGCATTTCCCACCACCTTCTCTGTTTCAAACCGAATTCAAATTGGTCAAATATTAACATAAATAGCCCTATTGATGGTTTTGTGAAATTCTGAGTCACGTGATTGTAAAAATAAAAAATCCTCAATCGCAGAAAAAATCTCTCTCGGGGTCATCTTCGCTAGCCAAGGTTGAACCCACATAATTATGTTTGTATATACAGAAACGACGTTACGTCGTATAGAGGACGAGAATTGACCTGGCAGAGCATTCCATTCGATTAGCATGGGCTGCACTGCCAGGTCATTTATCGTGAGGTATAGATGTCACACTTGGCTTGCGAAGATGTCTCGGGGTAGAAACGTCTCGAATTTGCGTTATTTCTATTTGAAAACTTTCTTGAACGATAGAATTAGAGAATGATTAAAATTATATATAGAAAGGAGATGCAGATGGAAAATTCAATGCTACTACATATTAATATGCTGCGGCGGATCAAGGATTTCTGTGAAGAGAGTTCGAAAATACAAATAGAGGAGTTTGTTTTCCTAATGTTACACAATTGTGACTGAATTTCTGTATGAAAATGAAATACCCAGCTACAGGGTGGAATCGTTTGACACCCCATCCCCTCTGGATCCGCCACTGATATGTTAACGCAAAATTGATATCATATGCCTTTAGTAGGGAAATTTGGTGAGATAATAATTGAGAAATTACTATTTACGTTTACCAGCATTTTCATAGTTTCTCCCATTTTCACAAATTAAGTGTTTAAGTGTTGTTGTTGGGGGAGGGGGTCGTGTCGCATTGCAAACTATTTAAAAAGAACAATCTGAAAAACAAAACGTTTCTTTATTCAATATGGTTAACAGCATTTTAACAACCAACTTATGAACTTTCCATGACTTTTTAGTATATTTTATAGAGGAAGCACTATATAGCATCAGAGGAAAAGAACTGAGTTCTGAGTATGGAAATTGCTGTAGACTTACGGATTCGTTTAAAACAGTCTTTTTAGTTTCAATTTCTTCCATATTCATGATTTCAATTTCTTCCATATTCAGGACCTTTTTACTCTTTTTATTAATTTGTCTTAATGTTCTGTCTCTATGGAATGGCATTATCATCAAAAGGACAGCATTGAAAATATTTTAGGCTTATTGTTCAACCAATCCCCACAAAATAAATGCGCTGGAAAATATTCTCTACGCTGGAAGATGAAAACATTTAAAATTCCATTAACTTGAAAGTGTCGTCTGTTGTATCTTTGAATTAGGGCCTGTCTAATAATCTGTCGTCTGGTAATTGGTTAACCCTTTCCCAAACAAGACCTGGTTTTGACGTCTGTAATTGAAATGGGGTTGGAAAACATTGAGACAAAAGAAGAAACTGCTGATGACCAGCAGTTTCTCCTTTTGCCTCAATATTTTCTTACCTATATTTTACACAAATCCTTTCTTTTTCAACATCTTTTTTGTTTTCCGCAGCAACTTTCAAATTGGACAGCCCTAATTTTTTGTCGCCTGGTAACGGGTTAATATTCTTCTCCCTCTTCTTCAATCAAATCGACGTCCGCCGAGTCTATTCCCACCTCCTCATAGTCTTTCTCGAGTACAGCGAGGTCCTCTCTAGCCTCGGCAAACTCTCCCTCTTCCATACCCTCTCCCACATACCAGTGGACAAACGCTCTCTTGGCGTACATCAGATCAAACTTGTGATCCAGACGAGCCCAGGCTTCAGCGATGGCTGTGGTGTTGCTCAACATACACACGGCTCTCTGGACCTTGGCTAGATCTCCACCTGGTACGACGGTCGGTGGCTGGTAGTTGATGCCGATTTTGAATCCGGTAGGACACCAATCGACAAACTGTATCGATCTCTTGGTTTTGATTTTAGCGATGGCAGCGTTAACGTCCTTCGGAACGACGTCACCTCTAAACAGCATACAGCAGGCCATGTACTTGCCGTTACGCGGGTCACATTTCACCATCTGATTAGTCGTCTCGAAACATTCATTCGCTATTTGAGCCACGGACAGCTGCTCGCTGTACGCCTTCTCGGCTGATATAATCGGCGCGTATGTTGTGAGTGGGAAATGAATCCTGGGGAACGGTACCAAGTTAGTCTGGAACTCCGTCAAGTCCACATTGAGCGCTCCGTCAAACCTCAGTGACGCTGTAATGGAGCTGACAACTTGACCAATTAACCGGTTTAAATTCTGGTAGGACGGCCGCTCCACGTCCAGGCGTTTACGGCAGATATCGAACGTCGCTTCGTTATCCACCATAAAGGCACAGTCGGTATGTTCAAGCGTGGTATGTGTCGTCAGGATGGCGTTGTAAGGCTCCACGACCGCAGTGGCTACTTGCGGTGCCGGATAGATGGCGAACTCCAGCTTACACTTCTTACCGTAATCAACGCTCAATCGTTCTAGCAGCAGGGAGGCAAATCCGGATCCGGTACCGCCACCGAAGCTGTGGAACACCAGGAACCCTTGTAGTCCGGTACATTGATCCGCCATTTTACGGATCCGGTCGATTGTCCCGTCTATCAGCTCCTTACCGACCGTGAAATGACCACGAGCATAGTTGTTGGCAGCGTCCTCTTTACCCGTGATCAGCTGTTCCGGATGATACAGTTGTCTGTACGGACCCATCCGGACCTCGTCTGAAAATAGAATATCCGCACACGTTACAAAAATAAAAAAAACTCACGATAATTGACCTGGCAGAGCATTGCTTCCGATTAGCATGGGCTGCTCTGCTAGGTCATTTATCGTGAGGTATATATACCCAAACATAATTATGTTTGTAGGCCTACTTGTACTTGTACTAGAAATAAACTAGTGAACGTAGATTTTTTTTCACAGATATAATTTCTTACAAAGGGAAACAAAAACCGAGGTCTGATATGTACATTTCATTCAATTTAATGCGGTTCTGTTGGTGGTCTTTTACAGGGAAAACGAAAAAAATGTCTGCAGACAGAACGGTTTTAATACCAACCAACCCCAACCAGACATTTTTTCTACATAACAGATTTGACAGACAATCTAAAAAAAGTAAAATCTTGTCTTAGAAATGTAAAACTGACAGTGGCTGTCGAAGAAACACGACTCTATTATTCTTTTGATTGGACAATCGATATTCTGATTGCCAGCAGTGATTGGTCAATTGTCAATTCTCCTAACCTCCTTTGATATTTCTCTGAAATACGAACACAAAATAATCTACACTTAGCTTTTATTCACTTACCTACAACAGTGGGTTCAAGGTCAACAAACAATGACCTCGGCACGAACTTTCCAGTCCCAGTCTCGTTAAAGAACGTGCTGAACGAGTCGTCTCCCTTGGTAACGCTCTCGGCACCGGAAGTGAGTCTTCCGTCTGACTGTATCCCGTGTTCTAGGCAGTAAAGTTCCCAGCAGGCATTGCCCATCTGGACACCAGCCTGGCCAACATGGATGCTGATAACTTCACGCTGTATGGAAAAGAAAATTCGGTTAAAATGAATGATAAATAAGTACATAAAATGAAAAATATATGATAGTGGATGTTTTATGACTTTGTCAAAACCTGGATTTTTTCTCCCATGGTCTTGAAGCAATCGATACTTGAAATCATGGATAGGCTATATTTTCCATTTTATTGTCAATAAATATGTCTTCATAAACTAATTACCCCTCCTATAGAAGCAATATTTCTATGAAAATTAAAAGATATGTCCAGTGGCGTAATATCTTTGGGGAAAACTAAATTGCAAAATGGGAATAGCGGACATCAACTTATGACTAGATAGAATAAACGTGTCATCTTTTGCATACATATGTAGGTTACAACAGGTATAATGTAACAAACTGGATGTTCTAGTTCACATACAACGAGAAAAAAACATCTAACTCAATCATTTTCACTATGTAAAGTTTGTAACGATGAGAACTTTCTATTTCAGGAACAATCATTTAACTAAATCTAATCAAACTACTTTTTCTCCATTTATTTTGTAGCCAATAACAATTTTCTACATAAATAAGTCAACAATAAAATCATGAAACAAACTCACCATTTTCCACAACGTTTAATTCTAATGAAATAATGTAATAATTAATGTAATATTAATTCTCCTCACAGTCGACCTAATGCGTCCCTCGTGAGCTGAAGTTTGACTGATACGCCCCCTCTATGTCATACACAAATATACAGAGGAAAACTACTGCCAACTTGGGAAAAGGGGGCTTCATGTGGTAATATTTCATATAAAGGTTAACCGCAACGAGTAACGATGTGTCTTTTTTGTTGTTGCTGTTCAAAAATCGAAAATAGCAATATTAAGATTATTAAGAAAATCATAAGTTCAAGAAAAGCATATATTTTATACTGCCATTGGTATGTTTCTATGGGAACTTGAATTCCATCTAGACTGTGTATAATCGACTGATGCAGGTAAAGGTGGGAGACGTGGTGTTTTTTTTTTTTTTTTTTTTTTTTTTTTTTTTTTTTTTTTTTTGCGAATTAGCCTATACGCCACTTTTCTTCGAATACCCCGTGCACGATGCAGTTACTTACAAGCTGCAGTTATGAGTTCATGGCAGAAAAGCGACATTATATTCTTTGGATGTGCATATCATCCCAATATCCTGTAGCATGCTTTCCTGTGAGTAAATGCACATACGGATACCTGCTATCTATCTATAAACATAGTTATGATTCATCCTAACGTTTACTCGGACACTTTTTGTATGCACTTACAAGTGCAAGGCAAGGCATGAAGTCATAAACGGTCACAGGATTACAAGTCCAAAGGCCAATGTCATAAACCCCCATTTCCCAGAGTGAGTTACCTGGGAGTATGTACATACGGACACCTGTTATCTATCTCTGTACTGACATAGTTAGACTACAGCCTTACCTTTACACGTACGATGTTATATATCGACGGTCTCATTCGAAAACGTCGTAACTACAGCTTAAATAAGCTGTAGTTACGACGTTTTCGAACGTGACCAGTGATATTCTAGCAGGTAAAGCCGATAGTACGGCAACGATATTATGGCACATTTTTACAAATTTGTTCATACCCTTGTATAAATAGATGCCGGTTTTCCGGGAGGGAGTTGCAATGGCCAATGAAAAATACCCTAGAAAAATCTCTTTTATAAGTCTCATTTTACAAATTCGTGGATGGGGGTCGGACCCATCTTTGGACCCGTACGTGGGTTCTGAGATTCAATTGTTCGAACTCAGCAATCACCCCTAGTACCGCAGGTCAGTCCTTTATACGGATATGCTAGATGCCAAGCTTAGTCTTGGGGATATCCATAAAACATAAAAATGTAAATTCGTAGTGATTTGAAGAATAAAATTTCCTTCACTTTAAGGTAGTCCACCCCTAATGAGATCCATGCGACGTCGAAATTTTTCGGACGACGTCATAAACATTCGGCGGTGGCACGTTCGTCCGCAGAATGTTTACGGCGTCACCCGAATACTGCGAATATGTTCGGATATGTAGGCTAACGAATGTTAACGGCGTCATACGAAAAATTCCGGAGTCACATGAATCTCATTAGGGGTGAACTGCCTTAAAAGTAGTCGGTAAGATAGATAAAGAGTAGCATTATCATCACGTTACAATTAGTCCCCATTATCTCTCATTCAGTGGACGAGCTAACACAAAACTATCGTAAGTACATATGATTTCATGAGTATTTAACAATAGCTTTGCACAAATGTTGGTACTGTTATCTAGTAGTAGTAGTATACCTTAGACTGATGTCAGTCTGTTAAGAATAACAACATTTGTATTGAGAAATATGAAAATAGGGTACATAGAAAATTGTTGCTCTTTGTCGTTCTTAACAGACTGATGAAATCTCTTTGTAAGGTAATCCGACCTTAAGATAATACCTGACACCAAGCAGTAGGCCCTACTCCATAGCTTGATAACATAATTAGCTGCTAAGATTTATAACTGCAGTCTTTTAATTCTTTTTCAAAGAAGACTTGATTTTCACCTACCTAATCGAAAAGACATTGAAAATATAGAGCCAAAATAAGAAAATTCTGATTACATGTATTATCATTTTCTCCTTTTTCCTCAGTACATTTTCCGTTTATTATTATCCACAAATTCAATCTTTATCAACAACCCTTCTTTCGTTTTTAGCTCCACTGGCCGACAGGCCAGTGGGCTATTGTCATGGCGATGTGTCCGTCATGTGTGCGTCTGTCCGTAAACTTTTTCTTTAAAAATCTTCTTCTCAGAAACTACCAGATGGATTTCAATCGAACTTCACAAGAATGATCCTTGGGTGATCCTCTCTCAGATTCCTTCAAAGAATTTGGATTGAATCAGAATAACCCGAGTTATCTGCCCTTGAATGTCAAAAATAGCTGGTTTTGACTTTAATTTTACTCTAAAATCCACAAATATATACTAATCAAGACAAAACTACAACGGAATGTTGGTGACTATAAGATCTTGCCTTGATATAATTTTCAGCTTGATCTGAATTTTACATCATGAGTTATGTGCCCTTGAAATTGACAAAATTGCCATTTTCGGCTCTATTTGACTTTGTTTTCACTCTAGCAAATACAAATATTGACCAATCTAGACAATACTTGTACAGAATGTTGATGACCATAAGATCTTGCCTTGGTATAATTTTCAGCTTGATCTTAACTTAAGATCATGAGTTATGTGCCCTTGAAATTGACAAAATTGTCGTTTACGACTCTATTCTGACATTGCTTTCACTCTAGCAACTACAAATATTAACCAATCAAGACAAAACTTGTACAGAATGTTGGTGACTATAAGATCTTGCCTTGGTATAATTTTCAGCTTGATCTGAATTTTTGCATTATGAGTTATATGCCCTTGAAATTGACAAAATTGCCATTTACGACTCTATTCTGACATTGCTTTCACTTTAGCAACTACAAATATTGACCAATCAAGACAAAACTTGTACAGAATGTTGGTGACTATAACATATTGCCTTGTTGTAATTTTCAGCTTGATCTGAATTTTACATCATGAGTTATGTGCCCTTGTTATTGACAAAATTGCCATTTTTGGCTTTATTTTCACGTTTACAACCATTAGTATTAACTTATTAATACAGAATTTTCACAGAAATCTTACTGACCATACGATTTTACTTGCTCGTAATTTTCAGCTTGGTCATGCATTTGCTAGTTTGCGCAGCCTGAACCTTTGAAATTGCATTCAACAAGACAAACAATCAGGCCTATGGAGCGCTTCCAGGCCGCCAGGACTGTCTAGTTTTGGACTGGACAACCCTAAAATGTTACCTTGTAACTGCAATTTGTTTTAAAATGCAGTTACAAGAAGTTTGTTGTATTAAAGCAGCAGCAGCAGCAAGTTAGTGTTGTAGAGGATCAACCCTTTCCCAAATTGGCAACATCTAAGGGGAGCCCAGTCCAAACATGAAAGAAGGTTTGCTGATAAAACTTGATTTTGTGTACAATAATATACAGAAAAATATTAAAGCAAAAGGAGAAAATGATGATGATCAGAATTTTCTTTGAGTTGCTCAATATTTTCAATGTCTTTTCGATTAGGTAGGTGAAAATCAAGTCTTCTTTGAGAAAGGATTAAAAGACTGCAGTCATAAATCTGATCAGCTAATTATGTTATCAAGATGTGAAGTACTGCTAGGTGTCGGATTATCTTACAAAGTGATATCTGGAATGTGAACCACCTGTGGGGACCAAATTTTAGACGCCTCTTTCATTGTATTTTCCAAGGCCCTGTATAGTTTAGACCAAGGGATGTTAATATGTATAATTTATTTCTGAGTGTTAGTGTCCCTTGATTTTTCAAGCGACATAAACATATAGACCAATTTCAAAATCGCTATTTTTAGAACAGTTTACCTCATTTGCATAATTGCCTTGCCACGGGAGGCAAAACATTCCACTGATAAGCCATAACCGAGTATAGTGTGCAGTAGAATTAACTAGTATTAACCACTTTATAGAAATGTAAACATGACAACTGGTTTTAACCTTTCCCAGTTACAAATGTCAGATTATGCTGCTAATATAACATTACCTGATCTTGTAGTTTACTTGGATAAAGACCATTTCTTCTCATAAAACATTACCGGATCCAAACAGTTTTGACAGGACTTAACGTTATGTTGAAAGAGTGGCCCGACATAGGCTATCTAGACATATATAACTATTTCTTGATAGTGCAATAATTAATGTGTGAAGAGGTCAACTTGTGTATCAGAGAACCAATTAAAAAGATTTATAATAAATTCTTACCTTTTCATAAAGTTACAGTACAATCATGTAACAAATAAATTTAGTTCAAGAATGCTTTGTAGATTTACTCTAAAGGCTTTTTTTCATTGTCATTGATACAAAAACTATTTATATTTTTACAAAATGATTCTTTGAAAAATGAAGATGTGTAGACAACAATTTCAAGTTGACGAAATTTAAAAACTATTTTCATTTTGGGTTATGAAACATTGTTGAAAATGAGGAAATTGCTTGTTGCAAGCAATTTATTCATTTCCCGCAATGGTTTCCAAGCTTTCACTTGTGAGGGAGTCAAAAGGCGTCACTGTGCAGTAATGGGTAAATCCTTTCTCCAAACAAAAATAATTTAGGCTACTTAAAATTAAAGCTTTTGCACACAACAAGTTGATATATAGTACTGGATTTGTGTACAATATATCACAGGAAATATTGAGACAAAAGAAGAAAATACTGGATATCAGTATTTTCTTCTTTTTGCCACAATGTTTACCAAGCCTACTTCTGTTAGAGACATCAAAACCAGGTCTTGTTTGGGTCAGGGTTTAAGCTTTTGCTGTTAATTTTTTAGGCTAACATATATGAATGTACATGCTTAACTTTAACAATAGATATTTCATGCAAATGAATGTTGTAGGTACTCAAAGTCCTCCCAAGGACTAACAATATAGGGTGCTAAAATTATAAACGTTAATTGGCTTTGTCACATCACCCGGTCTTGAGATAACAGCGTGTTAATTTATGTGTTTTTACTATTGGAGGCATATCAGTAGGGCTCCTTTTGCCTCCTCATGAATAATTCATTAGTGACCTGATATTATGAAACTGGTCTATATACAGGGTCTGACACAAGGCTATAGTATACCTGTGAGAATAACGACGTTATCACCTTAACCCTGTCCCAAACGGCAAAATTTGAAGGTGATCCACATCAAAAACTGCCACAATTGACAAAAAGGAAGTTATTAAAGATAGAATTTGTGAGAAATATAGCATAGAAAATATTGAGACAAAAGAAGAAAATGCTGGTTATCAGCATTTTCTTCTTTTGTCTCAATGCTTTCCAAATCCTTTTAAGGACGTCAAAACTAGGTCTTGTTTGGGAAAGGGTTAATATACCTGGTTAGATGCAGTTACAGAGAGATGTAGGGTGAGCAGGGCATCTAAATGCGAGACTAGTTGTGTTCGGCTATTTCCGTAACCGTAGAAATCGTAAAATAGCAAAACCTTGAAGAAGACCCTATCTACGAATGACACATTACTAAATTGAAAGATAAAATTTCCATCTTTTCCAAAGTTAACAAATTGTGACTAGATCTTTTCTGTTTTACAGTTTTCTCTAGACATCAGAAATTTATTTTAGAAGGAGCGAGAAAGGTGGGTCTATGCTTTCGCCCAGAAACACTACGGAGAAAAGAAGAGAATTCTGGTTATCAACATTTTCTTTTCTTTTCTTTTTGACTCCAGACCCGTAGGAAAAGGAGGGGAGCTAAGCCCCCCCCCCCCCCCAAGTTGCCCAAAAATGCCGACTTTTCTTAATTTTACACTGAAAATTTTGGGAAAATTCAAATGATCCCCCCAATATTCAGGACAAGGGCTTTAGCCCCCCCCCCCCCCCCCCCAATAGGAAATTGCTTCCTTCCTTCGGGCCTGGTCTCCATAGATCCACGAATTTCTGATGGGGACATTTTACATTTTAAAAAGTTTTAACCTTTTTTTCATTTTGGGGAAAGGAAAACATTGCCACACCATTCGATGGTGTAAAGTCTAATTTTAGTTTCATTATTTTATCAGTTCATTGATGATATCGGGGATGATTTCCCTCTGACTCATGCTACTGCTACTACTACTCACGATAATTGACCTGGCAGAGCAGCCCTAGCCAATAGGCAGGGATGCTCTGTCAGGTCATTTATCGTGAGGTATACTACAGCTTTATGTACTATATAGTTCATGTCTATAAATACGATTTACCCTATGTTCATGTCATAGGTAATTTAGTCATTTCATGTGGCGTCACGCAAAAATTAGGCTCAACTCACTACCACGCAATGATTATTTCACTCCTTTAAAGATATAGATTTAATGGCTTTGGAAAAACATTGCGGAAAATGCAGAAATCGCTTTTGACAAACATTTTCTTCATTTTCCACAATGTTTTCTACCCAGAAAACCATAGAATATAAAATTTCATTCACTTGTTGCCTGCAACATCTTTGAATGTGGACCAGTCTAGAATTTTGCCGTTTGTAAATGGGTAAATTATTTTTACTCGGTAAAGAATATGTGATAGAACTGCAGTGGTGGATCCAGAGGGGGTTCGGGGGGTTCAAACGAACCCCCCTCTGTAGCCAATTTATTTCATTTTCATGCAGAAATTTAGTCAAAATTGTGTAATACTAGGAAAACGAACCCCCTATTTTGTAGATTCGAACCCCCCCTCACAGAAATCCTGGATCTGCGGCAGAGAAGTCAGTGACAATTTAACCAGGTTCCAAAGGTTTCAAATAAAAATCCACAAAGAAAGGTAGAGTGATCATTCATTAAACAGATGTATACTCGTACCAAAGCGACAAACTTCCATCTTTTTCAATATCATAGGAATTTTCATGTCCATCTGTCTGTCTGTCATTTGTTCTGTAATCCCCCATTTATCAGGACTGTAAATGTAAACTCCTCCTAAACGGCATTGTGCAGTCAGACTGGATACCTAGGACGATGTTTTCCACTTTTAAATGATTTTATCACTGCTTTTCAACAAAATCCTCGTAACTGCAGCTTGTTTTAAGCTGCAGTTACGAGGTTTTTGTTGACAAGCTACGTTATTCTCCCATGATGCGACGCATGGATTTTGCCAAGTAGATATGTTTACATGCGACACACATACGAGCTTCGAACTGTGAACACTGGTATATCATATGGTAACTTTTCATCAGGTACCTCGTAACTGCAGCTTCTTTAAGCTGCAGTTACGAGGTTTTTGAAGAAAAGCTACGATATTCAGGAACACCAAACTACAATGTAGTTAGCATTGCTGAACGGTGTTTCAGAAGTGGGAAATAATTTAAGCAATTATCCCTTTCCAAAATGGCAAAAATGGGGGAGGGGGCGATCGAAACAGAGCTGCAAAGTGCAAACTACAAAATGGATGTAGATAAAGACGAAATGTGCAGTGACGGATCGAACCACCCTCTGAAGCCAAATTATTTCATTTTCACGCAGAAATTCAGTTAAAATTGTGTAAAACTAGGAAAACGAACCCCCCTCTTTGTAAACTCGAACCCCCCTTGCAGAAATCCTGGATCCGCCGCAGCATTGTGTATGCCTACATTGTAGCAAAGAAAACAATGAGACAAAATGAGATATTGTTGGCTATCAGTATTTTCATCTTTTGCCTCATTTTTCACAAACCCTAATACAGACGAGAAAACCAGGGGCCCGTATTACCACGGTGGGTAACCCACGTGACTTTTTGGAAGCGTCCACACGGAAAAATTGCCCGCTTCAAGGTATTAGTCCAGTCAGCGTATCATCGGACCTAGACAAAATTGCAACAGAATTTCTTTTTGCACCATTTGGTAGATCGGGTATTGGTCATCACTCAGTAAAAAGTCCCAAAGTGTTCTCCTTGCAATAACATGGGAATTTGAGTTTAAAGTTTGTTATTTTTCCGTGTTTTTCAAATGTCACGAATGGCACACCATACAATGCTTGGATGACGTCATATAAAAACTTTACATAAATACGTCATCATAACAAAATGGCAGCGCCGTAGATCTCGTGAAGGTCGATTAAAGAAAATGACGTTTTAACATCTCCGCTACTATTTTACACACTTTAACTGGTCCAAACACTTTACATAAGGTAAGTAAATTATGGTCTTTTAAACAAAAGGTTGTTAAAAGTTGAAAAATGATTAATATTCTGCAAATTCTGATCCGAGTCTTTCGATTTGTTCACATTTGATTTGACGGTGATAATTCATGACTATAAATTAAAACACACTGAAATTAATATAACGAATGGGTTTTTATTCGTTTTACTTGTTTGTGTACAATATATAAATATGACGACAAAAATGTTTTAATGATTTATTTAACTAATTGCTTGTCATATTTCTTCTACGGAAGCCAATGGCGGCCATAAAACCGTATTTGGTTTATATTTTTATCCAGATATCTACACCGTTATTTCTTGTATTAATGAGGAAGATTGCGAATTATAAGCAATGTCTATGGATGATTTTCATAATTCTTAGTAGAATAACACAAGACTCTTTTAAAATTGAAAGAAAGCGACTCTGATATTTATTTCTATTATGAGCTCTCTTCATCCCAATTATAAGTACTTTTAATATAATTTACCGCCCAAAATTTGCGTAGATAAGCATTTAATATTATGAATATTTGGGACACTACAGTACTTCTCTATCTTTTTTTTAAATATTGAATAATCACTTGTCAACAATTATCTATAGGCAATGTTTAGTGATGACGGTCTGTTGGATAGACCCCCCTGCACCCGGGAAGTGAATGTAATTACAATATAAACGTGAAGGTAACAATATTTTTTCCCAAAATTGTTGCTTTTGAATATATGTATGTACCTGTAATATTGCATGGACTGAAAAGTTACTTTTACTTAATTCTTGTGTGCACGTTTTCATTATTTTTGGTTGGTTCAGCCACATGATTTCAAATTGATACCTTATCTTTCAGGGTGACAATTAGCTAAATATCACAATGCACAACAACTGAGTGGAGTTCAAACCATATGGTAACTATATTTTTTATATATTAAGATTTGAGTCAAATCATAACTTCATTCAATATATAAATATAAATCGATTATTTCTAGTGTCTGTTTACCAGGTAGGACTTCAAAGACAAATCGAAAAATACAACATATGTGTATGTTTCAAATTTCCATTAACTTTCAAATCTGGGGGTAAAAACCACACTTATACAGTATGCTTGTACCCCCTCTGTAATAGACAAGGAAGGAATGCGAAAAATTGGGGTACAAAATTTATTTTGGGGGTAAAAAAAACATTTGGATGTTTTTGACACCCTGATGTTTAGACCAAGCAACACTAATCCTCATTCCACAAATTGAATAATTTGTATAGAATGAATTCCTTGCAAAGTTTACAGTAAAGTACACTACCATGTAAGATTTCAAAACTCGGGACCAGTAGTTATTATTACATCGTCTCTATCCACTATATCAAAAGATCGGGAACTTGTGTCATAAAATTCGATTTGTGATATATTACTATGCCACAACTTAGTGAGAAATTTGGAATATGTTTGCGTTCATATAATGTGGTAAACCAATTCTCTTATACATTTTCAGATGAATTGATGAATCTGCAAAAAAACAACATCGGATGACTCAACGGCCGTTCGTCTTAGTCAAAAGGAGTGTGAGAGTACCATCAGTTGAGTACCAACATTAAGAACGGTCATGAACGGTCAACGTAATAGCGGATGATTTTGTCCATGGAAAGTGCCGTAAAGACTTTACTAGACGAGTCGAGCAAGTAGCTGTTAAAGACGACACATTCAGTGAAATTGCTCGAGTATTACGGTCGGTAAATTTTTCTGGTAGGCTTGATCCAAGTGGTTGTTTTGTCACTTTTGTGGTTTAGAAGCAAAGTGTTCTTTAAGAAAAAGATCACTTGATATATTTCTCTTGCGTAGTTTGGGCTTCCAAGCTTCTGTTATAGAGGCATGTGAAAAAAGGATAAACAAATGGGCTTGTAAAGTTAGTGCAAAGACGTTTGACGCACGTAATTGATCTTCCGGCAGCAGATGCAATATTTATATTGTACCTCGCATTGGTGGTTTCCACAAGGATTTGAGCCTGTTTAACTCGACTCGAAGAAATACAGTTGTAAGCATAGGCGTCAATGTTCGAGTTGTTGTGAAGAATGCCAAGGTGTTTAATGCTCTAAGTCAGCGACTTTGTGGGCAATGGACAATCTCTTTGTGGTTGCACAGTATACCCGGTACACGGCATGCATACAATTTTTCACAGAGTACTGGTTTTTGGACTTCTACAGTATAAGGCACGTGAAAACATTGTGGATTGGGAGAAATTGCACAAAAATACAATTTCCTCTTTTCCAACAATGTTTGAATTTTCTACACCATGAATTGGTGACACTTCCTTTAACCCTTTCCCAAACCGCAATAATTTGGGGTGATCAGTTATGAAAGCTTTTGTAGGTGACAAAATTTGTGCTCAAACAGAAATATTTTTTGTACAATAAAGTTAAGAAAATATTGAGACAAAAGAAGAAAATGCTGATAATCAGTATTTTCTTCTTTTGTCTCAAAGTTTTCCCAAACCTATGCTACCAAGGATGTCAAAAACAGGTCTTGTTTGGGAAAGGGTTAATTTGTCAATTGACTTTGATGCTTGAACACAGGTCAAAATATTTTGCATGTTTGAAAGGGTAAATGCATTTCCAACATTTGCTGGTTTTGACGTCCTTAGCAGAAAAAAAGTTTTGTAAAGCATTGAGAGAAAAGGAAAATCAAAGTACTGAAAGTACTGTTGGAAAGCAAATTTGCTGGTTATGTCTAAAGGCCTTTCTAGTTGTTAGCAACATGAATTACACGGAGTTGGATAAAAGTAATTAATTGAATTTGATTCTTTAGAAAGTTACAAAATACAAATTATGAAAGGATAATGTCTGTTCCATATCAGCACAATATACTGAACAAAAGAGAAAACTTTACGCTGCAAGATTTCTTGTTTCTGAAAAAGTATCGAACTAAAAGCCTGATTTTATTTTTACAATATTTCCATGGCATTCGGCAATCGTTTTGTCGAAGTTTCATTGCCTTGTGACCCGTTTATTTGTCTCCTTTAATGTCAGAGTTACGGCCCTTAATGCATTTACAGCTAATTTCATCTGATGCCACATACGCGCGATAAACGATTCATTATTTTTACGGAATTGGTCATATCCGGGTTGCCAAAAAACCCACAAAACATCTCTCTTATCACTTGTAGCAAGCTCTAAAATAAAGGTCTAATCTGTCAATTTTGTGAATTACCCCCCTTTGACATAAACAAATAGGGAATTTAAAATGTTTGATATTCATAAATTGCACACATGAAAAACGGACCCCTGTCACACTTAAAGGGTCCGTTTTTCATCCCCATAATTAAGATCAACAAAACGTTTAGTGTTTGGCACAACCAAGTCAATGAACGATGCGAAGCACATTCATTTGATTTCTTTACTTGTTGAATTTAGAAGAAATATGACAAGCAATGTATGTGTAAAGTTTTAACTTTTGTTCAGTATACTATGGTAGGTTCTATAAAGTTTCTATGGAAAATCCAATTGCCGAAAACATAGTGCTGTTTTAATTCATTTCGGACACTAATTTTCAATAAAATGTTATAAGGAAATGATGTAGAAAGCAAGAAATTGGAAGGCATGTGGTCTTGGGTCCTCTCCAAACAGTGACTGGGAGAGCAGAGCCTCCTATCCGGGGGCCGAATTCTCCCAGCCGAAAACGACTATAAGGCATTCTAGCACTCTATATGTTCTCCTATACCCAATGTCATGTTCTGAAGTAGGTTTTCTTGTATAATAGACTAGTGCGACAGGTCATGGTTCATAAATCTATTTGATGTATGACGTGAACTTTTGCAAAATTCGGTACAATGGACAAGTTTCCACTAAGACCCCCCCCCCCACACACACACACAACAGCCTCCGGAAGTCGTCCTTACAGGCAAAAGGCGAAATTTTTAAACTGGGAACGGTTGACTGTAAATCAAATAAAATAACCGGCTATCCGGCTATCAACGAATTCATTCAATTTCATAGTTTTTGTTCCACTTAAAACTTCTCTTTATCACTGTATATTGAATGCACGTGCGCTTAATCGCTGTATATTGAATGCACGTGCGTCGTCATCGATTTCTCCGCATTTTTTGGGAGCCTCGTTTTGAAAATGTCGATTTGTTACTATTTTTAGTAACAATTCACATGTATACAATGTTAATTTCCCATAAACCCATTGTTTGCCTCCGGAAGTTAATCAGAGTCTTCTCTGATGAAAATTCGCTCTTCGATTTTTGGATGTCGCTATTTACATCAGAGCGCTGTCCAATTCAAAAACAAAAGAAAATTCCGACACAAGTTATGTCGCTGTGTCGGAATTTTCTTTTGTGTTTGACTGGTACAGCGTTCCGTTGTAAATAGCGACATCCAAGTATCATCGAGCGAATTTTCATCAGAGAAGTCTCGAATTACCGGAAGTGTTCTGCGGGTACGGGCTAAAACATAATTGAAAGGAGTCTATACCCTAATTAGAATGCATTTGATCTCTGAAAACTACATGTCTTACTTGCTAAAACATGTGTTCCGTAACTACTTTATCCCTTTCCCAAATAAGACCGGGTTTGACAGCCCGTAAAGAAAATGTTCGGGGGAATATTGGGATGAAAGAAGAAACTGCTGATAATCAGAATTTTCTACTTTAACCTCGATATTGTCTTTGGTATTATCTACAAATAGTTCTAATTTTATCTAGGTATATACCAATTTTGTCGTCTGCTACGGCTTTTTTTTTATTTTGACCAATCTGAAATGTTTCTATTTGGGAAATGGTTAACATACCAACAATGTAAATTGATTTGATTCTATGTATGCCTATTCATCTAGATCTATATCTATAGATTAAAAAGTTAACACCGTTTTTTAAACCAAGTGGTGAAAGGATTGCTAGTCTGATTTCTATGCATTTTGAGCATATCATCACATATTCTGGTTTCCCAGATTTCTACTTTCGCTTTGAAATGCCTAGCTACACGCGAATACTAGCAAGGCCTATTAGACAAGATGTCTATGTCATTAACCTTAAAATACCCACTTAGTTGATCAATCAATTATTGTGAACGCGATTAAATGCATGGCTTATCGAAAATCATTGTTTAGTTTCGGACATCAAAACGTGTAAGAATTTGGGCATAGAAAGATTCTAAAAATAGACGTGTCCTAGTTCCTATTTTTAGCGCTTGAAGTGGGTCGCATATTTCATAGTTCAGTAAACTTGACTGACCCATTTTCAACGAAAGATATTGGACTGGCTATTGAACCGTAATGAAAGCAAATTATTACGTGATCGTTTCTCCTCTTTTAACACATGTTTAATTGAATGTTTTATCATCGGTCACACAATTGAATATCTTATGTTCAACTATAGAATTCAGTATTGAATATTCGTAAGGTTGTTCTTGTCATTGATCTTTGCTTTTGATAGAACTATTTATAGTGAGGAGGACCGGGAGATGTTGTGTGGTATGCAGAGAATGTAAAAGTGCAGAGAATCACGACTGCAATGAAAAGCAAATTTTGCAAATTTGCTTTCCAAAAAACAATTGTTTTTCATTCTTTCTCATAGTTCTTCATGTTCTAATGTGAAGATAATTATGCGTATTCAAATACGCTTATTTTGCATCTTGTGACTGTTGGAAATTTGGACGAATTTTGATAAAAGTCTATAATTTTGTTGTTTGGTAAAAGGTTAAATGTATTATTAAAGGACGTATAATGACTACTTTTCTCGAATTGAATTAAACAAATAATATGACTTCTTTAAATAATACCATGACAAGACAATGTTTCGAGTTGTCACAGAATAATCACAAAATAACGGGAAACGTGCTCATCTACGCGTAGATCTACATACGTAAATTAGCGTATCACTAATTGTTTTTTTTTTCTTTAACGTCAGCCACATTTAGGTAGAAATGAGTTTACTTAGTTTTATCTAGTAATATTTTCTTTTTAAAACTCTATAAAAGCGGACAGTGTGATAAAAATATTGAAACTTTTAATTTTTAATTTTTGCAATTTCTATATAACCATATTAAGAGAAGTGGGTGGGGTAAATGAATATCAATTTTTTTGCTTCAAACCAATGAAATGATTATGAAATTTATATATTTCTGTACAATTGGCTTCTAAATAATCATACATCTTCATAATATGACTGCAAAGTAATTACAACGCTATAAGAATAATTTTAAAATAAAAAATAACAAGTCATGTGATTTTTCAATAATCTTTACCGGGTAAATACCCGCCTCAGTCAAGGGCGATTTTTACAAAATTGGCAACTGCAACAGAGTGGGACTTTTTTCTGTGAATACTACATATATTTATGATGTGAAAAATGCAAAAATAAATTCTGTTGCAATTTTGTCTAGGTTATGCATGTTTTTCGGCTAGGCTTACTGGACTATATGTTTTGTTTAATTTCTCAGCTTATACTCTACGGATTTTGAAGAGATAAAGTGCACGTAACGCGCCTTTGAGAGGGCTATTCCCGGCTCTAACTCACTCTGCCCGAAATCCAGTGGTTTCTTCAAACATTCGAGCCAAAGTTTTTTTAAGTGCAAACCGAACGCGGGAAGCGTTCACATTTATAGTCCTAATTGTCAAGTTTTAGCTTTACCAGCCAATTTACACGAATAAATTGTGTACGCACGTACCGTCTAGTTAATATAATCTTTAAAAATCCAAGGGTTTGGGTCAGAAAAGCGTTAATTATGATGTGTTCATTAAAATAACGAAATGGGAAGCGTACACATCTGATTCAAAATGGTAAGCGTACACACACAATACGCTGAGAAGGGAAGCGTACACTCTGTTGGTTTTTGGGTTGGTCGCATAGTCACTGATTTAGTCACCTATTTACAGACCTTTACACGGCACGGTGGAGATTGTGCATCCCGGGGTGGATAAGAACTAAGGCAAAACTTGACCTGCTTCAGGTAAGAAATTGTGCAATGAATTTATTTATTTCTGCGTCGATTTTCAAGTGGATTGTTGCAGTTCCTCTGCTGTATGAGTCATAAATGAATACAGCTTAAAAATGATCCCAATAGACCAGAAAAGACGGCACAAGGTTCAGGACATACTTCTGCTAGGTCTGGATCGAATTTGGGAAAAGTACCGGACGTTTTTCAAATAAGTCACATACCAGAGGAAAGATCTAGATCAGTAATGTGGGGTGCATGCAAAAATCCGCTCACAAATTGACGCAGAATTAAGAAAGTTATTGCACAATTTCTGGCCTGAAGCGGGGCTATTTTGGCCGCAGTGTTACCATTTTTCTCTCTAGCCGGTTGGGATTTTTTTTTTTTTTTTTTTTTTTTTTTGATAAAGTAAAATAACTTTACAAATATGTCATACATTTGAGTAAAGAGGTCAGTGAGGCGATGCAACAATCCGCTTGAAATTTGACGAAGAATTGAGAAAGTAATTGCACCCACAATTTCTTACCCGAAGCTGGGGTAATTCAAGTCGTGGTTACGAGATTTTATAACGACACGGATAGTTTATCAAAATATAACGGCAAACCCAGTCTATTTTTCCCAGTATATTTTTCGTAGCACAAAATTCATTGCTATTGATCACAACGAAATAATATTGATGAAAATAGCAAAACCATATTTATAACTGATATAGTCCAACAACATTAACCTGGGAAATCTGCATTTGTATTGACCAATATTCGGCAATGTTTTGTTTTAAGGAATGAATGCAATTTTTTCATGCAAGTATGAAAAAGAAAATCTAATTACACTGTATGAATCCACGAAGCGGTTCATACAAAAGTGTGATTAGATTTTCTTTTTCATACCTGCATGACCTCCGTAAATAAAATTTCATTCATTTCTTATAACTTGATAGTCTAAGACTAAAAAATAATGCGGCGTAATTCAATGTTTGACAGGGAAAGTAGTTCTGGCATTTTTGTTCATGGAGGTATGACAATTTGTTCTCAACCAATCGGAACTCCCGGATTTTAATGAAATCAATAAATTATAGGACCCTCAACTAACGGAATCTGCACACGTAAATTAAATTGTTCCGTGTTAATTTTGACGGACTATATATTGATGAATATTTCGTATGTTTTCGTATCAACAGTTGCTACAAAGAGCAAAAGAACAATTTAAATAACAGGATGAATTGCGTTCAATACATCCTGTATATCAATGTACCTGGCGATGTAATGGTTAAAGCATCGGTGTTCGATTCCGAATGTTACAGGTTCGAGACTCGGAATCACCATGGACCTATATCATGTATTTTTCTTACATTTTAAATGTTTGATATTCTGTGTTCATAAGTATCTATCTGTTTCACAT
This sequence comes from Fragum sueziense, assembly GCA_963680895.1. Taxonomy (NCBI): domain Eukaryota; kingdom Metazoa; phylum Mollusca; class Bivalvia; order Cardiida; family Cardiidae; genus Fragum; species Fragum sueziense. The sequence continues at coordinate 38,053,641 of OY804606.1, forward strand.
GATTTTCATACTTGAACAATGAATACAATAATGCAATTTACCAAACGCCGGCTGTCAATCAAAACCATCGATAAGCCAATGGACGATCAGAAAAAATGCCAAATATTGCGTCACTTGATTACTTGCATTGAGAGCTATTGTCATTCTGAATTAGTGAAATTAATACACACTTGCGTTTTCTTAATTTTCACAAAGATTTATTTATCTTTTCATATTATAATTGAAATAATAGAATTTCTACCGTAGTCTTTTGTTATTTAACTATTGTTCTTAATTAGGCTTCTCAATAAATAACCCACTCGGGCTATGGCCCTCGTAGATTATTAATTGTACCGTTGTACAGAGAACTGTTGTTGAATGACGATAGTTCACGGTAGAAATTCGATTTTTTCTTAAGCATGAACACTATGAAGCTAAAACTTCTTTTGGACTAAATAAACAATGTTTCAAATGAGATATAAAAACCGAGGTACTAAATTTATATGATCTTAGCTGTTGAGCGGGACGTAAAAATCCATTCAATCCAATTTCTTAAAGTGACATTTTACATTCATTTCAGTTTTTAAAAGTATGTCTTGATGCAAAGATTGTTTATTCTAATGCGTAGAAATGCTATCAGTTTTCGAAGTTGTTATTTATAAGCGAAAAATACACCTTTAAAGTTGAGCCAGAAATGGCAAATTCTATGTAATTCTGAACTGTTGTCCACAACAATATGTTTAGTTTTAGCACAACAATATATATTTCTCGTAATCGGTTCGATATTTTGGCATGGAATTTTCAGAATTCTCATTAGAAAAGATGCTCTTTCAGATAGAGTAAAAGTAAAATTTATGTAAAAATAATTGTGAAATGTCACTACAAACTGAAGCTGTTTTATACGCCATAATTGTGGCCATTATCAATAAAATATGGTTTTATTTTAGTTATATTTGATTAGAAATATTACCCAGCACTTTAAAAGAGGAAACACATCGGTGTGTACGCTTCCCCTCTCAGTGTATTGTGTGTGTACGCTTACCATTTTGAATCAGATGTGTACGCTTCCCATTTCGTTATTTTAATGATCACATCATAATTAACGCTTTTCTGACCAAAACCCTTGGATTTTTAAAGAATATATTAACTAGACGGTACGTGCGTACATAATTTATTCGTGTAAATGGGCTGGTAAAGCTAAAACTTGACAATTACGACTATAAATTTGAACGCTTCCCGCGTTCGGTTTGCACTTACAAAAACTTTGGCTCGAATGTTTGAAGAAACCACTGGATATCGGGCAGAGTGAGTTAGAGCCGGGAATAGCCCTCTCAAAGGCGCGTTACGTGCACTTTATCTCTTTAAAATCCGTAGAGTATAAGCTGAGAAATTAAACAAAACATACCTTGAAGCGGGCAATTTTTCCGTGTGGACGCTTCCAAAAAGTCACGTGGGTTACCCACCGTGATTACTAACGATCGTACGTTTGGTTTTTGCATAATTACTTGTAACAACAGCCCTGATTGGCTCAGTCGGATTTCTCGTGCAATCAGATGTCTTGTTACACAGTTTACACAAAAACATGATCGTACGATGTTTAGTAATACGGGGCCCAGGTCTTTTTAGGGAAAGGGGGGGGTTAAACATTGAACGCTTTGAACAATGATTTTGACATGAATTCGTCACTTTCGTGTCTCTTTTCTCTCTTCAAGAAAGACAACCAGTGACAGGATTCCTTAAAATGGTAATTAGTTATCTCCCTTCACCAAAAATCGACAAACTGGTTTATAAATTCTGTCTTTTCTATCCCTAATTAAAGAAAATGCCCGTGGAAAACAGGCCCGTGGGAAGCAATTTCATATTGGAGGGGCTGAAGCCCCTGTGTCTGAAAATTGGGGGGTTGGAGCTAATTTGGATTTTCCCTAAAATTTCAATGTAAAATAAGGAAAATTCGGCATTTTGGTCAACTTTGTCCCCCCAGCCCCCCCCCCCCCCTTCCTACAGGCCTGGGTAACATTAAGCCAAAAGCAAAAAAATGCTGATTCGGCATTTGTTTCAAAAGTTTCTAGTATAGAGGTATAAACATTGCGGGAAATGAATAAATTGCTAGTCACTAGCAATTTCTTCATTTTCCACGATGCTTTCCAAAGTTTTTAATTTGGGGCGTCAAAAAGAGTCAGTGTGTGGGAATGGGTTTCAAACGATATCTGTGGAATACTTGATTTGAGTGATTTCAAAGAAGAAGTTGCTTCAAAAATCCTTACTCGTGAGCATACAACTTTGATACGTTATCAATCCTTTTGCAAACGAAAAAAACTTGCACTGGCCAGTTGTTGTTGTTGTTGTTATTATTATTATTATTATTATTATTATTATTATTATTATTATTATTATTATTATTATTATTATTATTATTATTATTATTATTATTATTATTATTATTATTATTATTATTATTATTATTATTGTTGTTGTTGTTGTTGTTGTTGTTATTATTATTATTATTATTATTATTATTATTATTATTATTGTTGTTGTTGTTGTTGTTATTATTATTATTATTATTATTATTATTATTATTATTATTATTATTATTATTATTATTATTATTATTATTATTATTATTATTATTATTATTATTATTATTATTATTATTATTATTATTATTATTATTATGTAGCACAATCGAGAGAAATTAAATAAAGTTAAAAGAACTTGTTTAATGATTGGTGTAAAAAAAAAATAATTAAGATAATGTTTGTTGCCGTCGGGGATGGAATTTCCATGTCAATTGCACGTGTCTGTCAACTTCAAAGCGGTCTGATGTCATCGCCGATCAATATTTAGCTTATTTCACTAGTTTTTTCTGATGGAACTCATTTCGCAACCTGTGTCTGACAACTCTTTTTGCGATACAATTGATTTTAATTTTTAACACTTTCCCAAACAAGTGAAACATCTAAATTCTAGACTAGTCCAGTCCAATTTGAAAGGAGTTGTTGACAACAAAATTATTAAAATCAAAGACAAAGTGTATGTTATAGAAAATAAAACATTGAGAGAAAGGTAGAAAGTGTTGGTTATCAACAATCTCTTCTTTTCTCTGGATGTTCTCTCGAACCATTTTGCCAAGAATGTCAAAACCAGGTCTTGTTTGTAAAGGGAATGACTTGCGTATACTCGCATAATCTTGTTGGAAGAAGTTACGCAATTCCTATATGTCCTTATGATTAAGGACCTATAGAAATAAACTTAATAAGTTATCATTATTTATTGTTCATTGTTGCAACACGCCATTGAAAATGGATTATCGTAAAAAGGCGTTTATAATCAAGCATAAACGGTTTTGAAGTATCGACAGAAAAGTTCTAATTCGACCATCGAATGAGAAGCATTTTCGGTTACGTTCAAAAACGCCATTTTCGCGCGTAACCTGTGATAATTATTTTGCTCGGAGCAAACGCAACAATAAAATAATTTCTATAAACAAGCATGTAAATACACAAACAAGCAAAGGGAGAAATTCAAATTAAGAGAGAGTGATACATTGTACATAATGAATTATTGACATATATGATAGAGTAGAAGGCTTCAGCACTACAGGAAACAATTCCATAAGTGGGTGATAACAGAGTTTAATCCTTTCCCACACAAGGAAAGTTCCATCGCCAAATGTTTACGGTGTCGCCCGAATCAAGTGTTTAATGGGGATTACCAGATTTTTCTTCTTTTGCCTTTTAAATATTTTCCCTGACAGTTTCATTTGGTGACGCCAAAACCAGATCGTTAGTAAAACTAGGTCCAGTGCATGGGAAAATGTTAAAGAGTTAAAAACATTTTTCAGAGATCAGAACAACATCATGAACATGGGGATAGTCAGAGTTTATGTTGTTTTGTTGCATTATGATATCTATAGCCAAAAAGAAGGGAATTTTTGCGTTAACCCTTTCCCAAACGACAAAATTTAGGGTGATCCAATTAAAAAAACTGCCACAAATGACAAAATGGATGTTATTAAAGATAGGACTTGTGTAAAATATGGCACAGAAAATATTGAGACAAAAGGAGAAATTGCTGATTATCAGAAGTTTCTTCTTTTGTTTCAGTGTTTTCCCAAGCCTTTTCTATTAGGGACGTCAAAACCAGGCCTTGTTTGGAAAAGGGCTAGTACCAAGATTTCACTATCTATCAAGGTCCGGTTCCTCATAAATGCTACTATAGGCCTAGGTAAAAATAAACAGACTTGATTTAGAGGGACCTCTATTTAAAATTTTTTAATGAAAGCGTCTTTGTACACGTGTGAATGTTCAGTCTAGAACATAATTTCGAGGGTGCAGGGTGTGCCAGATTACCCAACATTGCATATACTTTTCAGTATCATTGCTTCCAAACAAGGAATGACACAATTTATTATACATTTGTAATAAACCAAAATAAAACATAAATACAAAGGTTTCAACATTATGCAATACATCGATAACCCTGATCCAAACTTAAAAAATATATTTCTCCAAATTGAAAGTTGGCAGACGACAAAAATATCAAAAGAAGAACATGTGTATGTTAAATAGCCTATAAAATATTGAGACAAACGGAGTAGTGCTGGTTATCAGTAGTTTATTCTTTTGTCTCAATGTTTTATGATGTTGTTTTTAGGAACGCCAAACTAGGTCTTGTTTGAGAAAGAGTGTATCAATTTCCAAACGGCAATTTTTAGGCTGGTCCCCATTTCGAACGCTGCTGCATTCGAGATAATGGACATGTGTCGTTCCGGACTTTTTCCTAAAATGCTGGGGGATGGATTGGGGTCCAACTGAGCCTTCTAACACCTTAATGGAAGGAATGTGGATGCTTCTTTTTGCGTTTCCAGTTCTAAAACAAGGAAACATCCATGCCCCCATACTAAGATTTTTTTTAACCCTTTGGGTAATTATCGAAGACCCCCCCCCCCCTCCCTCTGGATCGCGCATAATGAATTTTGGTAAAGAAATGATTTTTGTGCCTTTTGTTACATAGGATATTAAACCCTAGCCTTCTTAACCCATTACCACAAAGTGACGCCTTTTGACTCCCCACAAGATAAAGGCTTTAGAAAACATTTTGGAAAATGAAGAACACATTATTTGTGAACATTTCAAGTAAAACATTTCAGTTTGGGAAAAGTTATTACACTTTTCCCCTCCCCTTTGAAATTTTCCAAATACGAGATACGAGGTTTTGCATTTACAACGACGATTTGGAAATAATACTCTATACAACATCTTTGAATTTAGAACGGCCGAAAAAGGCGTTGTCCGGGAAAGCGTTTTAAAGAGCTAAATCTTCCTTTTCAATACACACAAATCTTTTGTATCTATTAAATCTGTTTTAAATCGGATAATAAGTGTTTGTCTCAATATTTTAAGCCGTAACAAACAATATGGTGACGTGCGTTTGTTTTCTAGCAACGGAACGTAAAATATTACCACTTTTCTTCTGTAACCTCGTAACTACAGCTTTAGACAAACTGCAGTTACGAGGTTTTGGATAAAAAGCGTAGACGAGGGACTGTGTATTGATTTCCCTTTGTTGTGTGCCGCTTTCTGGGATGTGTATTGGCGCGCTCGGTATTGAATCATCAACAGCCAATCAAATTCAAGAATTGGTTGACACTTGAATGAAACAACCAATGAAACCCGTGGGTTTTCATTAAACGTAACAGGTGCCCTCGTGTTTGATATAAATACCGTCGGCGCGCGCTTTCGGCATAGTTGCTCACCTCGCGCTCGCTTACGCTGCACTGAGCTCTCATCACTCTTTTTTCCACGGAAAATCTACAAAACCATCTGAACAAAAATGGTAAGTGTTTAGAATGTTTCATATCTTTCGATTTTGTTTTTCACGGTCGTGAATTCGTTTGTAACTGTGTCTATTTTGGGTTTGTGGGTATAATTTATGTAGAATGGCCTGTTGAATGACTAATGGTCTACATAACAGTTAACACAGGAATGATTCTTGCTCTTTTGTCAGTGACATAAAAATATTTGGATATCCAATTTGTTGCATGTACGTCAGAAATAACGAATTTGGCGAAGGGCAACCATTTGGTCTTGTACGTGGCGTTACACTGTCTGTCGCCTTTTCTTTGAAGTCGCCGACTGACGCATGATAACCCCTTTGCCTATTCAACCCTTTCCCAAACGACAATTTATCTGTTTATTACCAGTTGGTTTTATTTAAAAGCTGCCGAAGACGACAAAAGGGGTGTTTGTAGATGGGGTATTTTTGTGTTTTTCTCCGAGGGGGGGGGGGGGATAATTATGTACAGAAAACGTGGAGACAAAGGGAGAAACGCCAGTTTTAAGCATTTTCATCTCTTTGTCTCAATGTTTTCCCAAAGTATTTGAGAGAGGGATCAACACCCTCTTGATTAGGTCAGGGTTAATTTGCCTTAAAGGAGGTTGAATTTTGAAGACACTTTCAGAAGATAATAGATTAATGGATCTTACCCTTTCCTTACCCTTTCCCTACTGAAAATTTTGGACTTGCAAGTTGGTTAAATTGGAAAGTTGCTAGCCTGCTTCAGAACAGCCAGAACACTTGACAAAACTACGCTTCTTCATTACTATGTAATTATGACCTTGTTTTTCAACAAGGTTTTCTGGTGATTTATGACATTTTCTGTATCAATTTGTAAACATTGAATTTTCTTCCAACATTAAGCTTAAATGACTTTATTTTCCTTTTTCCAGCGTGAATGTATCTCCATCCATGTTGGTCAGGCTGGTGTCCAGATCGGTAATGCATGCTGGGAGCTGTACTGTCTCGAACACGGGATCCAGCCTGATGGTCAGATGCCCAGTGATAAAACCATCGGAGGTGGTGACGATTCCTTCAATACGTTTTTCAGTGAGACCGGGGCAGGGAAACATGTACCCAGAGCTGTGTTTGTGGACCTGGAACCCACTGTTGTTGGTAAGCAAACTCCTATAACTTTATTTACATGCATGGTAACACATTGGTTACTAGTCCTAGCTTGTTGCGACTGTTAAGGGTAGCAAATGTAAAATCATTCAAAGTCACTTTTCAAGGTACAGCATGGCATAAACAATAGAAATTACTTCATAATGTTTAGAACTACCTATATGTTACTGAAATATTGCTTTGTCTACTAAATTATGCCTTTGAAACATGTTTTCATTTCAATTCAATGGCGAGCGAGTCGGCCATCTTGATTTTGTTCATGGCTTTTGGAAATTTGGTTTGATTTGAATAAAACAAGATGAAATTGTATTTCAAAATTATACTGAAGTGAAAAACAATTGATTTATCTTTCAATCCATGCCATTTTTAGATCAAAATTTCGATTTTAGACATAGTAGTTTGAGGGCTAAACATCGACGTTTTCCGCATGGCGGAAGTGCTATATACAAAATGGCGTATCTGATAAGACCGGACAATGAAATATGTCCGGGCTTATAGATAGGACTAATTGGTTACCAGACATCGACACTTTCGGATGCGCCACAAAATAAAGGCTATATGTAAAACATTGTTGGAAATGAAGAAATTTCCTGGACAAGCAACATCTTCATTTCCCACAATGTTTTCTACCAAGAACAAAAAATGTTGAGTAGGGATCAATTTAGCTGCAATATCATAGCCGCAAACGTAATGGGTATTATTAGTTTGTAAGGTTTCGGTTGAATTATAATTGCAACTAGAATCACTTTGATCAAGTAAACTGTGACATTTTGGAGGAACAAAAGAATTTTGTTGGTATGTTTCTGTAACCTCACAACTACAGCTTTATTAACCCATTACCCATCACAAGCAATTTCTTCATTTTCCACAATGTTTTCCAAAGTCATTATCTAAAAGGGTATCAAAAGGCGTCAATGTGTGGGAATGGATTAAAGCCGTAGTTAAACTGGTTATACAAGTCTAATTTTAGCGCACAATTTAATGCGGTTTCTAGCACTTGAAATTTTCATTTGCATCACCTTTGCACACAGTGGTACCTTTTGACGACCCACAAGATAAAGGCTTTGGAAAACATTGTGGAAAATGAAGGAATTTCTGGTGACAAATAATTTCTTTATTCCCCACAATGTTTTCTACCCAATTTGGGCAAAGAGACTAAAACATGCAATATTCATTCCCTTGAAATTGTCGTCTGCATCATAATTTAATTTGGGAAAGTCTTAAAATTTGCTGTCTGTTAATGGATTAAAAAAGTCTTGAATTCTATTCTGTATCTTCTGTTTCCAGACGAGGTTCGAACTGGTACATACCGACAACTGTTTCACCCGGAGCAGCTGATCACCGGTAAGGAGGACGCAGCCAACAACTACGCTCGTGGTCACTACACCATCGGTAAGGAGATCGTTGACCTAGTTCTAGACAGGATCAGAAAGTTGGCTGATCAATGTACAGGTCTACAAGGATTTCTCATCTTTCACTCGTTTGGTGGCGGTACTGGGTCGGGATTCACTTCTCTCCTGATGGAACGTCTCAGTGTCGACTACGGTAAGAAGTCCAAGTTAGAATTCTCCATCTATCCAGCACCTCAGGTAGCCACAGCGGTCGTGGAGCCCTACAACTCTATCTTGACCACCCATACCACACTGGAACACTCCGACTGTGCCTTCATGGTGGATAATGAGGCTATCTACGATATCTGTAGACGTAACTTGGACATCGAGAGACCAACCTACACCAACTTGAACAGACTGATTGGTCAGATCGTCTCCTCCATTACGGCATCACTACGATTTGACGGCGCTCTGAACGTCGACTTGACAGAGTTCCAGACTAACTTGGTACCCTACCCACGTATTCACTTCCCCCTCGCCACATACGCTCCAGTCATCTCCGCCGAGAAGGCTTACCATGAACAACTATCTGTAGCAGAGATTACCAACGCTTGTTTCGAGCCAGCCAACCAGATGGTGAAATGTGACCCACGTCACGGTAAATACATGGCTTGTTGTATGTTGTACAGAGGGGATGTGGTACCCAAGGATGTGAATGCCGCCATCGCCACCATCAAGACCAAGAGAACCATCCAGTTTGTAGACTGGTGTCCTACTGGCTTCAAGGTTGGCATCAACTACCAGCCACCAACTGTCGTACCAGGTGGGGATCTAGCCAAGGTCCAGAGAGCCGTATGTATGTTGAGCAACACCACAGCCATCGCTGAAGCCTGGGCTCGTCTGGATCACAAGTTTGACCTGATGTACGCCAAGAGAGCCTTCGTCCACTGGTACGTGGGAGAGGGTATGGAAGAGGGAGAATTCTCTGAGGCTCGTGAAGATCTTGCTGCTCTAGAGAAGGATTATGAAGAAGTGGGCGTGGATTCTGTTGATGAAGAAGGCGAGGAAGAGGGAGAAGAATACTAAATTAATGGGACCATCGAGCTACAGATAAAGAGAGGGTGACATCTTTTCTAAGAGGAAATATTTCACTGGATGTTTATCAAGCCCCATGTTGTAGGTACTCATTTGAATCGTCTCGTTGAGACGATTCAAATAAGTACCCACAACATAGGGTTTGGATTGGTAATAAAAATTCTAGAATGCCTTCATCCCCCTCTTATCAGTTACTCAGGAGCAAACTGAATGCAAAGTTGTAATGAAACATAACCTGACTTTGAAACCTTTCCTCTAACATTTGATAAATATTCAGGACTGTAATTCATCTTTTGGTTAAGATATCAAATACATTTACAGTTGGCGCCACATCGTTAGGCACAATGTTTATATTTTGTTCAAATGTAAATGAGCGTTAAACAAAACATAAACATATGCCATACGGTGTGGCGACAACTGTAATTTTTGAGGACTATGTACAAAATTTGGTAACATCCCAATTGGTCTACTCCCATTTCGTCTACTGTTTTTTAAGTGCATAGAGTCCCAATTCGTCTACTGTCCCAACTCGTCTACTTTCATGTCAAATCATCAATAAACAACATTATTTTTGTTTTAAAAAAAGAGATTAAGTCAATATATTCACAAATGAAATAAAAATGCATACATTTTGATAAAAATCATATAATATCATATTGATATACAAAATAGAGAAGAGTAGACGAAATGGGACTTATGTCCAAAATAGTAGACGAATTGGGAGTAGACGAATTGGGAGTAGACGAAATGGGATTAAACCCAAAATTTATTGTAAGTTCATAAGAATTCCATAAGCCATTCAATGTCGGAGCAAAACTATTTTAGATGTAAATCATTTTGTTTGCACTTACAATAGCCTTGCAGTAGAAATCTTTGCCATTGATTTACATTGTTGCTTGTTGTGTTTCAAGTTATACTTAGGGAAATTTTGTGATAAATTAAAATTACTTGAGAATTTGAGGTTGAATCTCTGGCTTAAACATTGTGATAGGTGTATTGATAAGGGATAAAAACTGAACTATTGTCCACCCAAATTAACCCGGGACAACTTAATTTTCGTGTGCAAAGTCCGTTAGTTGACGCGTCTTAACAAAACATTGCCGAAGCGGGGTCATTACATATGCAGATGTCCCGGGTTAATCTTGTTGGACAATACTTTAGTTTTGCTTTCAATTCACTTTCAACATTCTTGAAATTACTCATTATCACCATTTCATTGTTACATTTGAAAATGCCATAACTGCATGTTGAAAAATCTGTAGTAGTGGCATAATGAACAAAGTCAATGATAGATAGGTACATGTATTAGCCGAAATGAACACATTTATTTGTCTTACTGTATTTTGAAACTTGTGCAATTGTTGCTTTTGATTTATTTGGTTGCGAGAATCTTTTTTGGGTTCGATAATATTGTTTTCATGGTTAATTTACACAAAAGAAATTTGGACCAATTAAAACTTATGTCGCAAATAACTAATTGTCCTTTGTTACTCCACACACAGTTGGGTATAGGTCCTGATAAATAACCTGGCGGAGCATCTCTAGCTAATTGCTAAAGATACTCTTCCAGGTCATTTATCGAGACCTATAACCCTTTCCCAACAACAATTTTGACTTTTCCAATTTGAATCATGCTGCAGACCATAAATTCTTCATAATTAATTTCTTCATTTCCCACAATGTTTTCCCAAGCTTTTATGCCCCTGTATCTAAAGATTGGGGCATAGACTGAGTTTACCATTATGTTTTTTGTTTTATAAAACTCGCAGCTATAACTTCAATCAAGCTGCTTTTGCGACCTTTTAGATAATTTACACTTACGAAATACTGTTATATTATGAAATTATGTCACTGTTTAAAAAAACATTATGGGAAATGGAAGAAACAATTTCATCATTTTCCACAATATTTTCTTAGTTCTTAATGGGGAATGCAAAGTGTCAAATACTGTTGTTATCCCGAAATTATGTCACTGTTTAAAGGAACATTTTGGGAATCAAAGAAATTGTTTGTCACATGCAATTTCTTCATTTTCCACAAAATTTTCCAAAGCTCTTCTTGGGGGAATGCAAAAAGTGTCAATATACCGGAATGGGTTATTCTTTCCCAGATAGTATGTTGAATTACTCCCAGGTACAGATTGAAATAAGCAAGCACAGAAAGGGAGAAAAAGCTGTTCATTGGCATTCCTTCTTTTGCCTCGATATATTCTAGAGCATAAAGTAACCAAAGGAAATCTTAACCAGGGCTTGTTTGGGATAAAGGCAAGGGTATCCAGATATGTAAAATCAGGATGTTCTTGTCAATTTCGTATGTCACTGAAAACTGCAAAGGTAGAGGCAAAAGAGGAAATTATTCATCAAGTTAACTGGACAAACAATAGTACAGTTGAAAGCATACGCCACAAGGCCCTGGGTTCGATCCCTGGCCCCAGAGAATAACCTTTCTGACAAACATGTAACCCACCAATGGTTTGATAATCATTAACCTGTGTGGGTGAGCAGTTGGAGGCTCGGTAAGGATGTTGTGGGACTACTGGTGTGAGAAATGATAGGAATCCATGGATATGTGCTCCTGCAAATGCGATATGACCATAACAGTTGACTCCAAACAAAACCAGGTTTTTATGTCCCTAATAGAAAAGGCTTATGAAAACATTGAGGCAAAAGAAAATTCTGGTGACCAGCATTTTCTCAAAGATATTTCAAATGGGAAAAGTCCAAATTATGCCATTTGGAAAAGTGTTAATTTCAAGTATGGACCTTGTTCAGGATAGGACTAACCCTTTCCCAAACAAGACCTGGTTTTGACACCCCAAATAAGAAAGGCTTGGGAGAACATTGAAACAAAAGAAGAAACTGCTGATAACCAGCAGTTTCTCCTTTTGTCTCAATATTTTCAATGTCTTATTTTACACAAATTCTATCTTTAATAACTTCCATTTTGTCATTTGTGGCACTTTTAGAAGTGGACCACTCTAACATTATGCCGTTTGGGAAAGGGTTAAATCCTGTCTGAAATGGCAATATTTAGACTTCCTATTTGAAAGTTGACACTGAAGACAGAATGGGTGTTGATAAGAATCACTGATGGTAAACTCGGCCAAAGCGAGGGACGTTTTTTACGCAATCAATTTATTCCGTCGGTGCTGTTATTAGCTCACCTGAGCACGAAGTGCTCAAAGTGAGCTATTGTGGTCGCTTTTTGTCCGTCGTCCGTCCGTCCGTCCGTCCATCCGTCTGTCCGTCCACAATTTCTTCAAACATCTTCTTCTCCTAAACCATTGGTCCAATTTTAACCAAACTTGGCAGGTATGATCCTCATGTGACCCTTTTCAAAACTTGTTCGTGAATTTTTGATTCATCAAAAAATGTGGGCGTGGCAGGGCGGGACTTATCGGATTTCAGAGAAATCCTAAGAAAATTCTTTAAAAATCAACCATTAGGCCAATTTGGATTAAACTTGGCAGGAATGTGCCTTGAGTCACCCTTTTCAAAATTTATCCACAAATTTTTACATTTGTCAAAAAGTGTGGCCGTGGCAGGGAGGAAGGGGCTTATCGGACTTAAAGAAATCATAAGAAAATTCTTTAAAAATCAACCATTGGGCCCAAGTGAACCAGACTTTGCAGGAATGCTCCTTTAGTCACCCTTTTCAAAATTTATCCACAAATTTCTACATTTGTCAAAAAATGTGGCAGTGGCAGGGAGGAAGGGGCTTATCGGACTTAGAGAAATCATGAGAAAATTCTTTAAAAATCAACCATTGGGCCCAATTGAAGCAGACTTTGCATGAATGTTCCTAGAGTCACTCTTTTCAAGTTTATTCATAAATTTTTACATTTGTCAAAAAATGTGGCAGTGGCAGGGAGGAAGGGGCTTATCAGACTTAATGAAATCATGAGAAAATTCTTTAAAAATCAACCATTGGGCCCAAATGAAGTAAACTTTGCAGGTATGTTCCTTGAGTCACTCTTTTCAAAATTTGTTCCCAAATTCTTACAATTAATAAAAAACGTGGCCATGGCAAGGAGGAAGGGGCTTATCAGACTTAGAGAAATCATAAGAAAATTCTTTAAAAATCAACAATTGAGCCAATTTGAACCAGACTTTACAGGAATGTTCCTTGAGTTACTCTTTTCAAAGTTTGTTCACAATTTTTTATATTTGTCAAAAACTCTGGCTATGGCAGGGAGGAAAGGGCTTATTGGACTTGGAGAAATCAGAAGAATATTCTTTAAAAACCAACCATTGGGCTAGTTTGAACCAAACCTGCCTGAAAAGTTCCTTGAGTGATAATTGAGAAATAATTGCTTTTTTTAAAAGCAACATTTTCTTTCAATATTCATCAAACCTCATGTTGTTGGTGATCATTTCAATCATCTGCTTGAAAAGATTAATACATTCTACATACAGTCTCTACCATTTAGTGCTATAGTAACATCCCAAAACCTGTGTACTCTATACAACATTACACTTTCCATCAGAATTGATGGCTTTCGAGCCACTTAAGATACTGGGTGCATAGGGTTTGGATATGAATAATAAAAAAAGGAAAGGCTTTCATATTTCTCTTATCTATTTCTCTTATCTGTTGCTCTGGCCCCATGTTTATCTTATGTAAACAGATAAGAAGGGATTAACCTAGCTTATCAGATGGAGATCTTTCTTCATAACAAACTTTACAGGATTGATTGGAACAAAATTATTACTTAATTGTTTCCAAACAGAAAGTCCTTAGAAGTTTCATGTCTTTGAATTTGACAAAAATGCCATTATCACTCTTGTCATATTGAATCAGGTGAGCGATTTAGGACCATCATGGTCCTCTTGTAAAATATGGTAACTACGGCTTTGATAAAGCCGTAGTTACGAGATTTTATAACAACACAGACGGGTTGTCTATACATTTCGGTAAACCCGGTCTATTTTTAGAACAAATTCATTGTTATTAGAAAAAATATCCAATCGGATCTTTAAACTTACATTTAAACGCAAAATATCTGTACCTTGTTTTAGCGAAAAACGTCCCTCGCTTTGGCCGAGTTGTGACACCAGTGAACATTCAGACTTCCTATTTCTCGATATTTTATAACAACACCGACGGAATACTATGACCGCGAAAAAACGTCGCACGCTTTGGCCGAGTTCACCACCAGTGATTTGAAAGCTGACACTGAAGACTGAATGGGTGTTGATAAGAATAAAGTTTGTGTACAATGAAGCAGAGGAAGTATTGAGGCAAAGGGAGAAAATGCTTGTAATCAGCGAATCTCCATTTGTCAATGTATTTCCAAGCATTTTGTATCTGGGATGCCAAAATTGTCTTGTTAGGGAAGGGGTTACGACGATTTTGAAAGAACTTTGCATAAGGAAATGGCTAGGCATTTTAACCCTATCCCAAACAAGATGTACAAGTTAATATGACTTGCTTTGTTGAAATCGTTTGACCAAACATTCAGAAAAAAGATGATACTCCGCAATTTCTCTTTTCCACAACGTTTCACTTCTGATACATTGAAGGTTTGCAACTCCTTTAACCCTTTTCCAAACAAGACTTGGTTTTGACGGCTTCCGAAAACATTGAAACAAAAGAAGGAACTGCTGATGACAATCGGCAATTTCTCCTTTTGTCTCTATATTTTCTATGCCATATTTCACACAAATCCTATCTTTACAACATCCATTTTGTAATTTGTGGCGGTTTTTGAAGTGGCTCGCCCTAAAATTTTGCCGTTTGGGAAAGAGTTAAAGTGGAAGTTTAAATATTTTGCCATTTAGGAAGGGTTTAATCCTTTCCCAAGCAAGACCTGTTTTGTTGTCCCTAATAGAAAAAGGCTTGAAAATATTCAGGAAAAGGAAGAAAATAATGATAATTGTATTTTCTCATTTTGCCTCAAATGTTTTCTATGCTACTTCTACACTTAAATTCCATAAATATCAATATCCATTTGATGTCTGCACTCTGCAGCATCCTTAAAATTGGAGCGCTCTCTTTTTGGCATTTGGGAAAGGTTTTAATCAGGCTGATTATCAAGATGTTCTTTTATCTGTTATCTCTGATCAGACAAAAATAACCCAAAAAATCTCAGTTGATAAAAATTCCTTTCAGATTAAATCTAGAGAGATTAGCACTCTTCGCTATCTGTTGTGGGAAGTGAATCATCAGTAAAAACTGTTTACCATGACAAAAATTTAGGCTGATCAAGTGCGGATCCAGGTATATTTCCAAGGGGGGGGGGGGAGCTTCCGATCTTCAACCCATTTTTTTCCAAATTCCAGGGGTTGTCAGAGGGTCCCTCTGGATCCGCGCGTGCAGCTTCATGTCATACCATGAAGGACTAAATATACTAGAACAAAAAAGATACGCAACCCTAATTTTTCGAAATAATTTCGACCAAATATGTTTTAAATGGATATTGAGTACATTTTGGATATTCCTGCCTCCATACGCATAAATACAGTGTCGTTTCTTTCAGATGTTGTAAATTCATCACGTGATACATAGTGAATCGTTAAAAACTGATTAATAATCAGGGCTCCCGCTGTCGATCGCCACTGGCGCCAATTGCGACAAAATAAAAATTCTGGCGACAAAATTTGCCAGTTGGCGATTTTATTGGCGACAACTTATTTGCGCCGTATTCTGACACAAGATTTCAGGTAAAGGGTTGAGTCTCAAAAGCTATGACAGTCGCGTGTATCGGTGCTGGTCAGTCATTGATTAACAAAAATCGATAATCGGTAACCAATTATCCGAGATAGCAGTTTGTCCATATGATTATGACACCTTCTAAATAACTGTTTCAATATGCGTGAAAATGTCTTGGTCGCGTGGCTTGCCGAGGAAGAAAACTTTAAATAGTCACTGAAAATTTATTCCGGTGCGTTTACCTGGAGCTTAATTTCGGCCTAAATCCGACAAATTGTATTCTAAATCCTTTACACATATTCCCTTATAAAGACAACACATTTTTGTCAAGACTGGAACAAACGGGCCAGATGTGTCGGCGGCATTTATTTGATCTCGGGGTAGTGACGTCATATAAATAACGAGTGACTAAAACGCCGTATCGTTACGATGTTTTAACCCCCAAACGGATTGTATTTCGTGTAAACTTTCGCAAATCAATTACACAATGGAATTTGTTTCTATCGCATTTGAAAAGATTTTCTTTTTAATCAATGGATATAAAACACGAGGTAAAGCTTTTGTCAGAATCCGATTCAGGCTACGAGTCCGAGCATCGTATCGCAGATCGAATTTTTTGTGATAAAAAAAGATTCACTTTCATTCCTTGTTTTCACATGGAATATTTTCCGAGTCAGATTTCTTTAAATCTTATCTGTAGATTCTATCAAAGCTTGTGATCGAGTGATCGCCGCAATAGGTTCCGAAGTTTTAAGTTTCGTCACGAATTAATGATTTACATCGTATTCTAGGTCCTCTATATGTTTTTCTTCTTTTATTTTGATAGTAGTCATTTAGAAACCACGGCAGGGGTATAATTTATCCCCCTGCCGTGGTTTCTAAATGACTACTATCAAAATAAATTTTCTTCAAACACAACCTAAAACATAGACCAAGAAGATGCCAAAGCATTCATACACTTCTCGCTACCCTACGCATAGCACGGCTACGCCAAACCCAGCGCCAACCTGCAGTACGGATGTTGTCTGGGGGACATCCCAGTTGGTCTAATCCCATTTGGTCTAAAATTCAATTTTCCCATTTCGTCTAAAACTCTAAATTAGAAATACCAATAAAGTTATGAAATTTAAAATTGAACTTTGTGTATATCATTTGTATATCATACCTTTTCTGACACTTACACCTTTTTGACACAAATGCAAGTCTTAGTCGAAATGTGATATTGATTAAATAAGGTCTGAAAAGGTATAATTAGACGAGATGGGATTTTTTTGTCTAATCCTAAATTTTTATATATTAGACAAAATGGGATTAGACCAACTGGGATGTAACCGTTGTCTGTTTGAAAATGTCAAATTGTTGTCGCAAGACATTGATGGGGCAACAAATCGAAACGTGTTCGACAATTTTCGCTGTTGGCTCTCAATGGGACCACAACCGATCGAGCACGGAGCGGATGTGCAAGAGATATGACGTCAAGGCAGGACCATATCATCAGGTTAACCCCACCTACGGGATAGGTTTAAGACTGCAACGGAGACTGCTAATAAATCGCACGGACTTCAAAACATTCGAATATCGGATCAAACTAAACGAAACAGAATGTGTTTTTCGACCTCCATTCACTTTTTTTTGTCAAATTGTGTTGACGCCCAGTGTAAACTGGATGTTTTCTTATTAATGGAATTTGCTACAAACAAGATTTTGTTGACTTTATAAGGTGAAATGTTATTGCTTAAAATGCATCACATTTTGTTCAAATCTGATTTGATGTCTTTGCGTAAAAAGGAATTGAAATGGAAGTTGCGTTTCTTTTTTGTTTCAGTGTATAACAACAGTTTGTTGTGGCACACAGTGACAAATGATGCTGCTATTTTGGGACATAACCAGTAATCTTTTTGATAACCCCTTTTTTCGACAATTTCCAGGGGGGGGGGGGGGGGGGGGATCATGACACCCTGACCCACCCACCCCTCTGGATCCGCCCATGCTGATAGAGATTCAAACCTGAGGCGTACTACAAAATAACTATTTTTTTTTTTTTACATAAAATTTGTTGTCAATTTGTGTACTCCACCAAAATTAACCTGGGACAACTTAAGGTTCCGGAACGGGTCCGTTCCGGAACTGTAATGGCTGTAACTTTATAACGATAAAGCTACAATACAAAAATGCCTGATAGTGTTTAAATATCATGTATCAATTATATGTATGGCAAAACTGAAATTGAAATGTTATGATGTGAATGGTAAATAATCAGTAAAAAATCTGAAATGAAAATAATGCATTATCTCCCCTTATGATATGAATTTTGGTGGATTATCTGCCCTTGACTCATGAAAAAATCAGATTTCACAAAATTTGTGTGGTAAACGAACTATTTTATTGTATGTTATGGAGCAAAATAATAATTGGCAACTTTCTACCATTTCAAAAATCCGAAAATTTGCCTAATTTTGAAAATATTGACAAAAAAGATATTTTCTCATTGACTGCAATGCAAACTTTAAAGCTAGTTATCTCCCCTTTGATTTACAAATCTTAAAAAGTAAGATGGTGAAATATTTTTATTTATCAATATCTACAACATATCCAACTTTCAAAGAGATCTATACGCTAGAAGTGGGTGTACCAAATATTGCCATTACAGTTCCGGAGCCTTAAATTCCATGCAAAGTCTGTTAGTTGAGCGTCTGAACAAAACATTGCCGAAGTGGGGTCATTACAAATGCAGATGTTCCCCGTTAATGTTGCTGGGCTATACATATTTTCTCATCCTTTAATCAACAACATCTGATTTTGATGTCTCGTGTAAACAAGGCTTTGGTTGGCATTTAGGCAAAAAGAGCAAATTCTAATAACCAGCCTTTCCTCCTATTGTCTAAATATTTGTGACCAATCATGCTAAAAGGAACCTTATCGGATGTGTGAAAATTATCGACCCTAGTCAATCTGCGCAATCAGCGCAGCCAGACTAGGGCCGATACTTTTCACTTTTATGTAATTGTCTGAATTTGTAATGATTTCCCTATCTTACTATATGTTCATTTTTCACATACATTATCTGGTTGGCCTTTGCTAAGTCTAACAAGTTTGCAAGGATTTGGATTTTTTGACTACTGATAAGGTCCCTTTTAGCGTGACGGGTTACATTTTCTTTATTTATTATACATATTGTACATATACTGTCTTCATCAACATCCATTTTGTCATCTGCGGCCGCATTTAAATTTGACCACCAAAATATTTTGTCATTTGGGAAAGGGTTAAAATGGCTGACTTGTCTAGTTCTATAATGTTAGCCTTGAAATTTGACATTGACCTACGATTTAACCATTTCTCTGATAATAAAACTCAGAATGTTCTGTGAAAGCTGCCACAGACAGCAACATAAACAATGGCAAAGAAAAGATTTGTTTACAATATAGTGCGAAATATATTGAGGCAAAATTGTTAAAGACAAGAAAATTGTAATTATCTGCATTTTCTTCTTTTGCATCAATGTTTTCCTAAGCCCTTTCTAATAAGGACATCAAAATCAGATTTTGTGGTGGAAAGGGTTAAAATCTATGAATATATTAAAATTATATAAGTTAATGTTCCTTCAACATTCTTCTGTGTTAATTTGGCTGGACAAGCCAGTAAAATTTCATAACCTGCATTTTCTCCTTTCCTCTCAATCATTTTCCACTCAATTTTGTATAAATTTCTAATACAGGATAACAATTATTCTAAATATGGATCAATGTGAGGGATTTAACCCTTTCCCAAACAAGACCTGGTTTTGACGTCCACACAAGAAAGTGTTAAGGTAAACATTGAGGCAAAAGAAGAAAATACTGATTGATTGATTGATTGATTGATTGATTACCTGACTGACTGACTGACTGATTGATTGATTGACTGCCTGATTGATTGATTAATTGACTGACTGACTGCCTGACTGATGCCTGATTGATTGATTGATTGATTAATTGATTGAATGGGTTAATACTTGTGAGTGAAGTTGTCACTCAACAGCTAAGGCCTTATGGAGACGCGACCTTGGTTGAAAGTCTCATCCAAAAAGACTGGAGTGGCAGGGGATTAGGGGATTAACCCTTTCCCAAACAAGACAATTTCAGGCTAGTCCAAGAGGAAAGGAGTTTCAGATTGAAGACATTGAGTTCATAAAGAAAGCATTTTTGAAAATTATAGCATAGAAAATATCGAGGCAAAAGGAGAAAATGCTGATTATCAGCATTTTCTTCTTTTGCCTCAATGTTTTCCCAAGCCAATTATATAATGAATGTAAAAACCAAGTCATTTTGGGGAAAGGGTTATACCAGCGACCCCCCCTGATTCTGTGAATAGCTCATCCAGCTTCCACGTGGTTAAGTACAACAAATACAGTAATATTCAATCATATTTTTTTAAAGAAAATAAACTAGAATAACAATGGTTTTACATCGCGATAAAATAGAAATAAATTAAGGATACATAATTCTGTTCATTTAATTATTTTTTTCCATACAAAACCTGGTTTTTATGTCTCAAATAGAAAAGGCTTGAGAAAACATTGAGGACAAAGAAGAAAATGCTGATAACCAGCATTTTCTTCTTTTGCCTCACTTTTTTACTTTTACATGTACATGTATCTACATAAATCCTATCTTTATCAACATATAATAATTTTTAGCTCCACTGGCCGAAGGCCAGCGGGGCTTATGTCATGGCCCTGTGTCCGTCGTGCGTCTGTCCGTCCGTCCGTCCGTGCGTAAACAATTTTCAAACATCTTCTCCTCCATAACTACTGGACCAATTTTAATCAAACTTCACACAAATCATCCTTGCATGAATCTCTACCAAATTCCTTCAAAAGAATAAAATCTGTGCAGAACTTGAATTTTAATAAATTTAATTGAATTAAATTTTCGAAAAATCTTTAAAAATTCTTCTTCTCCAAAACTACAGGACCAATTTCAACCAAACTTCACAGAAATCTTTCTTGCATAAATCTCTACCAAATTCCTTCAAAAGAATAAAATCCGCGCAGAACTTGAATTTTAATTAATTTAATTGATTTAAATTTTCGAAAAATCTTTGAAAATTCTTCTTCTCCAAAACTACTGGATCAATTTCAACCAAACTTCACAGAAATCTTCCTGACATGAATGTTTTCTTAATTCCTTCAAGAGAAAAAAAATCCGCACAGAACTTGAATTTTAATTAATTTAATTGATTTAAATTTTCGAAAAATCTTTAAAAATTCTTCTTCTCCAAAACTACTGGACCAATTTCAACCAAACTTCACACGAATCTTCCTTGCATGAATCTCTACCAAATTCCTTCTAAAGAATAAAATCCGAGCAGAACTTGAATTTTGATTAATATAATTGATTTAAATTTTCGAAAAATCTTTAAAAATTCTTCTTCTCCAAAACCACAGGACCAATTTCAACCAAACTTCACAGAAATCTTCCTTGCATGAATCTCTTCGTAATTCCTTCCAAAGAATAAAATCCGCGAAGAACTTGAATTTTAATAAATTTAATTGATTTAAATTTTCGAAAAATCTTTAAAAATTCTTCTTCTCCAAAACTACTGGACCATTTTCAACCAAACTTCACAGAAATCTTCCTTGCATGAATCTCTACTAAGTTCTTACAAAAGAATAGAATCCGTCCAGAACTTGAATTTCAAATAATTTAATTGATTTAAATTTTCGAAAAATCTTTAAAAAAAATTCTTTTTCTCCAAAACAACTGGACCAATTTCAACCAAACTTTACAGAAATGTTCCTTGCATTAATCTCTTCTTAATTCCTTCAAAAAAATAAATTCTATGTAGAACTTAAATTGCAATTAATTTAATTAAATTAAATTTTCGAAAAATCTTTAAAAATTCTTCTCCTTCAAAACTACTGGACCAATTTCAACCAAACTTTACAGAAATGTTCCTTGCATTAATCTCTTCTTAATTCCTCCAAATAAATAAATTCTATGTAGAACTTAATTTTTGATTAATTAAATTAAATTAAATTTTCGAAAAATCTTCTTTTCCAAAACTACTGGGACCAATTTTAACCAAACTTCACACGAATCTTCCTTGCATTTATCTCCTCTAAATTCCTTAAAAAAATAATATCCGTGTAGAACTTAAATTTTAAATAAATTTAATTAAATTGAATTTTCGAAAAATTGTTAAACAATCTTTTTCTACAAAACTACATGACCAATCTTAACCAAACTTCACAGGAATCTTCCTTGCATGAATTTCTTCCAAATTCCTTCACGATCGGATGAAAAGCTTTGCCGTTGTGGGCTAGGCTTTTTTTTCGCTATATGAAACAGTATAATCTTAAGAAAATTTTAAAAACATTTCTGCTCCTTAATCACTTATTGGATTTTATTCTGGTGTAGTATGAATCTTCTTTGAATAGACCTCTATTGTATTCCTTGAAGAAGTTCTTAGTCTAAATGTCTAAAAGCCAGTGGAGCGATACAGGGCCATCTTGGCCCTCTTGTTGTCGTAGGCATGAGCTTTTAGATCGGACCATCCATAAAATTTTGTGGTTTGGGAAAGGTTATAACAATACATGCATGACTGACCTACTGTGACTAAAACTCTTTCCCGAACAACAACAAACAAGAGGCCCAGAGGGCCTTATCGGTCACCTGAATCAAATGAGCAGAAACAGTTAAGGAAAATGTTAAAAGTTAACCAATAGCACAACCCCCCAGCACCACCATTTCTTGAACGTCTTTTTTTCTCTTGTACAAACTTATTTAAAGACTCAAATACCAAAAGTGAATTCAATCCAACAATAGAACATTTCTTAATATGTACCCTATTTACCCCCTTTTGGGGCCCCAAAGGGAGATAACTCCATGATTTGTAAAAATCTGAAGCTGCTTCCCATTGGGATGTTTCCTGACAAGTCTGGTAGAAATCTGTCCAATGGTTCTCAAAAAGAAGTAGAAAATGTTCAAAGTTAAGTAATAATGCGAACCCCTCCAATCCCCATCCGCAGCACGGCCATGAATTGACGGATTTTTTTCTCTTGTACAAACTTTATAGTCCTTGCCCTAAAGACTTTAACTTCCAAATGTGTATCCAATTCAACAGCCAGTTCATGAGTAGAAGATTTTTTAAGATGTACCCAATTTACCCCCTTTTGGCCCTTTATGGGACCCCAAAGGGAGATAACTCCATGATTTGTACAAAATCTGAAGTGGCTTCCTATTAGTATGCTTCCTGCCAAGTTTGGTTGAAATCCGTCCGATGGTTCTTAATAAGAAGTCGAAAATATTAAGTTAACTAATAACGCGACCCCCCCCTCCCATCCCCCATCCCCAGCACGGCCATTTCTGGACGGATTTTTTTCTCTTGTACAAACTTTGTTGTCCTTGCCCTAAAAACTCTAAATACCAAATGTGAATCAAATCCAACAGCCGGTTCATGAGAAGAAGATTTTTTAAGATGTACCCTATTTAACCCCTTTTTGGCCCCTTATGGGGCCCCAAAGGGAGATAACTCCATGATTTGTACAAATCTGAAGCGGCTTCCCATGGGGATGCTCCCTGCCAAGTTTGGTTGTAATCCGTCCAATGGTTCTCAAGAAGAAGTCGAAAATGATAAAAGTTAACGCACGACGCACGACGCATGACGACGGACGAAACACAGTCGCAATAGGTCACCATGACCTTCGGTCAGGTGACCTAAAAATTTGGATGGTTCAATCTCATTTTTATTTGACTTCTGCTATAGATGACAAAATTGATATTGATGAAGATATGATATGTGCACAATATAGCATAGAAAATATGGAGGCAAAAGGAGAAAATGTTTGTTATCATTAATTTCTTCTCTTGCCTCAATATTTTCTGTGGTAAATTGTTTTATACAGTATATACCATAATTATTCTAATAAACGCCCGTATTCTAATTAAGGCCCATCCCCCAAAATCTCGGCTGAAAATCTGCTTATTTCAAGAACAATTTTAGTGAAAAGGGTGATTCTAATGAACGCCTATCCTCCGATTCAGAATTAAAATGATGTAAGTCATAAAAAAAGATAATTTCCAACAGCAATGAAAAAAAGGATGTAAAGCCATAAAACTGTTAACAGATCTTTTGCCATGAAGGAATTTTGTCGAAAAATTGTATTTTGCAGTCTTTATAACAAAACTTTGCCAAATTCGACTTGCTTAAATTTGCACTCATGAAATGACTCTTGACTCGCAATTTTTTACTAACAAAATTGGAATACCTCTAATAAATGCCCACCCCCTACTTTTCCATCAACCATGTTACTAATAAACGCCCGGGCATTTATAAGAATTATTACGGTAAATCCAGCTATCTTTATCAATATCCATTTCCTTGTCTGAAGCATGATCTTTCAAATTGAGCCTGAAGTCATAGAACTTTGCTGTTTAGGAAAGGGCTTAATTAATATGCCATTAATCCTGTATAAACAACCCTTTCCTAAACAAGACTTGGTTTTGACCTCCCTAACAGACAGGGATTGGGAAACATTGGGACAAAAGAGGAAAATACTGATAGTCAGCATTTTCTCCTTTGGTCTCAATATTTCTGTTATGTTATACACAAATCATATCTTTGTCAACATTCATTTTGTGGTTTTAAAATTGTACCACCTTAAAACTTTATTGTTTAGGAAAGGGTTAACAACCCTTGAGACACAAGTGTGAGGGTACAAAACTATTTCCTGTGTAAAAAGACTAAATTTTTAAAGAACTTAAATAATGCTGCTTTTATAAACAATTCCACAACAAGACTTGATTTTGAATTTCCCATGTAGAAATGGTAAAGGAAAACATTGAGTTACTGTTTTATCAACTTATATTTTCCAATTTTCACTTGCATTTAGCAAGTTAGCAAGTGCTGAATTGGAAACCCGGTGGTAATGGGCTAATGCTTCTTATAAGACTTATCTTCTATTTACCATAATTTTCTAAACTAACCTTCCTGTTTACCAGCAATTTCTTATTTTGTCTCATTGGCGTCATTGCTTTCCCAAGCTCTTTTCTACAAGTAAAGGGACATCACAACATGTCTTGTTTGGATGGGGTTTATACTTGTTTAAACCCTTTTACAATCAATCCATTATTTTGACAACTTTATGAACACAATTTAGGAAATATAAAAGGAAGAGAAGAAAATACAAACGACAAACATTTTGTCCTTTTGCCACACTGTTTTCTAAGCATAAATTTAAGAACTTTGTTAGTCTATTCAGTTCATAGTCATCCTCAGTAGATGTCAATTTAAGCCAAAATAAAATTATGTCATTTGGGGAAAAATTAAAAACTTGTGGCAATGTTTTAATCCTTTCCAAAACAAAACCTGATTCTCATGTTGCTAATAGAAAAGGCTAAGGAAACCATCATTTTCTCCTATTGCCTTAATATTTTCTGTGATCATATATACGAGTTATTGTACATGTACATAATTCTTATATTCCATCTAGTCGTCTGCAGCAGCTTTCAAATTAGAACTTTTCCAATTTTTACTATTGTGAGAAGTTAACCATAGATGGCAAAAATTTAGCCTGTTCAGATTTCAAAACTACTGGAGATGACAAAATGGATGTTGAAAAAGATATCATTTGAGTATAAAATATCAAAGAAAACATAGAGACAAAAGGAGTAAATGCTGGTTATCAACATTTTCTTCTTCTACCTCAATGTTTTCCAAAGTTTTAAAGTGTAGGTGTATCAAAAAGTGTCACTGTTTTGCAAATAGTTGTGTGCACTTGTTGCAATGTTTTACGAGTCCATCTTCAAATTCTTAATGAGATCAAGAATCTCTGTGCCAGATGACCAGTCCAAAATATTCGCTTTCAGATTGAGATCAGTCTCTTCACCTTCCAAGCAACCGAGCTTTTTCAATTTTTTCCACAGGGAATAACTTTTTCTTGGACAAACATAGTCATGTTTATTCAACCTTAACGAAGGGCATAAATCATTGGATCCGTCTCCGACATAAATAATCCTATCATAGCCCACACCATTACCATTCTTTTTCACATGCTCTTCAAGGATATGTCCCTTGCACAAGTTTTGGGTGCTTAAATCACACCAGTCTTGTGTGTGATAGTATTTAATCTGTAGACAACCTGTATCATCAAACTGTGCTGGATTTGTGTAGACCTCGCTCACGACGTGATCAAGTTTCGCGTGTTTGAGACTGTATTCGATAAATTTGGAATTGGAATCGGAGATGATGATCACATCAAATTCTTCACTATCTAGATATTTCAGCAAATCTAACATTCCCTCCGTGAAAGGCAAGCCTTCAATATTTTCTTTAATCCTTTTCTCTGTCACTCCGTGTTTATGTAGATGTTCAAATATAGCAGCCATGTAATGTGTCCAACATCGATCGCTGTATAAATCTTTGATATTCTGCGGTACGTCACCTTCTGGACACAATGTCGTGATATGAATGTCACTATTGTCGTCGATAATTGTGTGATCAAAATCAAACGCAACAAGAACTTTTCTCTTTGTTTCTTCCTGCATCTGAAAAATAAAGAATTTTTTAAAAAAAAAGTTTAAAGAAATGAAAAAAAAAACAAAAACTTTTTTACCCTTACCCTAACAGCAAATTTTTAGAATGGCTAAATTTGAAAGATGTAGACGACAAAATTGATGTAAAAACAGATAGGATTTATGCACAATACAGTATAGAAAATATTGAGGCCAAAAGAGAAAATGCTGATGATCAGTATTTTCTTCTTTTGCCTCAATGTTTTCCCAATCCTGTTGTATAATATATGTTCAAATATGTAATGTGTCCAGCATCTGTCGCTGTATAAATCTTTGATATTCTGTGGCACATCACCTTCTGGACATATCATTGTGATATGAATGTCACTATTGTCGTCGATAATTGTGTGGTCGAAGTCAAATGCAACAAGAACTTTTCTCTTTGTTTCTTCCTGCATCTGAAAAATAAAGAATTATAAAAAAAAAGTTTAAAAAAAAAAAAAAGAAATTGTTATACAAAAAATGTTTAACCCAACAATTTTGAGTTTGTACACAAGGTCTTTAGCAGTGCACTACGATATAATTTATGTACTCTGTTGTTCAATGTGTCTTCATCATCGTTGAAAATTTAAAAACTATAATTTTCACCATAACATACTAAAAGAGCTTCGCTAATACCCTGCCAGTATACCTGAAAAGGGAGTAAGTATTTATAGATCAGTAGCGGATCCAAAGGGGGTTCGGGGGTTCAAACCAACCCCCCCTCTGTAGCCAGATTATTTCATTTTCATGCAAAAAATCAGTCACAATTATGTAGTTGCAATAATGTAACCGAAACCTTTTTAAAATTTTTTATCTGGGTTTCGGTTACAATTCCTTCCTATTCGTTGCAATGGAGCAGGTGCTGGAATGATTCATTCCAGCAAGTTTAGCATAGTCAAACTTCAAAATAAAGCTATGGAATGTAGTAAGAATGTTACCTAACAACAGGTTAACTATTTTTCTGTCAATCCAGCATAGTTTTATGATGAAATCACTTTCAAATAAAGTTCAATTCAATTTTGAAGCGGAATACCCACCCATTTTATTCTACTTAGACTTGAATTTTCCGTTAGAAGAAATAATTGATAACAATTCTTTTTGATACTTTTTAACTGAATTTGTGCCATGGAATATCTTTTTATGGGATAAACATCTGATTAGATTAGATTAGTATTCAAAAATTTATGTGTTTTCCACTCTTTTGTCTTGCTCCACAAGAAGGAATAGGGTGGACTCGTAGCTACAAACCAATACCCATCATCAAGTTTGTAGCTACGATATCGCAGCTAACAATTATGCAATACTAGGAAAACTAACTGCCCTATTTGTATATTCGAACCCTCCTCACAGAAATTCTGGAATCGCCGCTGTAGATAGATAGCCCAGGGTTGGCGCTGCCGATCACCATTATCGCCAAATCCGACAAAAAATCAAAAGTGGCGCAAGAATTTTTTATTTGGCGAAAATGACTGGCGCCAACAAAATTCAAGTGGCCCCAAAAATTATCAAATGGCCCAAAATACACCATAAGCAAATACCAATAAGAATATACATAACCAGACTGCAAAATATAACAAGAGCCGTCAGAGACGGACAATGCTCCCCGAATAAGGCATTGTCACAATAAATATATGCCATGCAGAGCTAATACAAAGCTCACAAATGTTAAGCCCCCTTTTTGCATGACATATTTTGTATACGCAAATTTTAAATAGGTTATTGTCAAGGGCATCTGATTTGCTACTCAAATATGAAATTTCATCAAATTCTGACCATTAGACTAGGAGAAATTAGAGAAAAACTGTATTTAACCTTAAGTCCCCTTTACCCATGACGAGGCCTCAAATCCAAAAACCGGGAAAAGTACATCGGCATTTTGTCATAGGGAGTTCACATGGTAAGTTTCATTTGATTTGGCCCAAGGGTTATGGAGAAATCGCTTCAGACGGAATGACGGACGGACGGACAGGACGGACGGACAGACAAAGCGGCGACTATTATGCTCTCCCTTCGGGGAGCATAAAAAGCTATCAAGCGTCGTCGCATTTGCCATTATAATCAGGCACCTTTATATCGGTGGTTACGCTAAAAAATGCCGTAACTACAGCTTAATCAAGTTAGTTCAAACTGTAGTTACAGCTTTATCGAACATTACCTACGATATATTATCTCAGCACGCGACACGACAAATAGCGCTAACTGTTAAATTACCTTTAATTGCCATCGATATCCCAACACATGTGACATAACAAAGCGATGGGAAAAATCAATAAATACACAGTGGACAAGATTCGGGTAGTTCACTAGTGCCGTGTGCAATAGAGCATAACACATTACATATAGTGGGCATGTACTTTCGATATTGTTTTAACTTGATTGACAGGTCTAGTCTCTCCACTTAATTATTTACTTTACGAAAATTTCACTCGACATGGAGTAGTTCAAAGCCAAACTTGTAGCAAGCAATTGTTTAGATCGCCGTAGTTATGGCGGTTGCTGAAGTATGATGTTTCGGGTAAGTTAGTTTGCGTAAATTTTGTGGATCGTGCTTTTTATCACAGGGAATTTTAGCGATTTTCATGTAGACTCTTTCTATTAAAGACAAATTTAATAGAAAGAGTCTACATAAAAATCGCTAAAATTCCCTGTGCTTTTTATCGCAAGAAAACAGATCCTGGTGAAGTCAATAATTGGAAGACAATAAAAGCTAGCGAGTTACGTCATGATTCCTATTTGAATCAAAATTTAATCGGTACACGGCTAATCTTCTTTTCTCCTTTTCCAAACTGGTAACTTTTGACATTGAATATGATTTGTTCATGGGGGAGGGGTGTGGACGAGTGTTGATGTTAGCCTATAGGATGACTATTGCAGATCAAAATGACCAGGGGTCTTGATACCAATTTTTGTTTGGGGCCAGGGGCCAGTGAAATTGGGAAAAATAGCGACATTTAAACCTAAATTGGGAAATACTATAACAAGTTTGTATTCATACTCTCACTCAGTTTCAGCTGCAAATAAGACTTAAGTGGTGTAAAATGCATTTGTACATACTCTTGTTTGAGAATCTACTCTAAAACTGTCTTCAAAATGTTTGTAAATGAAGATGAGATCTTAACATGGGGCATTCTAGGTCCTCAGAGGGAATTTTCACCAGAGAATTGGGAAAAAAAGATACTTTTTGCCATTGGGAATGGGGCCCATTAACGGCCCCAAATTTTGGCAAACGAGACCCCTGATGACTATTGCGATAGTATTGCTATTGACCAAATTGCTATCGCGATAGTATTGCTATTGTAGGTTGCTATTGCGATACTATTGCGATACTATTGTTATAGGCTTTTAGTGCTATAAATGGATAGTTTTTCATTAAAAATCACATTTCCTGCATATTTTCCATAAATGAATTAATTTGCAGAATCATTGAATAAATAATCTGAAGGAAGAGAGTGACATTTCATGATTTGAGTACCCTATCATTGATGTCTGATATTCAAGAGACAAGATTTTTGGCCAAAATTAGACAATGTCATGTGACAAATTGCTATTTTTAGAACTATCAAAACTTTTGCGATAGTGGATACCACTATTGCGATACTATTGATATTGCGAGATGCCTATCACGATAGCACTATCACAGAGGTAACAATTGCGATATATCGATAGTCCGATGTATCGTTACATCCCTAGTTGATGTGGCCCCTACTTTCATTGATTTGGCTCTAACTTTTAGAATTTGGCCCCAACTTTTGAAATTTGGCGAAAGTGATGGCGACAACTTTTTTAGAGCCAGGGTGAACCCTGTAGCCTGAATACTTCACCAAATCCATGCTTTATGATAGTTTTCTTCAGTCTAAAACAGACATTGTGAGATTACTAGGATAAACAGAGCTTCAGATTTTTTTGAAGAGCGGTGGGTCAAAATGACCCATGGCAGGGAAATTGATGGGTCATTTTTGGAAATGATGGGCCATAGCAATGAAAATGAACATAGTGATATAAAAAAAATGTAAAAGCTTGGGCCGCTTGGCCCCTGGAGTTGAAAAGTGATGGGCCATATTTGCAAATAGTGTGTCAAATGGCCCGGGCCCACTGTCAATCTGAAGCTCTGGATAAACGCATTAGGTTACCAAGCAGTAAAGTTTAAGTCTGGTTTAAATTCAAAGGTGTTGTAGACGGGTCTCCCTAAAAAGCGTCGGGAACTGCCGGGAAACGCCGGGAACTGCCGGGAAGCGCCGGGAGATCTTAATCGGCGTCGGGGCCGTCTACAGACCTAATTTAGCGTCGAGAAACATAAATCTATGTATTTGAGATCATAATTTGCATTTGAATGACAAAATTTAATGGTATATATATGGCTTTAAAATTGATTATATCGGGTTATTTTGTGAGGCTGTGTCAAAGCGCCGGGAGATCTAAACCGGTGTCATGAGGCGTCTATAGACCTAATTTAGCATCATGAAACAGATATTCTGGTATTTGAGATGATAATTTGCTTTTAAATAACAAAATAAATCTAATGGTGCATGGCTTTTATTAGTTTAAAATTTATTATATTTATATATTTTATGAGGCTGCTGAGAAGCGCCGGGAGATCTAAAATGGTGTAGCCCTGAGGCGTCTAGAGACCTATCTTAGCGTCGAGAAACATAAATTTCTGTATTCGAGATCATAATTTGCATTTGAAATACAAAATTAAAAGATATATCACTTTAAAATTGATTCTTTGGTTTACTTTATAAGGCTATGTATAGAAGCGCCGGGAGATTTAAATCGGCGTCGGGTTGCGTCTAGAGACCTATATGAGGCTGTGTAGAAGCGCCGGGATATCTAGATAGGCGCCGGGGGGCGTACAGAGACCTATTTTTGCGTCTAGAAACATAAATTTCTGTATTTATATTCTGTATTCATAATTTGCATTTGAAATACAATATTTAATATATTGTAAATGATTTTTAAGTTGCTATTGGTTTATTCTATGAGGCTGTGTAGAAGCGCCGGGAGATCTAAATCGGCGTCGGGAGGCGTCTAGAGACTTGATTTAGCGTCGAGAAACATGAATTTCTGTATTTTATAACATATTTACTCGCATTGAATTATAAAATTATATTTTTAAGAAGACTACAAGCAACGAGAGATTTGACAGACCTGGATAAGCACCGAGAAATATTATAACAATTTCTAATGGCATGTAGACATTAAAAATTGAAGTTTTGAATTTTAAGTTATTTATTTATTTCAGACTGTTTTGTATTTTATGATCATATTGTATTTATATATCATTTTATATATATTACTTTTATTCAACCCCGACTCCTCTTAGTTCTCTGTTCCATTGCTATTCTAAAGGAATTCTAGGGCATAACTGCTTGCTCTCAATTTGCTCAATATTCTCAATGATTGGGAGCGTGGGCAATCAAGTTACCTGTGATAATTACTGATTGTCGGCACTCTGGAATACAAGATCTTGTCAAAATAGGTGTGAAAATCGCTGATTGGTAGCACACTCCATTAATCGATCTCGTTAAAGAATGTGTGAATTGGATATTGACATCAAACTCAATTCCTTCTATTTTCAATAGATTCTTTACTCTTTATTGCTTCACATAAAGATATTGTTATAGTAACATACAAACATGAATTGTAACAATAAACTACATAAGAAAAATTCATTATGTAAGATTGTAACAAAACGACGAAACGGTTATTGACAACTTCTCTATTTCTTAAAATGCTTTCTTCCCGTCTTTTCAGATTTAAAAGCAGACGAAAACCGAAATAGACGTCAAAAATACAACATGTTCAGGTCTTATAGATATTATGTTTCGAGAGAAAATAATGAATTCTTGATAATCATCATTTATTTTATTTTCTATTATTATTTTTCCGTGCTATTTCCCAGTTCCCGTCACTTTAACAGAAACATGTCATGTTTGAAAATGGATTAAAGCTCCAATGTCACTCCCAGGCCTAAATTCCTTGAAATTCCTGACTTAAACCACAAAATCAGAGCTGTTACAGGTCGGACGAAGCTAAATTTTGACAAACACCAAATTGATAGGCATTTTTAAAGTCATGAATCTTTTTTTAAAAAACGAAACTTGCACCCCAAAAAATGGAAGAGAATGCATCTTTAATCAACTTGTGTGAATATCATGGAAAACTCACTCTTATGCAATTACCGTCACAAACGCCGTTTTAAACTGTGGAATTATAAAAAAAATCTTATATTTAGTAGCATAGGGCAGACTTATCAAATTAATCGCTTCTATACGTAACTTTAATATGTTTTTCTGCACTAATTAAGGCTTCCCGACGCTAAATTTGATCTCTAGACGCCTCCCGACGCTGAATTAGGTCTCCCGGCGCTTCAATTCTAAAGCCATTTATCATTAAATTTTTTACTTCAAATGCTAATTATTGTCTCAAATACAGAAATCTATGTTTCTGGACGCTAAAATAGGCCTCTAGACGCCTCCCGACGCTGAATTAGATACCCCGGCGCTTCCCGACAGTTCCCGACGCTTCCCGGCATTTCCCGGCGCTTTTTAGTGAGACCGGTTGTAGACAACAATTTCAAGTGACTGAAATTTTTCATTTTTTGGTCTGTATCATGTGTAGAAAAAAAATTTGGGAAATGAAGAAATTGCTTGTCCACAATGTTTTCAAAAACCTTTTTATTGTGAGTTATCAAGAGGCGTCACTGTGTGGTATATCTAATGGGTTAAGATTTTGAGCGACTTAATCATCCTTGAAACCTAAATGCAAGAGAGTGTCAACTGTCAAAGCTGTTATGTCACTTCAGAAAAATCATTTGACATGGGTTTTCGTGCAGTTAAAAAATGTTTCAGTTTGGAATTATTCTGAAATATCATCTTCTTTGCAAAACAAACTTTAGAACAAACATCAAAGTTCTTTATTTTTGAATACCCAATGGTTTGGAAACTCAATGTGAAGGAATTTATCACCTCTGAAAGATTTTGGGGGTGTGTTCAACTTTCCGATATTGTTTACAAAAAGGTCAAGGTCGGGTCGTTTCAAGCCGGTGTCGTATGATTTAACTTTCGGTGAAAATTTTTATACCGGAAGTGACGATTTTGGCTGCCTACTGATTGTTGTTCTTGACGACGGGCAGCCATAACATCTTTTCCACCATTGTTTTGCCCGAAAAATAGACAAAAATGGCAACAGTATTGCACGGGAGGCGCAAAGGTCAGACAAGATGTAAGTATCTCACAATTCGAGGTTTAAATTTATTGGATACAAAAATGAATTTTATACACAGTATCCTTATTGTGTAAACAATTAAACTTTACACCAGAGTTTCTTGTTTTCAATCTTATCGCCCCACTTCCCCCCTTTTTTGTCATTGATTATTCCCATTTATGCATACTTAAAAGTGGGGGATAACTTGACTTTAATTTTTAGATTAAATCAGATCAGTCCTGTCTAAGAAAACCATTGACACATCCATTCAATAACTGTCTCCAAGTTTTGATGGATGGTATCAAGCGCAAACTTCACGCAGACTAGCTTAGTTAACATCAACAAAAATTAACTTTCTTCTTCGGATTTCAACATTTGGTGGGTCAAGATCAATTCAAACAGCATCAAAGCAAGCCCAACTTTTGGTTAAGTCCTTCCATATTAGCTGCCAACAAGTAACCAACTATGTTTTCCATCTGTATCTGTATCTCTACGTCGCAGATCCCACTTCTGGTTTTAACGCGACCATGATCCATGGACTTAGTGGAAACATACAATGAGGGAAAACAAACTGAAAAGGCCAATAGAAGCTAAGACTAGCTTATGCATCCAGTGCAATAGGCCTTTACCAACTACAGAGTGTCCCAAAAAAAACGGAACCCTAATTCTAAGTCAAATATTTTGGAACGTAAGCGAAAAATCTAATTTTTGAATTTGCAGTACTAAAGATACATTATTTTTGCATTTGTGTTCCAAATTTCACTTAAAAATATACTTCGGTTCAAAAGTTATAAGCCCTTTAATAATGACACTAAAAAACCGATCTGACATGATATTGATTTTTGCGTCTTGTTTGTTCGTGAAAGCGCACTAACTGTCAGCTGTTGAATTCTGTACCGTTGTACGTGTATGTACCGATTATCTCAAAATCTAACATGTACACGTTCTGTACGTTCAAATTGAGTCCATAGGGTGGTTGTTTAAATTAATTTCAAATTATTATGTGATTCATTTCATATGACTCATATTTAACTTTTATTTTCATAAATTACAAGCTTGATATGTTTCCTAAAATTAGTCCAGTCTTAATTTTCTTGCATAGTATACATTTCTGTGGACTATGATTTCATTCTTTTTGGTGAATTTTGTGTTATTTGTGTTTTGCATAAAGGTCAGTGTCGGGTCAAATGAAACCCGTAATACTTTTTAATTGAGCATTGACCGGTATGTTGGTCAGAAATAAAATAAGTGCCTATAATTATTATTCATGAGTCTGTGATGCACTTGGATATTTTGTTTGTATTCATTTTAGTTACATTGCAGCATTAACAGTTTATTTATTAGCAAAAAAGATGAAATGAAAATGCACTATTGTGAATACAATGTTTCAAAATCATTTTTGTAGTGTATTGAATATATTAACCAATTGTATAGCGTCAATTTATCCAATGAGTGTAGGCGCGCGCTGCAAAACGAAAAGATCGATATCGTGTTAAAATGGTTTTCCGGGTATATTCATTTGAATGCCAATATTTTCAAAACTATTAATCATTTTTCAACCAAATTTTAAGTGCTAACAGAAAACTGTCGTTGCTATTGCATATGTAAATTTGGTGGAGAAATATTACTTGATACATGAGAAATGTACTTTCAAAAATGGGTTCCGTTTTTTTTTTGGGACACTCTGTATATGAACTATATGAATCAGAACAGATCTGGTATATTTGACTCTAGGCCTACAAGATTGCACTTCAGTATATTTCTCTCTGGTAACTTTCTGAAATATAAAGTTATTAGATTTAGCCATGAATGTTGGATCGAAATTGTTCGCAGTCAGGTGATTTGGTTGTCCCAAACCTCTCTCTTTCCTGGATGAATCCTGCAAGCTTGATCATGATGGCATACCAAAATGTCTTTGTAATAATTACAGCAGGGCTTCTGTTTGATCTGTATAGAGACTAAGTGGGTAGAAGAGCAGATAGTGGTCTGTCATCCCTCTGGCTCCGCAGTACCACAGTGATGATGCATTGATTTTAACTCTATGTTTCATTTCAGTGACACCAGACCTGCCTCCCCCACAAGAAGGAATGTCTCAGACAGATCTGCGTCAGGTCACCATTCTATCTAAAACAGACTGGGAACGAATTCAACAGCAGCTACATAGAAAACAGATTGAAGAGGATCGATTAAGAAAAATCAGAGAGGAGAAAGAAGAGAGAAGAAACAAATCTAAAGAAGTGGTTAAGAATTGGGGAAATACTATTGCTGTAAGATTTTTATACATTTGTCTCTAAACATAACAAATTGACATCCATTTGTATGAACAATTAAATATTCAGGATTAAATATTTCCCTAATAAAATCTTGATTTGATGTTTGTAAATGACATTGTTTTGGAAAACATTGAAGCAAAAGAAGAAATTGTTGATAATTAAAATCAAATTTGTCATCTTCAACAGCTTTCAAGGGGCCACCCTCAAA
This sequence comes from Fragum sueziense, assembly GCA_963680895.1. Lineage (NCBI taxonomy): Eukaryota > Metazoa > Mollusca > Bivalvia > Cardiida > Cardiidae > Fragum > Fragum sueziense. The sequence goes on from OY804606.1 coordinate 38,089,885, forward strand.
CTGTGTGTTTCAGGAAAGGGTTAATGATATTTATAGATAAATTGTTACATTAACAATCTATTTGTTGCAAAATTCTTCTGCACATATAGTACTGTTAAAATTATGTTAAAATCTGTAAGAGAAAAAAACTGCCCTATACTGTCACAAGACTGTTGCCTCTTGTATATTTTTCTTAAACTGGGGAACGAAGAAAATTTTTCTCTCGATAAATATGCTTCTTTTCTGTCAAATTCTTAAATATTTTTAGATATTAATCAGGATTAGGTAACATGTCAAGAAAAGGCATTAAAGGGTTTATGGTCAAATTCAAATTAAACTAAGTTTTAAATCATTGCTTTGAAATGTAATAATTATTGTCACTTATTTGTTTCTGATGTGAATTTCAGGGTCAGCGACAGAGAAAGCTTGAAGCACGGAAGTTGAGAGAACAAAAGGATGAAGAAGAGAAAAAACAGATGGATATTGAAGAGGCAATGTACCAGGCTCAACAGAGAAAAGAAGCCATTGACAAGGCCAAGACACAACAGTATTACCAGACTGATAGGGTCAAGGGATTCCATGTAAGTGGTAACAGTTTGTTACATGCAAAGGCATTGCATTTTGCATCAACAGAGTTAGTTTCTACCGAGATAGATTTTATGACATTGATTTTTAAAAGGCAAAAACATATCAATTATTATTATCAGACAGCGGCAAGGGAATCTATGTAAATGATTTTTTATATTAGAGGGAAATCTTCAAAAAAAGAACTTGAAGGCATTTGAGCATACCATATTTCCAGGTCAGCATAACCAAATAACTAAGAAATATAAGAGAACTCTCAATCTGCTTGGATGATCTGCAGGTAATTGTCCAACAGGTAATTGTCCAACAGCCCTAGTCTCAAGGACCAGCATTTTCTTCAATATCCTCCATGTTTTCATTTGATTTTTTCAGAGTGCATTAATGTTGACAGAGGTACTAAAAGAAAGAGAGGCTCAGCTTGAGTTAAAGCGTCTCAAGGACCAGGCTGGTAAAGGTCAGGATAAGGAATGGTTGGAACAGGCACAGCGCGAACATGAAGAGGCTATACGCACTGACCAGATGCGTGCCGCAGAGAGAATTGTGGCCTCTAAACAGAACCAGCATTTCCTGAAAGCTCAGTATGTAAATAGTTTACTTCTTACCCAAAGTAAAATCTTGGACTGCTCTGATTCGAAAGCAGTAATGTTGTAGACGACAAAACCCATGTTGATAAATATATGATTCATGTATGTAACATCTAAGAAAATATTAAGGCAACAGGAGAAAATGCTGATTATAACTGTATGATATTGCTATCTATGATAAAAACTGTGATATAGGTTAAATTAGTGGCATTTAAACTTATTGCTAATTGTCAAAATTTGGGCTGGTCCAGGTTCAAAGGTGTTTCAGACGACAAAATAAAATAGACTGTCAGAATGAAAACTCTGTCATAAGGTGGAAATTATTGACTAAAATGAAGAGAATGCTGATAACCAGCATTTTCTTCCTTTCCTTCAATTGTTTCCAAAACTTTAATACAGTGAAAATGATTAATGATTTTGGAAAGGTTTAACCTTTTCCCTTTCCAAGACTTCGTTTTGATGTCCCTAAAAGAAAGCCAAGGCTTGGGAAAACATTGAGGCAAAACAAGAAAATGCTGGCTGATAATCAGCATTTTTTCCTTTCGCCTCAGTGTTTTCTCACAACTTTACTTTTAACAATATCCATTTTGTCGTCTACAGTAGCTTTGGAATTGGACTACCCTAAAATTTTGCCGTTTGGGAAAGGGTCATAAAAATATTGCCACGTATTCAGGATCATGGATCATCACAAGTTGAAGGAGAAAGCTCAGATGGAAGATTTGCAAAACTTTAATACACTGGGTGCTTTAAAACGATTAATCATTTGGGAATGGTTAAAAACTCGTTTATACTAGACTTATTGAAAGCTCTCTATTTATCTAGGATAATGGACCATCACAAGTTGAAGGAGAAAGCTCAAATGGAAGACATGGTGGAGGGGGAGGAGTTACAGAAACTGTCATTACAGAACAAAATGGAGAAAGAGAGGCTCGAACTTATACGGAAAGACGAGAAACGTCAGCTCATGGAGGACAATCAGAGACAGATTGATGAGAGAATTGCTCTCAAGAAACTGCAGGAGAACCAAGAAGATGTGAGTTTACAAAGTTTTCTACCCTTTGCAGCAAAATTTTATGGTATTCCAATTTGAAAGCTGCTGCCGACGACATTTGTCTGTTTCTAAAGATAGGATTTGGGTACAAAATAGGTCAGAAAATATTGAGGCAAAGAAGAAAATGCTGATTATCAGCATTTTCTTCTTTTGCCTCAATGTTTTCCCAAACCTTTTCAATTAGGAACCTCAAAACCGGGTGTTGTTTGGGAAAGAGTAAGGGGTAATTTGCATAAGGCGCTCCAGAGCTACAGATAAAAGAGTTGAAGGCCTTTCAAAATGCAATACATAATTTATCGTTCATCAAACTCTGTGTTGGAAGCGTCTCGACGAGAGAAGCTCTCAAGAAACTGCAGAAGAACCAGGAAGATGTGAGTCCAGGATGTTTTTTTCTTTCAAGATCTTTCACATAAGCTGTTTTAATCCTTTCCCAAACGGCAAAAATTTAGACTGTTCAAATTAAATCCTGCTGCAGACGACAAAATATATGTTGACTAATAAATCTTTATGTACAATGTAGCAAAGAAAATATTAATTTCCTTTATCAACATCAATTTTTCGTCTTCAGCAGCCTTAAATTTGAAAAAGTCCAAATATTTACTGGATTTGTAGGATTAAAATGCAATGTCATTTTCAAAAATATTATTGAGTGATTTCATTGGTGAAATCAATGATATGAAAATTGCAGCCCTCAGGACAGCTAATTTTTCTAGAATTTATGTTGTTCCATGAATTTTTTTTCAACATTGCTCATTGCTCTCAGAAATTATTCTAGTTTCTTTAACCCTTTCCCAAACAACAAAATCTTTGGGTGATCCACTCCAAAAACTGCCACAAATGACAAAATGGATGTTATTAAAGATAGGATTTATCTTAAATATGGCACAGAAAATATTGAGACAAAAGGAGACACTGCTGGTTATCAGCAGTTTCTTCTTTTGTTTCAATGTTTTCCCAAGCCTTTTCTAATAGTGACATCAAAAGCAGGTCTTGTTTGGGAAAGGGTTAATGATAATTGAATGCATGTTTTTCATAGGAAGAAGATGAAGAATGCAGAGTATTTGCTGCTGCCAAGAGAAAAATGATGAAACTACGAGCAGAGAAGGAGAAACAATTGCATAAGTGAGTAAAGTCACTTACTTTCATTTTATCACTCCATGTTTAATACCAGTATTTTCTTCTTTTGCCTCAATGTTTTTTCAAGCTTTCTCTGTTAGAGTGGTAAATTGTGCTCATCATGTGACATTTAGATGTCAGCTCTGCAACTGTTTAATTAACCATATTCCAAACAAGACCTGGTTTTGACGTCATTGGTGACGAGCAATTTCTTCATTTCCCACAATATTTTCTACCCAAAAGGCTATAAAATCTCTAAATTTCATGACATTGAAATGTCGTCTGCAGCTTCTTTAAAATTGGAATACCCCAAAATTTTGTCGTTTGGTAATGGGTTAAACCAACGGTAAAAGTTTAATAATCCTCCAATCAATGATGATTTTCTTAAATATCCTTCTAAAGCATGTTTTTGCAAGTAAAAGCCTTCTTTTTAATTTAGAAAGAAGAATTTGAAAACATAAAGAACTTTAACCCATTATTGTTAAAAACATCTTGCTGTTTCTCTATAATTAAAGATAAAAAGAGTATTTAGGTTAAAACAGTTCTAAAAAGATCATGGAAAAAAATATTTTCTGTTATCTCTCAGAGGATGTGAAACCATTCCAAATTTGTTATTTCAAATTCAAACCCTATGCTATGGATACTCATTGGAGTTGTATCAATAAGAACTGGTACCCACAACTTATGATTGGATGAACAATAAATGAAATATTTCGAATTTTGAAAAGCCATCACTCCCTCTGAACTGTTGCTCTGTCTGTGGCTCCTTTAGAATCTTTTAAAACTTGTCTGAAGTTGTACAAGCTGGAAAAGGCTTTTTGAATTTGATCTTGATATCCCTTATCCTGACCACCGGCTTTAAAACGCTGATGACCGCCATTTTCTTCTTTTACCTCAATGTTATAAGTGTGTAACATATCAGTTTTCAACCCATTCCCATAATATTGACGCCTTTTGACACCTGAAAAGATCGAGGCTTTGGAATAAATTGTGGAAAATGAAGACATTACTTGTAACAAGCAATTTCTTCATATTCCACAATGCTTTCTATCATAAAATGGAATGATTTTTAAAATTGTATCAACTTGAAATTGTCAGCTGCTACACCTTTCAAATTGGAACAGTCCAAAATTCTGTTGATTTGGAAAGGGTTAAAAAGCATTTGAGTTGCCATTTGTAAATTTGATGTTTGTAAATGGTTTGAAATATCCAACCTCTTCCCAAACGCCCAAATGACAGAATTTTAGACTTGTCTAAATTCAATGATGTTGCAGACGACACTTTCAACTAAATTGAATTGTACATGTTTTGGCTTTTTAGGAAGAAAACATTGCGGGAAATGAAGAAATTGCTTGTCACAAGCAATTTCTTCATTTTCCACAATGTTTTCCAAAGCATTTATTTTGTGGGGCGTCCAAAAGCGTCAATGTGTGGGAAAGAGTTAAAGTATCTAAAGACGCAATCCCAGTTAAAGTGGACAATTGACTAAATTTTTTTCGAAATTTTTCATTTTACCATTCACTCATTCTGGACAAATGTTCTTCATGGATCACATCTTCTGCGCAAATTTCTCTTGTTTTGTCAACTGGGCTTGCTTAGTTTTGGATTTATAGACTGTTAAATGATCAAATGTGTGCATAAAAAACTATGTATTTTAAATAGACCCCTTTGTGAATTGTGTATCAAATTTCACATTAAGTAGTGCCTAAAGAATTATAAATCCGATACATTTTGATGAGTATTTGTTTGTTAAATGTGAATCAATTGACAATATGGGTGAAAATGGCGAATTGTGCCTATGCGAATGAAAATACAAAACGGCCACCCTTGTACAATTCCTTTATTTTAGAACGTTGATTACTTCCAACTCTTCTAAAATACACCAAACAACCTTTATTTTTCTCTCGTATTGTTAAACAAAAGCAATGAGTTATTCCCTTAATCGATATACGGAAATGGAAAGTCAATGACTTATTACAAATCAACAATTATTTAAAACAGGTCTGTCCCGAACGTAACTAGAGCTTGTCCCATACGTAATATGCTTTCTTTTCTTCAACATCACAGCCTCTGTTTTATTACCTTTTCAATCAAATCTTAATATTATCAGGCAATATCCATTTGCCAGACACTTTGTCAAAAAAATTATAATGAAATGAATAAATGAAAATAAATACAACTCTATAAGCCACCTGGGTGTGTTGTTTTACAAATTAAAACTTCATAGCCAAATTAATTTCAATTTATAAAAGTTGAGATGTTCGTTTTGTTTTGACACAAGTCATGAGGTATGTGTAATTACTTCTTAATTAAGTGAAATGTTATCCAAAATTTGCTAGACATCCTTAACTCTGATGGATCCAATATACCAAAACGTACGGGACACTTTTTATAAAGGTAAGAAACGCTGAAATAATGTATTTTAATGCATCAATCTAGTGTAATCTATATGGGTATGAATATATTCCTATATATATCAACAAAAACCGGCATATTTTGTTCAACTTTCCTCAATATTGTAAAAATAGTATCAATTAAGCGTAATTATAATACCATAACCTACGAGACTAGTACGAGTACGTGTACAGTCTATTATGTGCATTAAAAGTCTATTTTGCTGAAACTGGAGTCCTTAAGGAACCCAAAAGACATAAATAAAGCACAGGAAACGTAGCAACGTTCCATTTCAGCAATTTAAAAACTGAAAACAAAAAATTGCCTCGAACGTTATGGACTCGTACATCACTTTTTAATGTGTACCCAACTTTATTTGGCCTGCTGTATCAATGCTATTATAGTAATCAGCATAATTCTTTTTATCATATTTGAAGACACTTCGAATAGTGATGTTACTTGAAGAATTAAACTATTTATAGTTACACATTTTTAACTACAGTTACTTTAGTTCTTGCCTCGTATGTTACGGGGTTAAAATTACGGTAAATTGTTTAAGAATGATGTTGATTTCTTAAAAATATTGACAAAGGTATATCAAAATACGACTTCATTTTGATAATATATATTTATACTAAAGTAGATTACGCTAAATTAATGCATTTAATGTAGATTTATGTCAGTGTTTCTAAGCTTTAAAGAAAGTGTCCCGTACGTTTTTGAATTTTGGAGACAACGGCTTTTGGAGACAACGGCTCGAGGCTGTTCTACGAATTTTGGATTACATTTTTTTATATAAATCTTGGTATCGTTTTGGAGCTCTATGTTTTCTATACAAGATAAGGACAGTTCTGTTGAGATAATTTATTTTTGAAATTGACATTTTTGGTTTGAAAGTTAGAATTTATACCCGGAGACATCGGTTTTTCGTACCCCCTAGTTTGATTGTGACATGATTTTCATAAGAAATGGAGTTCTCACAAACATAAATTATAGGTAATTTTTTTAGTTATAGGTGTTGGATGAAAATAAATGTGGTGGGCATTTATATAATGTTGACTATTTGCAGCTAGAACATATTAAAGGCTGGAGACATCAATTGTACCCTTTAACTGGGATTGCGTCTAAAGAGTCATTGATAATTGTCTTCCATTTTCCTCAGTGAGAAGCAGCAGCAGTTGGAGCAGATCCGTGAGAAGTTGGCGGCGCAGCTCAAACAGAAGATGGATGACGAGGACGAGCGGATCCATGCCGCGGTGCAGGAGGCGGAGGACAAACGTGCAAAGGAGGAATCCGAGAAGGAGGAGAAGATGAAGAAAATCATCCAGTCACAGGCCGAACATAGGAATAAACAGGTAGGTGCACCAGATGTGTGTGATATTTGTTGGGTTAGTGTAAAAACTGTTGATAACCCATTTCAATATGTTTTTGGCAAAATTTTAGACTTGTCTAAATTCAAAGGTGTTGCATACAACAATTTGAAGTCCATGAAATGTTACATTTATTGGTCTTTCCCAGTAAAAAAACATTTTGGGAAATGAAGACATTGTTTAATTGTCACATGGTGGCCATTTCTATAGCTCAGAGAAAATTGACCAAAAGCTGAGTTTGGTCATTGAATTTTTGCATAAAACCTCATTTATACCTTTCTATAGGTAATAACGAACTATCATGTTCCATGATGATGATGATTTCTATTGTAGATGTTGGAGACGGAACAGAAGCGTAAAGAAGAAAGACGTCAGGAGCTGGAGACAATCCGTATCCGCCAAGCCGCCGACGAGATCTTCCGTCGTAATGAGGAAGAGAAGCTGAACAGAAAATACGAAGCTAACAGAGATTTAGCCAGATTCCACCTCACTCAAGCTGTAAGTATGGCGCTCAATCTGTTTCCCATTTGGCAAATACTTACTGTGGTTACCAGCATTTTCTTCTTTTGTCATAATGTTTTCCCAAGCTAACTTTATCGAGGAAATCAAAATCAGGTCTTAGTTTTGGTAAAGGGATAACCCATTACCAAACTATGACATCTTTTCATGCATACAACAGAAAAGGCTCGGGAGAATGTTGTAGCAAAAGAAGAAAATGCCGATAACAAGCATTTCCTCCTTCTGACTCAATATTTTCCTAGCTATACATTGCACAAAAGCTGTCTTATTAACATCTGTTTTATTCATCTGCCGTAGCAGTTAAAATTGGATAAATCTAATATTTTGTGTGGGGAAAGGTAAATGGATCAACAGAAAGAATAATACTTGCAGACATCTACCCAGTTTCAACCTCACAGAGGCTGTAAGTACTGATAGAATGCTCAAACATGGTCATGATGCTACGTAATTATAAATTTCACTATCATTTGCATGGAAAACATTAAGGATTAGTTAGAAACGGTGGTCTGATCATTAATTATTTGAATCCTTCATTGTTATCAAATGTTGTCTCAAAGTTTTGTCGAAAAAAAGCTTTAACCCCATAAAAGACATAAAAACCTCGGATTCTTTATTTCAAAGGTGTTCATGAAAGTCTTTTAGTCACCATGTTTATGAAGGACATTGACTAAAAGACTTTCATAAACACTTTTGAAATAAAAAAAAATCCCAGGTTTTTATATCTTTATAAGGAAACATTTCCTAATATTACAGGACCAGAGACAGACCAAGGCAGTTGACGAAAAACAACAGAACTTTGCTCTAGATAAAGCCAATATGGACCTATTAGCTATAGAAGAGCAGCAGTTCCAGGAGTACGCCACCAAGGTGATCGACCACTGCGAGAAGGGCGGACGAAATGTCTACCCCCTCAGGAAGGCTGCGAAGGGCGGGCACGGGGGCGGGGCTGGTCCAGTGTTTGACGGGAAGGGAGGTATCAGACCGAGTTACATGGTTATGGATAAATCCGGAAAACAGATGCCCCACTATCAACGGGATTCCACCGAGGAGACGAAACAGAATATCTATGATGTACAGACGAAGAAGAGGCTAGGTTTTGTTTGGTAAAAAATGAATGAAATTATCATAAAGACTCTTTTTTTTAAAGTGTTTATGAAATTGTTATGTTGAAACAATGAACAAAAAAAAATCGTGTAACATCTTACATTTTTATCATAGAGATTCAAGAATATATCAATGTGACAATAATAATAATTAAAGTTGAATTCTCAAATAAAAGTCTCTTTTAATTTTTCCTACTAAAACCAGGGTTGGGGTAATCGTAATCTGTAATCGTAATCGATTGTAATCAATTACATTTTCTCAAGTAATCGACAGTAATCTGTAATCGAAGGGAGTTTCGATTACATGTAATCGTAATTTAATTGATTACAGGCTTAAAAATTGATGTAATCATCGATTACATTTTCGATTACTTTCGATTATTTGCAGAAAAATTATGAATCAAATTAAGATATATAAAAATTGTTTTCAATGAACATAGATATGTTAGGAAGTACCCCACATGAATTTCAGAAAAATCAATATTTGTCTATTGAAAATACATGACATCATTTTAAGTTAAGACAAAAGTAAAAACTCTTTATAATTGCAATTAATATGTAAAACATAATTAAGTCCCAATTTTGGACTGCTAATGATAAGTAAAAATAGTTTGTATTAGAGATCCTTTCCCAAACAAGATCAGGTTTCCACATACCTGATAGGAATTGTTTTGGAAACATTTAGAGAAAAGAAGAAAGTGCATACATAGAAGTGCATCATTTGGGAGAGAATTAAAATGACTACTGTTGTTTGGGTTGAAAAAACATGTACTTCACACCTTTTTACATGAAGAACAATAGTGATCCCTATAGTGTGAAACCTAAACAAAAGGTGTTTATTTCCCCAGGCTAATTTTAGTATTATACAATTTGAAAACTTTGAGAGATTTGATGGAGGTTCAGGTATTATTCTGGATGCAAATGTTCTTGGGATCTGACATTGTGACAAGAGCTATGTCCTTCATGGGCTATTTTGAAGTTCCTGACTCCTTTCCGAATGAGGAGACTTTGACCACTTTGACCACAGTCTGTCAACTTTCCAGAAACTATTTATGATAAGATGCAATATTAATTATAGAATAAACCCTTTCCCAAACAACATTTTCTTCTAAAACAAAAGGAAATTTGTAGACAGCAAAATTGATCCTGTTTCACATAGAAATAGCCATGAGAAAGTGCTGATTATGGCCATTTTCTGTTAAGGATTTCTAAACCCACCATATCTACAGAGATTATCAAAGTGTGTCACTATTTGAGAATAGTTTTAAATATTTAAATAATATTATATGTTTTATAAACTGTATAGTTTTTATAGGACCGTAATATTCATGCACTATTTAAACCATAAATAAAGTTTTGCAATAAAACTATTCTTTTACAACATTGTATAATATTGTCATTCAACATGGCATTTTATTTTCTGAAAAGGTTTGGCAGTGCTAAACATGTTTTGACTTTTTATCCATTCCCGAGCGACAGAAGGTTAAACAGTTCCATTTTGGCAGCTGATGTAGATTACAAAATGGATGTTTATAAAGATAGTGTTCATGTACAATTTGGCATAGAAAATATTGAAGCTTAAGGAGAAAATAGCGATTCTCAGCATTTTCTTCTTTTGACTCAATGTTTTCAATAGCATTGTCTATTAAAGATGTCAAAATCAGGTCATGTTTGGGAAAGGATAAGCAAGTAATCGAATGTAATCATCCTGTAATCATGATTACTTTAACAAAAGTAATCGAATGTATTCAATTACAAGTTAAAATTAGAGTAATCGATTATTAATCAATTACATATTTTTCCCAATGTAATTGATTAATAATCGATTACAGGTGACTGTAATCGAACCCCCACCCTGACTAAAACAGATAAATTTGGAGGAGCATAATGCTGCTTTTCAACAAAAACCTCGTAACTGCAGCTTAAAACAAGCTGCAGTTACAAGGTTATCGTTGAAAAGCGATGATGGACAAATTCCCACTTAATGCTACTCTGAATGGGTTGATACCTAAAGGGCTAGATCTACTGATCCTTCTTCATTAGATTTTGTGAATCCTTTTTAGCAAAATTCTTACAAAATATATTAAATAGACAAGAAAAAAATTGATAGAGTATAAAATGTCAATGGAAAAGAAGATAATGTAGCTGACTATCTGCATTTTCTTCTTTTTCTTCTATGCGTTTGAAAATTTATATGTATCAGGTATGTCCAACCAGATTTTGTTTGGAAAATGTTAAATTCTACAAGTAATTTTCCCTTATTAATGCGAAAAAAAGAAGAAATTGATGTATAAGAAGCGATGGTAAATCGTTGGCTACGTTCACAAATTTTGTTACTATAGCTTGAAGAAGCTGCATTCAAGCTGTAGTTAAGACATTTTCGAATGAAAGCGACTAAATGTTATACGATATTCAGAGCTCCAGATAAGAGGGGGTGATGACTTTTTAAACTGCAATAATTCTGTCATTGTTCTTCAAACCCTATATTGTGGGTACTCATTTGTATCGTCTCGTCGAGACGATTCAAATGAGTACCCACAATATAGGGTTTGGATTTGAAATAAAAAAGTTAGAAAGTTTTCACCCCCTCTTATCTGGAGCTCTGCGATATTCTAGGACTTGCTCCTTTGGCAACTCCAGGTGTTGATTGACAGCAGAGCTACAGATATAACGACTTTTCAAAATTGTGATAACTTCGTCGCTTTTCAACGAAAACCTCGTAACTGCAGCTTGTTTTAAGCTGCAGTTACGAGGTTTTCATTGAAAAGCAGCGATGTAGTTCATTCTATTTTCATCAAACCATAATTATATCGTGGGTACTCATTAGAATCAAATGAGTACCCACGACATAGGGTTTGGATTTGAAATAAGAAATTAGAATGCCTTTACTCTAATAATTATGTAGCCCTGTGACAGTATTTTAAGTCTATTTGTTTTGGTTCTGTCTTATTGTTTGTTAGTGAATTTACCGTCTGTGATACACGTATACTTGTATTTTATATTTGTATGTGAATTATTGAAATAACTGAGTAAAAATTGTTTAAGAAAATACCCCGTCTTCTACATTTACATTTAGGGTGCTACTCTTCTTCAGAAACTTCGTTAGAAAGTAGAGTTCGAAAGAATCTGTAATTACGATATTTTTTAAGAAAAGAGACTTGTTTCGTTGCAAGACAGTCGGGTCATTCCTGTATATTAAGCTGGACGAGTGAAGGAATCGGCTGAAATGACAAAATGGCAAAGCAATTGCTAACCATTGAGCAAAACCGAATGGCGATGGTTTTTTTTTTTTTTTTTTTTTTTTTTTTTTTTTGCTAAACATAGACTTGGATTACCGTAAAGTTTTGAAAAGACGTCAGTGTTGTTATAAACTGTCGTAGCTACTGCTTGAATCAAGCCGTAGTTACGAGATTTTTATAACAACACCAACGAAATACTTTAACTTTACTCGATAAAACCGTGCGTGGAGGAAAGATCGGCATTATGGCGACGTTGAGGGTATGTGATGTACAACTTTTACGTAGGCCTACATCCCGCTTGCGCAAACCCAGAGGGGGGAGGTCTGCCCCCTGGAATATGTAAAATATGGCTTGTCAGGGTGATTTTCTACGAATTTTTCATGAATCAATGCAGTCCGACTGTCGCCCCTCTAGAAAACACGGAGCCGGTGTACATCGGTCTGGAAAAAATGTCCGCACATGTTCCATGTTTAACAAATTCCCAAACAGTGACACTATTTGACAAATCGCACGATAAAGGCTTTGGAACGGTGTGAAAAATGAATTGGCTGTGACAAGCAATTTCTTCAACTATATAATTTCATTTACTTGAAAATTTTGTTGTCTGCATCATCTTTGCTTTTAGGCTATAAGTGATCTTTTTCCGAATCCTGGCTTCATTGTTATTTTAAAACTGAGGAACTGGGTTGTTTAATTGCCTTTCTTCGCAATGTTTACAGTCACAATTTGCCTTACTTTCATAAATTCACATTTCAAGTCAGATTGAAAAAAAAAAAAAACATTCTAAACATGTCTACCCAAACGAGATCGATTTTGATTGAAGCTGTAGTTATAACACACGATACATGGCCTGGCAGAGCATCTTTAGTTAATACATGTAGACAGAGATGCTCTGTCAGGTCATTTATCGTGCGCATGTGAGGATTTATAATAACAACTCCGATTTATCTATCTATATAGGTAAAGCCTCTCTTAAACTCGCCACGCGTGCTCCTGCGAGCAGCCTGAGCCTAAAATTTAGGCCTAGTCGTGCAAAGTACTTCGTTGGTGGACGGAAACACGACGCAGAATGGGCGTAGCAAATAATTGATCAGAACATTCTTCGACCATTCTGCGTCTTATTAGAACGCCATGAGCACAAAAGAGTCTCTCATACAACCTGTTCTGTGGTGTTATAAATTGTGCGTTGTGACCAGTCACACTAAAAGGGACCTTATAGGAAGCGTGAAAAGTATCGACGCAATCCGCGCAGCCAGACTAGGGCCGACACTTTTCACTTTTATGTAAATTTCTAAATCCGAAAGTTTTCCCTATCTTACTATATGTTCATTTTTCGCATACGAGATCTGGTTGACCTGTGCTGGGTCTGACAAGTTTGTCAAAATTTGGATTTTTGGAGCTCGGATAAGTTCCCTTTTAGCGTGACGAGTCACATTTTTTTAAAAAAAATATCTGAAGACGTACGATTTATAATTATAAGGACGCACGACGGGTTGTATGAGAGACTTAAAATATTAGTCAATTTCTAACACAAAATTCATCTCTATTGTATCGCACTGCAACTAGCATTTGAACCGAACATTTCAGAAGCATGAAATCAGTGGGTTTGGTTGGCATGTTCACATTTTGTCTATATTTTGATAAATATGGTAGATTCTATGCAATTTAGGCCTACATGGCATAATGGCCATGAATTTTGTAAAAAAAATAGACCGGGTTCACTGTAATGTTTCGATAAAATGTCGGTGTTGTTTGTCCGCAATTACGTCATGCAGCGTTAACTGGATAAAATCGTTCCCTATTCTAAGGTTAAACGATGGCAATGATGAAAATTCCGGTATTTTCATATCAAATTATCTTGAAGTCGACGATTTATATTTCTGACAAACACAAATACTCCGTCGGTTGAAGATAAAAACCTCTTAACTGCAACTTTTTCAAGCTGTAGTTACGAGGTTTTGCCTTCCACCAACGATATAAGCTATTGGTGTTTTGACTTGCGAAAAGATATATACATGTATTCATGAATGCAATAAACCAAAGGACTTCAAAAAGGAATAAAATGATACATCAAAAACCAGCCCGTTAGACAAATTGCAATTTTTAACCCTTTCCCAAACAAGACCTGCATTTGACGTCCCTAATAGAAAAGGCTTGGGAAACATTGAGACAAAAGAAGAAACTGCTGATAACCAGCAGTTTCTCCTTTTGTCTCAATATTTTCCGTGCTATATTGTAAACCAACCATTTCTTTATTTACTTCAAAATTGTCGTCTGCAACACCTTTTAAATTGGATCAGTCCAAAATTATGTCGTTTGGGAAAGGTTAAGCAAATTATTACAGCGGCGGTGTCGAGCAGTCAACAAGATCTGTCCGAAGACAGCGCGCTCGACTTTCTAAGTTGCTTAGTATAAAGGGTGCATAACTCCAAATATAGTGGAGCCAGGGTCATGGGCCCTGGTAGTAAGGCAGAGGGTGTGATGGTGAATAAGTATTCCAAGTTTGGGTTGAATCCCTTTGATAGTATGGAAGTCATTGATGTTTGAAAAAACTTTAACCTTTGTTGCAACGCCAACGCCGACGCCCGGGTGAAAGTATAAGCTCTCATTTTCTTCGAAAAGTCGAGCTAAAACGTGTTGCTTATGCCTTCAGAATCCGTTATTCTAGCTACTAGGCTTACTAATGTATGCAGGGTATCTAGACTCGAGAGGGGTGATGTTCGTCACACAGCCCTCTTCCTGGATCCGCTAGCGTGGGTTTCTATGCTGTAAATTCTAGATTTGATTAATTGGTTGAATGGGGTGTCATGTCCCACTAAACAGCTATTGTCATATGTCACACGCATACTGAATCTTTAAACACCTGTGTACGACCCCAGTGGCGGATCCAGGGGGGTTCGGGGGGTTCGAACGAACTCCCCTCTGTAGCCTGATTATTTCATTTTCAAGCAGAATTTCAGTCAAAATTGTGCAACACTCGAAAAACGAACCCCCCTATTTGCATATAATCCGAACCCCCCTCATAGAAACCTTGGATCCGCCACTGGACCCTCGATCAGGAAAGTTACTAAAACACTTGGGTATTAACCCATTACCAGACGGCAAAATTTTAGACTGGTCAAAATTCAGAGATGTTGAAGACGACCGATTTCAGATTCTTTGGTAAAAAACATTGTGGGAAATGAGGAAAATATGTCATAGCTTGTCACAAGCAATTACTTCATTTAGTGGCGGATCCAGAGGGGGTTCTTGGGGTTCGAACGAACCCCCCTCTGAAGCCTGATTATTTCATTTTCATGCAGAAATTCAGTCAAAATTGTGTGGTAGGCCTACTAAAAAAACGAACCCCCTAGTCTATTTGCATTTATCCGAACACCCCCTAACAGAAATCCTGGATCCGCCGCTGATTTACCCCGATGTTTTCCAAAGCATTTATCTTGTTGGGCGTCAAAAGGCGTCCCTATGTGGGAATAGATAACAACCACGTTGCAAATCTGACGTTCGTCCTATTACGTTTGAAAATTGGCGGGAATTCTGACGTCATGAACGTTACGCCATTCCACGTCGTTTCCACGACGATTACGTGCGTAGCCATTTTGATATTTATCGAAGTTGCCACGCAATTTTACGCTCTCGTAAAAATATTGATTTGTTTGCAATTTATTAGATTACAGGGCACAAAAAGATGACAGGCGAAAGGTAAATAAGTTTTATTTTCGAACATCATTCTTTTTGTGAAAAAATACAAGTATTTTTTATGTTTAAAATGGCATTATCATTTGAATTGTCTGTGCTGGTGTGAAAATGTTGGGTGGGGTAACGATAAAAAATAAATAATTTCGCAAACAAGACTTGGTATTAATGAACCCAATAAAGAGGTTTTGGAAAATATTGAGGCAAAAAGAAGTAAATGTTTAACATTTGACCAACATTTTTCTCCTATTTCCTCAATATATTTTCGTGCTCATCTTTTAGAACAAAAGTTTAACAATCCCCCTTTTGCATTTTAAAAGCTAGATCTCGCAAGTATGGTGATTTGCCCAGTTTTCGTGGAGGTGCCTAAATTCGTGGCATTCCGAATAATCTTACGCCATTCTAAAAATGTGACGTCCACACGCTAGAACTTTGTCAACATACACCCCACCCCCATCTTAACTCGCTCCAAATAAAGTAAACAAAGAAAATGTTTACTCAAGGGGCATAACCTATGACTATTCTTGTGAGGGCTGTTCAATACATTTTAGGAAGTGGCTAGAGATACGGGCCCGTATCTCTAGCCTATGGGGGCTAGAGATACGGACCCGTATCTCTAGCAAACCCCCCCATGTTTCACTAGAGATACGGGTCCGTATCTCTAGTGAAAACAATGGGGTTTTGCTAGGGATACGGGTCAAACGACTTCCGGTCTTACATATGGGCTAACTTATCGCTAGTCTGGTTACCGTACCTGAAATCTACAACGGATTTAAGTACGGTAATAGCTAATATCTGACGGTCACTCAGACGGCCTGGACAGGTGACGCTTTCCATACACCGAGCCGTTTCATTGGTCTATCGATTATATCAATTGACCAATCAAAGGACAGAATGCAGTACCTGTTCCCAGTCGTAAATTCAGTTATTTACACGAATAGAAACAGTCGGGATGACGTCATAGCCTCACTTTCATTTTTTCATCGAGGGTACAACCTCGGTTTTTATCGTTACGGGATACCATTTTTGAGGCAGAATATTTCCAAAATCCATTGCTAAAATTCACAAACAAAACTCTTTCTCTAAAGAATGTGATTTAAACTTTCTCAACTACCAACGCATTTTTAATAATTTGGCGTAGTCGTCGAGATATTAATGCTGAAAGTTGGTAATGCCTTAAGGAAAAAGACCGAAGCTTTCACCTCCACCGAATGAGTGCAGGTCGACTGACGACGTTTTTGATTGGCTGAAGGGATTGTGCCGACCGATTCAATGGGTACCAGTCTAACTTATCGCGTCAATTATGAAAAATCGATAATATTGATCCTTTCCCAAACTGCGAAATTTAGACTATAATTATAATACATTTTGAAATTACGGGCGATAGGCCTATTACAGGGGAAATGTCGGAGGAATGGAGAAATTGCTGAAAGGAATGTATTAAAATTGAAACTTAATATTAAATCAATAGTCTATTAGATTTATCTCATGTTATTTTTATTATCTTTTGACAAGAAGGTGCTAACTATCAGCAAATTTATCAATGGCAATGGTTTCACACATGTGACATGTGTAGGGCCTATTAACCCTTTTGTTTGTTTTAATATTAGATTAAGGGCTATTCTTGTTTGGCAAGAAACTGTAAGGTTTGCGTCAAGAAAGTATAGTCTAATGCCTTAATTTCTCGGCGAATAGCATACCCAGTTCGCCATCCCTTGCCTTTTATAATTTGTGTATCATCACGAGAAACGAGTTTATTAAATATCATGTCACAGTTATTACACGTAACCTATGTTATTTTTTGTTGTTTTGTGTCCCCCTTTTCAGCTGTTTATATTATCCCTTCATGAATCACCGGGACTAGGCTAATTGAAATCTGTCCACGATCAACACCCAAACTTGTCTTTATTACATAATAATAACTTGATATTTACCCTACCGCGAACAATTTTCGCTTTTTTACCGACATCTCATACTTCTTTTTACACATTCCAAATTAATGTGATAGGCTACTTGACATCCTCAACACATTCCAAAACAAGATAATGACTTTGAAAAACATTGTGGAAAATGAAGAAACTGCTTGTAACAAGCAATTTCTTCATTTCCCACATTTGTTCTACAAAGAAAGATCAAAGAATGCGAAATTTCATTCAATTCATATTGCCGTCTGCAGCATCTTTGAATTTGGACAACTCCAAAATTTTGTTGTTTGGTAATGGGTTAACAAACAAAAGGGTTAATACACACGGCATAAAGTGTATGAACAACGAGATAAGATATCTATGAAATAAATAATTTCCAATAATTATCAAACAAGAAGAAATAGTTTCAGCAATTTCCCCTGCAATATTTTGTAAGTGAGACATATGCCTAAAGACTATTTAATGTGTCGTCTGAAACTAATTTAAAAACGTAGTCTAAATTTCGCAGTTTGGGAAAGGATCAATATATTATCGATTTTTCATAATTGACGCGATTAGTTATAGCCCGTAAGTTAGACCGGAAGTCGTTTGACCCGTATCCCTAGCAAAACCCCCTCGTTTTCACTAGGGATACGGGCCCGTATCTCTAGTGAAACATGGGGGGTTTTGCTAGAGATACGGGTCCGTATCTCTAGCCCTCATAGGCTAGAGATACGGGCCCGTATCTCTAGCCACTTCCTACATTTTAACGCAATGAATCAAATAGGCACAGGTACTTGTGATGCTCCTATTATTACATCAGCCAGTGTATTTCTTTTAAAACAACTTTTAATTATTCACAAGGAATGGTAGATTGATGAAGTGCCCAGTTTTCGGAGGAAAATTTGGAAACAAAGAATGTGTCACTGATTTATGGAATGACCCACGAATTCTGGAGCCTCAATTCCGATGACGTCAGAGGTCAACAGCTTATACAAAATGGCTTCAAATGTAAAAAAAAATAACACACAACTGACATAAATGTAGGGAATTTACAAAATTACAAATTTTCAAATGTTATTTAGTAATTGTTGTAGCACTGACTTGTTCTTGTCTTCCGGAAGTTTCCTTTGAATTATTAATACCACGAAAACTGGACCAACCATCATACAACAAGAGTTGTCCGCGGACAACGTAGCTCGCCTATTCGAGAGCTTGTCACAGAAATAGCTATTTTTTTATATAAAAAATAGGTCAAAGTCACAAGGTCATGGTCACAAGGTCAATGGTCATGGTCTCAAATGAAAGGTCTTTGCAGGAGGTATCCATGTGTGAAATATCAAGGCTCTATCAATAATATTGCATAAGATATACAGGCCAAGTTAAAGTTTTTCAAAAGTAGGTCAAACTCCAAGGTCAAGGTCACTAGGTCATAGATCTTGGTCCCAAATGAAAGGTCTTGTCGAGATGTATCCATGTATGAAATATCAAGGCTGTATCTGTAATAGTGCTCGAGATATAGACCAGGTTAAAGTTTTTCAAGTGAAGACGGGACGCGACGCCGACACTAGGGCTTTGACATTAGCTCCCCGGACATAAAGTCCTGGCTCGCTAAAAAATATAAGAGGATGCTAATAAACTAATTAAGAGTCCGTATTATCAACGATCATGCGATGCGACAAATGCTATGATTTCCTGCCCAACTTGGTCTTAAGGTCGTTGATTATTTAAAACGGACAATTTATCTAATCCTATTGTATATGGTTTGGGTTAAGGTTTGGGGTAGAAATCAAAAGTAGGCCCTAATGTAAAAAGAATCGAAAATTTGTCAAGAAAAAAGAGCAGAGGGTGTGGGGGACGGCAGTCCCCCATCGTAATTGGCCCAAAACAAAGTACAACATTTATTGCGCCCGGTATACCAGAGGTGCGCCGGATGTTAAAATGCATATTATAATAGCCTAAATATAACAGAACTTTCTGTAACTCGAAGTCCAAAACATGTTAGGCTATTTGAAATGTCGAATAATTAAACGTAGGTTATTTCCTTTCAAATTCAAACCAAGCCTACAAAAGCATTCATGAAAATAAAGTTAGGCCTCGGCCTATAATAAAGTGATCATTAATTTCGTTCGACAATTTACTAGTGAGTAGATCATGACTTGTCATGTCTGATGATTGCTGGAGGCTTCCAGACTCATCAGGAGATGTAGGCCTATAAGATTTGTTCGAGATCTAGGGTTCATAAACAGGATGCATGTAGGCCCAGGCCCTACGAGAAATATGTTCATTATAGGCTAAACTTTATTTGAACCGTCAATATTCACGTGAGATTTAAAATATGCCCATTACGCATTTAGATTCCTTTCTTTGGAGATCTAAAATTAATGAAGGTTCAGCTTTTTGTTTTCCAAATTTTCTGTTAATAAATCTAGAAAGAGATATTTTAGGTGTGTCAACTGAAAACCCATCTGCAGTCTGATTATTTCATTTTCATGTAGGTCTAGGCTACAGATATTCAGTCAAAATTGTGTAATAAGCCTACTCGGAAAACGAACATGCTTGAGCCCCCTTCACAGAAATTCTGGATCCGCCTCATATGGTCCATGGAAATGTCCCAGTTATGATCATACAACAGTTCTGTAAAAGTGTTAGCGAGTGAATTCAGTCAAATAAAGAAAGCGAATATATGCTCTAAATCAATGTTCACTAAATCGTTTTCAACAATAGAATTTCTATCTAATTCTCTGATAGGCCTATATAGCCTAGATCTAGATCTATATATATAACTCATCGGCTACCTAACTGTAGACTTGTAACCAAACACTTTACTTCTTGTTGTTGATAAACGGCCCAATACAAACACTTTCTCTTTTGAGAATAAACGAGTAGGCTAGGACATTAATTATCTCGTATACCTCACGATGAATGGTTTGGTAAATGTTAAAACTATGTATTTGTTTTTTAGTGTTTGTATACAAGTCTACAGTTATAACCGATAGACTATAATCTCTACAAGACCAATAATAATAATAATAATAATAATAATAATAATAATAATAATAATAATAATAATAATAATAATAATAATAATAATTTTAAAATAGATAAATATTATTATTATTAAATAAATAAAGAACGAACCCGTTCGAGGACGAACGGACAATACATAAAGTATGGTTCCCGGTTTCAAGGTTTTAAAGTTTACAGAGCGGGAAACCTTCGTAAACATAACGACGCGTCGTTGTCAAGGTAGTAGCCATATTAAAACAATTCAAGATTGCCACGATTTTTCGAGCTCTGATAAAATATTGATATTTTGATGTTTAATGAACAAATTCAACAATAAGACTATGACAGATTTCAGGTAAAATCACGATCTATAGTTTGAGATAGTTTAATGTAGCTTTTATAGCGTTAGATAAGCAGTAGAAGCGTTCAAAATTCGTAAAATGGAAAACAGAAGCCTGAACGTGATGGGTGGGATAAAGTTGTCTTTTGTCTTTCGGAACAGATCTTTCCTCAAACAGCCTATTTTGGGAAGTTTCTAGTCAGGCGGTCCCCAAACTACACGGTCGCCAGTAAAGTGACAAAATAGAGTATTTTTTCATCAATAAAGAAGAATATGAGTAGGGTGTGGGGGCAGCAGCCCCAATGAATAATTTCAAAATAAAATAAAGTGTGGGTGTGGGGCAGCAGCCCCCCCCCCCCAAATACTTCCTAGTAAATAGGGACCGGTATTCTAGATTTGTTCCCCTATTCCTTACACAAGGCAGGGGTTTCAATAAGGCAAAGAAGGCATGGGTCTATTTTCTGTACTTATGCCAGCTTTGCCAGGGCTACTGGCTGTCGGCCATTTCTCACCCAGTACCAGTTCTCGCCAACAAACCCATTTCATGGTAAAAGCTGAAAAGAGTCCTTTCCCAAATACTACTGTGATACGATATATACTGAACAAAAATGAAAACTTTACACTTCAAGATTTCTTGTTTCGGGAAAAGTATCGAACTAAAAGCCTGAAATATATTTTGACGTTATTTCCTAGGCTTTCAGCAATCGTTTTGTTGAAATTTCATTGCCGTGTCTCCTTTAATGTCAGAGTTACGGCCCTTAATGCGTTTAGAGCTAGTTACATCTAACGTCATATATGCGCATGCGCAGGAAACGATTCACTATTTTTTCGGAATTTGTCATGTCCGGGTTGCCAAAAAAACACAAAAAATCTTTCTTATCACTTGTAGCAAGCTCTAAAATAAAGGTCTAATCTGTCAATTTTGTGAATT
Source organism: Fragum sueziense (assembly GCA_963680895.1). Lineage (NCBI taxonomy): Eukaryota > Metazoa > Mollusca > Bivalvia > Cardiida > Cardiidae > Fragum > Fragum sueziense. The sequence continues at coordinate 38,111,702 of OY804606.1, forward strand.
ATCTCCCTTTTACATAAACAAATAGGGAATTTAAAATGTTTGATATTCACAAATTTATCACGCTTTTCGATTGTTTTTGTGTAAACATCATGCAGGCCTTACAGGGAATTATTAGACCCTTTTTTCGACTAGGATTGTTCCCAGATGTCCATGCAATATCGATTTCAATTTCCTATGGAGATTGCATTATAAAATTTTCAAGCTTTGCAACAAAATGAAAATTCTGCTTTTCTAACATCATTTTTTTAAAAGCTTAAACAGCGTTAAGCAACCTTCTTTACATTTCCTGACTAGTATGTTGTCAGACTACCACTCCGTGCAGTCTGGCATGGTTTGCATTCTTCTGCTCGGATTTCTGAGGGTTTAAATTTTGTACAATTTCCGTTAAAATTGTACACCTGAAAAAACGAACCCCTGTCACACTTAAAGGGTCCGTTTTTCATCCCTGTAATTAAGATCAACAAAACGTTTAGTGTTTGGTACAACCAAGTCAATGAACAATGCGAAGCACATTCATTTGATTTCTTTACTTGTTGTATTTAGAAGAAATATGACAAGCAATGTAGGTGTAAAGTTTTCATTTTTGCTCAGTATAGTTTGCTAGAACTGGTACACAGCGAGAATAGGTCGCCAGCTAGTAGATTTTCCCTAAAAAATAACGGCAAATTCACTCGCAATCTGGATTAAATGTATATTATGAAGATTTTTAATTCAGAAAATAAAAGGGTTCATAATATACTGCATAATTCAGCGGCGGATCCAGGATTTCTGTTAGGGGGTTCGTTTTTACAAAAAGGCCAACGGGGGGTTCGTTTTACAAATATTGCACAATTTTGACTGAATTTCTGCATAAAAATGAAATAATCTGGCTGCATAGGGGGGTTCGTTTGAACCCCCCGAACCCCCTCTGGATCCGCCACTGTAATTTAAAGGGCATGTCCATCTGCCAATTTCGAACCAATTTGATCTATAAATAACTTTTACAGGATGATAGATAAAAGTATCTTGATTTTTATACTCTAAACTTACAGATACAGATAGTGTAAACAATGCAGTGCATCTTATGAATATAAACAGTTCATGATAAATTGCCATATGAATATCAATGGGCTCCAACTTTGGCCATTTTTTCTTATTCCCCAAAATATTCTATTATAATTGCATAGGCCAAATAAGAAAATAAATGTGGTTCAGGTTACATGTTGAAAAAAAATAGGGTAGGTCGGTCGGCAATGGCGGATCCAGGATTTCTGAAAGGGGGGTTCGAATTTACAATTAGGGGGGGTTCGTTTTCCTCTTAATGTACAATTTTGACTGAATTTCTGCATGAAAATGAAAGAATAAGGCTTCAGAGGGGGGTTCGTTTGAGCCCCCGAACCCCCCCTGGATCCGCCAATGGTCGGCTATCTTTTTTTTTTATTTTTTCATTTTATTTTGCTTTTGTTACCTTTTTTTCTTGCTTTTGTTGTTGGTTTTTTTCGTATTTTTCCTTTGAGGGCAATAAAAGATTCAGGGTAGGCCCCAATTTGCTAGGGTCAGTCGGGTAACCTGAACCACACCTATTTTTTTATTTGGCCTTATCAGTTAAAGCAGTGACAGATCCAGATGGAGTTTCGGGGGGTTCAAACGAACCCCTTATGTTGTCTGATTATTTCATTTTCATACAGAAATTCTGTCAAAATTGTGTAATACTTGTAAACCTAACCCCTTTTTTGTAAAAACGAACCCCCTTCACTGAAAGGCGGATCAGTCCCTGTTAATCAAGCATCCCAAAATGTTTAGTAGTTCCTTAAAAACAAGAACCACGCTCATCCCAGAGTTTTAATTAAGAGCCGCCCGAAATGACCACCTCAAATGAAATTTCAGCGTCTAGAATTGTTCGAGTTTTGACAAAAGAAAGCTAATTAAACTGGATAATTTCCTTAAAATTAGATCTTAGAACGGAATATTTCGTTCATAAGTAAAATATCTGAGCCATTCTTCACATTTTCCGATGGTTTAAACTTTACAAATAAAAATGTTGAACTACAAATCCAAAATTTCCATAATTATAAATACAGTGGTTATTGCAAAGTGAAAGTAGAAATTATCAAATCTCAACAAAAACGAGAGATCATCATCATGATAGGTGCAGCACGATTGTACTCTCCCCTTAGACAAACAAAATTAATCGGAACATAATTGGAACACTCATTTTCAATTCTTTTCTATTTTTACAGGAAAAGTGAGTTCCGTATCTTGGCCTGGTTGACCAACTTGGTTTTTTTACGTCACAACAGAAGATATCATCCATACAGACAGCCAGAAACTCCAACATACTGCAGCAGAGGAGCCAGACTACCAATAGAGTTTGGTCAAGATTCTCTTAGTTTAACAGAAATCCACCAACAAATTGAAGATAGCCTTAACAACCTTGCTAAAACCTTGATAAAGCAAAATACGAAGTTGTCTACACTCACTCAAGCCTCTCTGTTTCTACAAGAGATTCTAAACAAGGTTGAGGCTAGATATGAAGAAAGATCCCAAAACTGGAAGACAATACCATTTGGAGATAATATTAAAGTCTCCCTGTTTCTACAAGATGTTCTTGCTCAGGTTGAGGCTAGCTATGAAGAAAGATCCCAAAACTGGAAGACAATACCATTTGGAGATAATGTTAAAGTCTCCCTGTTTCTACAAGATGTTCTTGCTCAGGTTGAGGCTAGATATGAAGACAGATCCCAAAACTGGAAGACAATACCATTTGGAGATAATATTAAAGTCTCCCTGTTTCTACAAGATGTTCTTGCTCGGGTTGAGGCTAGCTATGAAGAAAGATCCCAAAACTGGAAGACAATACCATTTGGAGATAATGTTAAAGTCTCCCTGTTTCTACAAGATGTTCTTGCTCAGGTTGAGGCTAGATATGAAGACAGATCCCAAAACTGGAAGACAATACCATTTGGAGATAATATTAAAGTCTCCCTGTTTCTACAAGATGTTCTTGCTCAGGTTGAGGCTAGATATGAAGACAGATCCCAAAACTGGAAGACAATACCATTTGGAGATAATATTAAAGTCTCCCTGTTTCTACAAGATGTTCTTGCTCAGGTTGAGGCTAGCTATGAAGAAAGATGCCTAAACTGGAAGACAATACCATTTGGAGATGTCAGTCCTCACATAGACTGCAGAAAATCTATGTAAGTATATTTGTATTTGTGTGATAGCATGCATTACTTTAACCCTTCCCAAACAAGACCTGGTTTTGACGTCCCTAATAGAATTGGCTTGGGAAAACATTTAGACAAAAGAAGAAACTGCTGATAACCAGCAGTTTCTCCTTTTGTCTCAATATTTTCTGTGCCATATTTTACACAAATCCTATCTTCAATAACATCCATTTTGTCATTTGTGGAAGTTTTTGAAGTGGATCACCCTAAAATTTTGCTGTTTGGGAAAGGGTTAAGCGTTCACATCTGTAACTTGTAAGAAAGACACATTGGTAACTTGTATTGTGTATAAGCATGTGTCAGTATTCAAATCCAAAATTTGTGAAAGTTCTATAAGGTCCTCCTTAATGGATGCATTCTAACATGTCTCCTAAACCATATGTGCTAGCAACTTCAAACTTTGTACACTTATAGATCTCATTGAGGAGAAGTGTCATGTTTAAAAAACGTTACTCTGCCACGCCCACTTTTTGAGTAATTGCCCTTTGTTGTTTTTACCCTTACATTCTTGTCTGGAACATGTCTCCTAAACCATAAGTGCTAGCAGCTTCAAACTTTGTACACTTAATAGATCTCATTAAGGAAAAGTGTCATGTTGAAGAATCGTTACTCTGCCACGCCCACTTTTTGAGTTATTGCCCTTTGTTGTTTTTACCCTTACATTTTTGTCCGAAACATATCTCCAAAATCATTAGTGCTAGCAACTTCAAACTTTGTACATTTATAGATCTCATTGAGGAGAAGTGTCATGTACAAGAACTGTTACTCTGCCACGCCCTAGTTTTGAGTTTTTGCCCTTTGTTGTTTAAATTACTCTCACATTCTTGTCCGGAACATATCTCCTATACCATAAGTGCTAGCAACTTCAAACTTTGTACACCTATAGATCTCATTGAGGGAATGTGTCATGTTGAAGAATCGTTACTCTGTCACGCCCACTTTTTGAGTTATTGCCCTTTGTTGTTTTTACCCTTACATTTTTGTCTGGAACATATCTTCTAAACCATCAACTATGTATACAGGTCATAGATCTAGTAAGTAGGAGATACATTGTAAGAAAGGACTTTTTGTTATCCGGTGGGGGACGCAATACGACATGCACTTGTTTCTATACGCATAATTTGTTGTTGTAACATTGTACATGATTGTGTATCTGTTTGTTATACGCCGCCAGAGGCTGACGTATATTGGCGTCATCTTCTCCGTCTGTCCGTCCGTCCATCCGTCCGTCCGTACGTCCGTCCACTTTTCTTGTCAACGCAACTCCTCCTAAGTTTCTGGCTGGATCTTAATGAAACTTTGTCAATCTTATCACCTCAATTGGTAGATGTGCATGAAGGAAGGATTTTATGGTTCGTCGATTTTTGCCTGAGTTATGCCCCTTAAAAACTTAGTCTCTGGGGCTTATTGAAATTGCAGCCTTGTCAACGCAACTCCTCCTAAGTTTCTGGCTGGATCTTAATGAAACTTTGTCAATCTTATCACCTCAATTGGTAGATGTGCATGAAGGAAGGATTTTATGGTTCGTCGATTTTTGCCTGAGTTATGCCCCTTAAAAACTTAGTCTCTGGGGCTTATTGAAATTGCAGCCTTGTCAACGCAACTCCTCCTAAGTTTCTGGCTGGATCTTAATGAAACTTGGTCAATGTTATCACCTCAATTGGTAGATGTGCATGAAGGAAGGATTTTATGGTTTGTCGATTTTTGCCTGAGTTATGCCCCTTAAAAACTTAGTCTCTGGGGCTTATTGAAATTGCAGCCTTGTCAACGCAACTCCTCCTAAGTTTCTGGCTGGATCTTAATGAAACTTGGTCAATGTTATCACCTCAATTGGTAGATGTGCATGAAGGAAGGATTTTTTGGTTCGTTGATTTTTGCCTGAGTTATGCCCCTTAAAAACTTAGTCTCTGTGGCTTATTGAAATTGCAGCCTTGTCAATGCAACTCCTCCTAAGTTTCTGGCTGGATCTAAATGTCACTTGGTCAATGTTATCACCTCAATTAGTAGATGTGCATGTAGGAAGGATTTTATGGTTCATTGATTTTTTCCAGAGTTATGCCCCCTTAAAACTTAGTCTCTGGGGCTGATTAAAATTGCAGCCTTGTCAACGCAACTCCTCCTAAGTTTCTGACTGGATCCTTATGAAACTTGGTGGATGTTATTACCTTAATTGGTAGATGTGCAAGAAGTAAAGATTTTATGGTTCATTTTTGCCTGAATTAGGCCCCCTTCAATCTTAGTCTCTGGGGCTTAATGATATTTCAGCCTCCTGAACGCAATTCCTTCCAGGTTTTTCACTGGATATTTATAAAAACCTTTTCGTGAATTTTTTACAGGTTTTTCAGTGAATATTTATAAATCCTTGTCAATGTCATTTTTTTGCCTCAAGTTTTATAAGTGGCGGCGTATATTGTGACCATGGCACTCTTGTTGTATATACCGTAATTATTCTAATAAACGCCCGGGCGTTTATTAGAAAAGTGCTTCATGGAAAAGTTAGGGGTGGGCGTTTATTAGAGGTATTCTAATTTTGTTAGTCAAATCATGCGAATCAAATGTCAATTCTTGGACTCGAATTAATCAAGTAAAAGTTTGTAAAGTTTTGTTACAAGGACAGTAAAGTACGATTATTGGATGATATTCCTTCATTTTAAACAGATTCGGAAATCATCTATTTCATTGCTTTTGAAAGTGACCTTTGTTTATGATTAACATAATTTTAATCTAAAATCGGGGGATGGGCGTTTATTAGAATCACCCTTTCCCGCTTAAATTGTGCTTGGAATATGCATATTTTCAGCTGAGATTTGGGGGATGGGCGTTTATTAGAATATGGGCGTTTATTAGAATAATTACGGTATGTATAGTATTTAACATTGTGCATGTATCTGTACAACTTTCTGTTCCTTCTTCCTATCCTCTCTATCTTTACTGTCTTCTATTTTGTCCAGTTCTACAGATCACGATCAGAATTGTGTATCACAACAAAGCAACACATCCTCTACAGATCTTTGCTCCACAACTCGGAGCAAGGATGATTACGGTACTACCCCCTTTCTGTCTCTTTTATGCCCCTTACATTGAATTCATTTCTCTGTTCTCTATCTGTTTTTATTATAATCAAACTTCACCCTGTATAATATTTCATGTTTGCTTCGTTCTTATATCAAGTTGAAATGCTTACAGGTTCAAGTAAGTTCATGTTTATCAAAAAGATGTTGCAGGGCTTTGGCGTTTGACATACTCACTTTTTAATTTTTGATGGAAGAATGGGTAATTTGTATTGAAATAAGATTTATATTTCACTGAATAAGAATAAATTCCTGGCAAGTACAAAGAGCATTAAAATTGAGGTATAAACAATTTAAAAGTGTCAATATTTATGAATGAACCCTTTCCCAAACAAGACCTGGTTTTGACGTCCCTAATTGAAAATGCATGGGAAAACATTGAAACAAAAGAAGAAACTGCTGATAACCAGCAGTTTCTCCTTTTGTCTCAATATTTTCTATACCATATTTTACACAAATCATATCTTTTATAACATCCATTTTGTCATTTGTGGCATTTTTTGAAGAGGACCACCCTAAAATTTTGTCATTTGGGAAAGGGTTAACAAAAACAATTTGATGCTTTTTCAATATTCTTAAGCTGCAGTTACGAGTTTTGTGTTGAAATAAAGTAATTTATCTTGTTATATTACAGAAACAAATCTAGAGATTGTTCCTCTATCAGACAAGCTTGGTGCAGAATCAGACAGCACACATGTTCATAATGGTGCAGAAAGAGATCAGAATGTCACTAAACTAAAGATCACTGAGAAGCCAGAGACAACCAGTCATTCTCTGCGGTAAGTGGATTTTTATACTGGGAGACATACATTTACTACATTAACCCCTTCTTAACCCTTTCCCAAACTACAAAATTTGAAGGCAATCCACTTCAAAAACTGCCAAAAGTGACAATATGGAAGTTATAAAAGATAGAATTTGTATAAAATATTACATGGAAAATATTGAGACAAAAGAAGAAACTGCTGGTCATCAGCAGTTTCTTCTTTTGTCGCAATGTTTCCCAAAGCCTATTCGCAATGTTTCCCAAAGCCTATTCCATCGGGGACGTCAAAACCAGGTCTTGTTTGGGAGAGGGTTAAACAATGGTACCAGGGGTCTTGCTACCAATTTTTGTTTGGGGCCAGGGGCCAGTGAAATTGGAAAAAACTAAAACAAGTTTGTACTGTCACTCAGTTTCAGCTGCAAATTATACCTTAGTGATGTAAAATGCATTTGTACATACTCCTGTTTAAGAATCTACTCTAAAACTGTCTTTAAAATGTTTGTAAATGAAGATGAGGTCTTAACATGGGGCATTCTGGGTCCTCATTGGGAATTTTCACCCGAGAATTGGGATAAAAGATACTTTTTGCCATTGGGAATGGGGCCCAATAAAGGCACCAAATTTTGGCAAACGAGACCCCTGGACTCATTTTGATGGACCTAGTTGAGTATCAGGTCTGCCTCAGAGTTTCCATCTTTTTCCTGTCTGTTCATGTCAGAATTCTATGTTTGTTTGTCTTGTCTTACATGTTTTTCTATGCTAAGTTTTTGTCACATGTTGTAAAATTTCTTGAAACATGTACTGTGATGTACAATCACTTTAATTAACTCTATGTCTTTTCTTCTACTATTCTCTATCTCGACTATTTTCTCGTAATGTTTCCCTGTCTTGTCTTTCTATCCTCTATCTATATTGTGTTGTGTTGTGTGTTTAGCTTGACAGAGGGTGAGGACAAACAAATCAGTGAAAGTGAGAGGGAAACCCAGCCAGTCAAGATTATTGAGAAAGCAACTGACAATGGTATATTTTAATTCATATGTTGTACTCAAGTTTTGTTATCAGGATACAATTACTTTGAACTTTGACAATTCTCAATTAAGGCCAAAACATCATGTAAAGAATATACCGTATAGCACTTTATTTCTGCGGGGACTTTATTTCTGCTATTTCTGCGGTCCTCATCGGCACCGCAGAAATAAAATCCGCAGAATTTTAACCCTGAATGTTCAGTTTGTTTTCAATTTTAGTCAGTACAAGGACAAGTTAAACAGTAACCCTCTGATGCAAAGCGCAATTTCATAAAAATGAAGGTTTTTTTTTTCCATTCAAAAAATGATGTAACTATAGCTTTAATTAAGGTGTAGATAGGACATTTTTGTTTATCCATAAATGAATGATTCAACAAGTTTGACTGATTGGTAACAGTTTGACACATCTTTCTTTTCACACCTATCTGTATACGGCATTGTTTCCCATAACGCCTTTATAATGTAGATACTGGTAAATGAGTGGGCTTATCCCTTTACCCTAACGGAGTAAATAGAAATTGTCTTTCAAACTATGTCCAACACTAACTAAAACTGATTTGATAGCGCAGAAATAAAATCTTTGATTTTGCAAAATGAGAGACCGCAGAAATATGTTCCGCAGAAATTTAACCCGCCTGATTTCTGGAAAAACCGCAGAATTTGGACCCCGCAGAAATAAAGTGCTATACGGTAATTGCAAACATGTCTAAAAAAATCAATTTGTGTCACATCCAGGCACTAACGCCTAAGTCAATTAAAGATAAAGCATGTTATACCCCTGCAAAACAATTCTTTCAGTGGTATACTGGAAACAGCCTGTCTGTCTGTCTATCTGTGTACAAACCTTGTCCAGAGCATAACTCAAAAAGTATTAAAGATAAAATCACGAAACTTCATAGGTGGATAGATCTCATCGTGGAGAGGTGCAGTGCAGAAGAATCATTACTCTGCGACTGCCGATCTTTTTTGTGGGGAGTTATTGCCGTTTGTCAGCAAAATGCTTGTACTGACAAAATGTATTGAGGGGGTATTTTATCACCCTTAGTGATAGATTTCTAGTTGACAATGTAGATGCCAAATGTTTGCAAAAAAGTTTTGAGAAGTGGTTAAAGATAGTATATGGTGATACTTGTCCTCTTATCAGGCCCTCTTGTGCCTTTGTGTATCATAGTTAACCCTTTCCAAAAGAAGAATACTTATACTGTTCCCAATTGAAAGATTCTAAAGATAACAAAACAGACATATGAAAATAAGATATACAACAGAAAATAATTAAACAAAAGGAGAACATGCTAGTTTTCAATGTTTTTCAGATGGGACATCAAGATGATTTGTTGTTTTTGAAAGGATTAACAAAAGTCTGTTCATTAGGGTTTCTTATGAGAGTCTTTAACTCATTGTTTCCCCTGCCTTTTCTATTCATAAGAGATGTCAAATCATGTGTTGTTTTGGAAAGCAATAAGGATGTGTGCTTTTAAAGAAAGCATGCAGGTTGCATTATGTCCCTGTAAAAGTACATTTTATTGCATAGGCAGGTAGTTAAAAACAAGACCAGAGGCGCGTTCTTTAGGGCGAGATTTTTTAAGATTTCTTAAGATGTTTTTGATACAGCGTCTTTGGGACCAAGATTATCAGCGAGGTGTTCCGAATGTTCCATACTTCATACAAATGACGTCATCATGATGTCATTTGTATGAAGTATGGAGCATTCGGAACTCCGCGGTTTATGAATCATGGAGCATTCCGAACAACTCGGTCAATTCTCTCCCATATAGATTCTACAGAATTTACCGAGGGGTTCCGAAAGAAATATAGTGCAACAGCGGCTCGCAGTGATCGTCTTAATAATCTTGCTCAAAAGAGCGCTTTATCCTAAATCATCTTAAGAAATCTCAAGATATCTCAAGAAATCTCGCTCTAAAGAACGCGGCTAAGATCACACAGACAGATCATACAGTCTTTACTGCCTGTTTTTGAAGCTAAGAATTCTTCATTTTAATATTCCTTTGGACATTTCAAAATTATAAATTATTTTATTATTTTCTTTCTAGATTCCCCCAAAAGCTCTGTATCTGCTGCTGTTGGAAAAATTCACCCAGTTGTTGATGTAGAAAGTGAAATCAAGGACACAAAGACAGTAGATGGAGCCCCAAAATCTCCTACACAAAATAAAGGGTTCTCTCTGTAAGTATAAAGACAATCTTTGTTATTATTATCATATCAAGGGCACAAAGACAGTAGATGGAGCCCCAGAATCTTCTACACAAAATAAAGGGTTCTCACTGTAAGTATAAAGACAATCTTTGTTATTATTATCATATCAAGGGCACAAAGACAGTAGATGTAGCCCCAGAATCTTCTACACAAAATAAAGGGTTCTCTCTGTAAGTATAAAGACAATCTTTGTTATTATTATCATATCAAGGACACAAAGACAGTAGATGGAGCCCCAGCATCTCCTACACAAAATAAAGGGTTCTCACTGTAAGTATAAAGACAATCTTTGTTATTATTATCATATCAAGGGCACAAAGACAGTAGATCTAGCCCCAGAATCTTCTACACAAAATAAAGGGTTCTCTCTGTAAGTATAAAGACAATCTTTGTTATTATTATCATATCAAGGGCACAAAGACAGTAGATGGAGCCCCAGAATCTCCTAAACAAAATAAAGGGTTCTCACTGTACGTATAAAGACAATTTTTGTTATTATTATCATATCACAGCTAAAACGAGTTAAGTGTATCAAATACGAGAAATACCTGTCCCATGGACCTAAGAAGCTATGTTTGTACAATTATATTGATGAATCGTCTTTAACATAATGTCATAGGGGTGGTCAATTAGAAATAATAACAAAACCCCATATATCTGATGAAATATGTGAGAGTAATGTCTCGATAAGTCGGAAAATGGATAAAGAACAGCTGTCCCACCTCGGGGGTGGTCAAGTTCATCACTTTTGTACGAAGAGTACATATATCAGCCATTCCACGAAAATTGACCCATTTACTGAAAATGCATGTCGCCGACCTTCATTGCATTATTTTACACCTTTATCAATTAGGTACAACAAAAAGCAAGATATCTTTTATCACGGGACATAATTTGCAATAAAGTAGTATGATTTTTAAGTTATTTAAATGATTTTATGAATGTGCTTGGTTGTGTTGAATATTGCAAAAACGTCAAAATGTTGATGTCGCCGCACAATTTTTTGTTCTAAACTGCCATCCAAATCGGCCGTTTTTTTACTTAGACTTTCTTCCCTTGGACATTATTTTCCCCAAACCCTACTACAACGACTAAATTAAGTATGATTCCATCATCATACATGAAATAGAATTTAAACATGTCTATTTGTATGTCGCCAGATTTGCCTATGTGACCGTAACGAACTTTCAAAGGCATGAAAGAAAGTCAACTTTTCACTCAATTTGCTGATTTTCAAACTATTTTGGTCCGAGAATGGCTTAGTTTAACGATCAAAACCCTAAAGTTTATGAATATCTTAGTATTTCTTCACTAAAGCAAAGAACATGGAAAAATAGAATTTGTCGCATTTCGTTTACTATGCTTCCGTTACGTCCGTGTAGCCCACAATAATGAACGGACATTCCTAAATCTGTCAAATTTTGAAAGAGTGGTTGTCAAACTGTTGAAATAGAGGCGAGTTTCAAGTATTATTAAGAGTATAACATATTGAGAGAGTTGAAAGTCCTTTGGTCGCTATGCTTCCGTTACGCATATTTTTCCGTAACGTACTTCAAAGGACGCCCTGAGTTAAACTAACAGGAATATTTCAATACAGTGAACAATGTTATACACTGCATTTATCAAAGATTCATTATATCGGCTACTGCAAGTAGAAAAATGGAATGTTGAATGTGAAATTCGATGTGGAAGTATGTAAATATAGTATTATACAAATTCATTTCGAGATTAGCAATACAACACTTCTTTATTTATGCTCGAATATTTTTTAATTTGACGTGCAAAAGCTGGAATTTCAAACAAAAAACAAAGTAATGCGGGATTTACGTATCTACCCTTTTTGTTTTACGGTCAAAATAACTGTTACGGAGCATATATTATTTGGTGGTAGCATGTCCTGGATATTAATGAGATTTATTTTGTTGATTAAATGAGTTTGCATGAATCAAATGGAGTTTACATTTCCGTATAGTTAAAATTTGTCTAAATAGAGCTTATTATATCATGTTTTGCCACATATGCTATAAGAAAATGTTACGGAAGCATATATTTGGTATACAATTTGTGCGTAAACTACGATACATAAAACATTTTGATTTCAATTGATTATAATTAACTCAGAAAGTATATGAAGTAGGAATACTAACAAAGCCGCTTAATCGTGTTTATCTGTGAATTCACATAGTAATATTCCGTTACGAAATATAGACTCTTCGTTACGGAAGCATATACTATATTTTATGGAATATTGAGCACGCACTCCAATCTGTGGGCGATAGATTAGCAAACATACCCCTTCAGGTTCTATCTAAGCATGTTACACAAAATGTTTGAAACAGTTTGTGGCTTCTCAAGTAGACAGACATGGTTACAGCAGCCTATTGATTATTGCGAGCGAAACACATAATTGCCTAGGGCCATAAAATATGCCCCTTTTGGTCCTAACGCCATTTCCATTTTCTAATTCTACATTAAACATTTTTCAGCTTTGTACTGGTTGTTCTTAGAAAACCTGCATACATCGCTTTTGGGGCAAATAAAAGAAGACACAAACATTTTCCTTTTCAACTGGGCCAGAGGATAATGTTAACAGGAATAATTTTCTGCAAACGTGGCTTGCAACTCACTTGTCACAGTTTAGTCCCCAAGTTTCAGGAGCAGGTATGCAGGGTGCATTTTCCCTTCTTTTTTGTAATGCTGGTATTGAAGTAGCACACCCCAAGGCTGTGTTGTTGCACATTCTCTTTAGTTTTCATTAATCCTGACATCTTTTTTCCCGAAACTAAACCTAGATATTTTTATTGTCGGGTCTTGAATAGTTTTTGAAGAAAGGGCTTTTCTATATTTTTTCCGATATCTGGTGTTCCCTTCTATCAGGTAATTGGCTAAGACAAATTACACCGCTCTCTCACCATTGGAATTACAAATACTGATCCTTTGACACAAGTTCACACGCTAAAAGCCTAAACCTTGTGTCAACCATGGCCAATCCAATCAACCACCAGGGGGTATGACAGTCGAAGACGCTGAGATTTTTGATATCAAGCTTTGGATCTAGTCAGAGTGACTGTAATATCCAAACATTTATTCTACTCCCAGTTCGTTTCCCTATTCCTACATTTCATTGTCAGAATCAACATTCATCTACTTTCAGAATTCGTCTACTTCGACTTGGTCTACAATATATCATACGTTTTTCATTACTAGACCTACATGATTCATTTAAATTTTTATTTCAATATTTAAATACATATGCATTTTTCTTTTATTTCCTGTCAATAAATGGAATAATTATGCTTGACATCAAATTGTATCAAATGATTCATTTTTATTTTTTCACTTTGTAATTCATATTTTAATTGTATTTTATGGAGTTAATTATTAACGATTTTTGAGAGCCATATTTTTATTTAGGGATATATGATTCGCATGAATAACCAATTTACTTTAAAATAGTATGTGTTCTTATATAAATGATTTGATTAGAAATAAAAAAAAATCAGAAGAGAAGGGGACGAGCAATTGCACACCGAAAATTGTTCAATTTAACACCCCTTCAATTTGAAACATCCTTACAAATTTACACGACCAATGCACACATGTCTAGCACACCATCGAATTATATATTTCTAGATACACCCCCCCGAAATTCATATCTAATAACATGTTCATAAATTAAGAAAAAAATGCATTGTTTTTAACAAAAAAAAAAAAAAATAAGATATCATACTTAAATATAAAGCAGGCGAATTTAGACGAAATGGAAACGGTATACAAAACCTGAGTAGACAAGGTAGCACTGGTTTTCAAAATAGACGAATTGGGAGTAGTTGTTGTTGGTTGGTTAGTTGTTGTAGATCAATCGAAATTGAATCCTAGAAATTGTCCATGGTGGTACCCGGTTGACGACTTTGTGGTGCGTATACAGACATATCTATGCAGACTGTTTTGCCCGATGCTTACAATGTAATTGTTACTCTGAGTGTGATATTAAAGAATAGCAAAGGTACCAGTTCGGCAATTTTGCCAATGAGATTGATAGTTTAAGGGTACTAAAAGAAACGTCTATTGATTCATTCGTATTATTGAATTTAGTATTTTTTTATACCAATTTGTTCTTTCTATTTTGTAAGAACCTTTACGTTTAGCGTTTAAAGTTCTTTGAAAGAAATGACACTAATGGTAATAACGTTATGGAAATTATCTATTTTCCGTAACACAAGGGCCATTTTTTCCACGATCATACATACTAAGAAATAAAAGCTCGAGAGCCAGATGCACTGGAAAACAAAATCTGAAGAGGCATTACTATCGGAATATTTACTTTTAATTTTACTTTGCATGATGGCTTCAAAAAGAATACAAACGATCACAAACACCTTTTAAATGCTCGAATATTGCGTTAAACAGTGAAATACTCGTTTTGATATCACCATATAGGGTTACAGCTGAATTGTTATCATTTTGTCCTTGTAAGTTGTGCAAATGGTTGATGATGGTCAAACAAACAATCTTTTTGATGTTGGGTTATAACATTGGCCACAGCTCACGCTATATGTATCTCGAGTTGCTTTATATGCTCCGTAACAGCTAGGTTATAGTGGTATATTTGAAAATGTGATAACTCAGCAGGACTTAAAATGTTGTGGGTAAAATTTTAACCATACATTGTAGACATGTGACACTTTATTTTAACATAAAAGTTGTGCTCATGCAGAAAAGTTCATTTTTCAACATTTTCGTTTTTGTAAATGAGTCAATTTTCGTGGAATGGCTGATATAATACATATACAGTATACCTAGTATCCCAACCAGTAGCTTTTCCAAATTGTTTTAGTGGTGAAATAAAGAAATTTAAGATAAATGCATTTTTCTGCAAACAATTATGCATATGTCCCTTGGTCTGGTGTGAATTACGTTATTTAGTTTTACACACATCCTAAAACGAAACCATGTTTTGAATACATGATATTAAATATCATTTATAAATAGTCAACAGCATGTGCAAACACATTTTATTACTCTTGAAAGTAGCAGTAGATTATAGTAAGTCACACTTTGCAATGAAGGAAGCTACCCCGCTCAAGGAGCAGTAAATGTGAATTACGTTAATGCTTTTTAAAATTTCACACAATCAACGCTTAAGTTAAATACATAGTTTGGCATGTACCTACACATGTGTAGATTACATAAACCAAGAAGAACATTTCTCTTCAGAATTATTACCTGTGGAATTTTATTGTATGTTCAAAATTGTGAATTACGTGTCTGTGAATTACGTTACGCCATTTTTCGTTCCATAAAATATTTTATTCATTAAATGTCACAAAATTAGAAACACTTAAGTCATGTTTTAAATATTTATTAAATTCAAGTAGTCAATTGATAGTAAAACCGAAATATGTCAATGTGAAAAATCTAAGACCGAAACTATAGTGGGACATTTTTCGTTCGTATTTGATACACTTAACTCGTTTTAGCTGATCAAGGGCACAAAGACAGTAGATCTAGCCCCAGAATCTTCTACACAAAATAAAGGGTTCTCACTGTAAGTATAAAGACAATCTTTGTTATTATTATCATATCAAGGGCACAAAGACAGTAGATGGAGCCCCAGAATCTCCTACACAAAATAAAGGGTTCTCACTGTAAGTATAAAGACAATCTTTGTTATTATTATCATATCAAGGGCACAAAGACAGTAGATGTAGCCCCAGAATCTCCTACACAAAATAAAGGGTTCTCACTGTAAGTATAAAGACAATCTTTGTTATTATTATCATATCAAGGGCACAAAGACAGTAGATGGAGCCCCAGAATCTTCTACACAAAATAAAGGGTTCTCTCTGTAAGTATAAAGACAATCTTTGTTATTATTATCATATCAAGGGCACAAAGACAGTAGATGGAGCCCCAGAATCTTCTACACAAAATAAAGGGTTCTCTCTGTAAGTATAAAGACAATCTTTGTTATTATTATCATATCAAGGGCACAAAGACAGTAGATGGAGCCCCAGAATCTCCTAAACAAAATAAAGGGTTCTCACTGTACGTATAAAGACAATTTTTGTTATTATTATCATATCAAGGGCACAAAGACAGTAGATGGAGCCCCAGAATCTCCCACACAAAATAAAGGGTTCTCACTGTAAGTATAAAGACAGTCTTTGTTATTATTATCATATCAAGGGCACAAAGACAGTAGATGGAGCCCCAGAATCTCCTACACAAAATAAAGGGTTCTCTCTGTAAGTATAAAGACAATCTTTGTTATTATTATCATATCAAGGGCACAAAGACAGTAGATGGAGCCCCAGAATCTCCCACACAAAATAAAGGGTTCTCACTGTAAGTATAAAGACAGTCTTTGTTATTATTATCATATCAAGGGCACAAAGACAGTAGATGGAGCCCCAGAATCTCCTACACAAAATAAAGGGTTCTCTCTGTAAGTATAAAGACAATCTTTGTTATTATTATCATATCAAGGGCACAAAGACAGTAGATGGAGCCCCAGAATCTCCCACACAAAATAAAGGGTTCTCACTGTAAGTATAAAGACAATCTTTGTTATTATTATCATATCAAGGGTACAAAGACAGTAGATGGAGCCCCAGAATCTCCTACACAAAATAAAGGGTTCTCTCTATAAGTATAAAGACAATCTTTGTTATTATTATCATATCAAGGGCACAAAGACAGTAGATGGAGCCCCAGAATCTCCTACACAAAATAAAGGGTTCTCTCTGTAAGTATAAAGACAATCTTTGTTGTTATTATCATATCAAGGACACAAGGACAGTAGATGGAGCCCCAGAATCTTCTACACAAAATAAAGGGTTCTCACTGTAAGTATAAAGACAATCTTTGTTATTATTCTCATATCAAGGGCACAAAGACAGTAGATGGAGCCCCAGAATCTCCTAAACAAAATAAAGGGTTCTCACTGTACGTATAAAGACAATCTTTGTTATTATTATCATATCAAGGGCACAAAGACAGTAGATGGAGCCCCAGAATCTCCTACACAAAATAAAGGGTTCTCTCTGTAAGTATAAAGACAATCTTTGTTATTATTATCATATCAAGGGCACAAAGACAGTAGATCTAGCCCCAGAATCTCCTACACAAAATAAAGGGTTCTCACTGTAAGTATAAAGACAATCTTTGTTATTATTATCATATCAAGGGCACAAAGACAGTAGATGGAGCCCCAGAATCTCCTACACAAAATAAAGGGTTCTCACTGTAAGTATAAAGACAATCTTTGTTATTATTATCATATCAAGGACACAAAGACAGTAGATGGAGCCCCAGAATCTTCTACACAAAAAAAAGGGTTCTCACTGTAAGTATAAAGGCAATCTTTGTTATTATTATATCAAGGGCACAAAGACAGTAGATCTAGCCCCAGAATCTCCTAAACAAAATAAAGGGTTCTCACTGTAAGTATAAAGACAATCTTTGTTATTATTATCATATCAAGGACACAAAGACAGTAGATGGAGCCCCAGAATCTCTTACACAAAATAAAGGGTTCTCACTGTAAGTATAAAGACAATCTTTGTTATTATTCTCATATCAAGGGCACAAAGACAGTAGATGGAGCCCCAGAATCTCCTACACAAAATAAAGGGTTCTCTCTGTAAGTATAAAGACAATCTTTGTTATTATTATCATATCAAGGGCACAAAGACAGTAGATGGAGCCCCAGAATCTCCTACACAAAATAAAGGGTTCTCACTGTAAGTATAAAGACAATCTTTGTTATTATTATCATATCAAGGGCACAAAGACAGTAGATGGAGCCCCAGAATCTTCTACACAAAATAAAGGGTTCTCACTGTAAGTATAAAGACAATCTTTATTATTATTATCATATCAAGGACACAAAGACAGTAGATGGAGCCCCAAAATCTTCTACACAAAATAAAGGGTTCTCTCTGTAAGTATAAAGACAATCTTTGTTATTATTATCATATCATAATCTTTTACACAAAATAAAGGGTTCTGTCCTGCACTGTAGTCTTTTCCCAATCAAGATGTGGTATTAATGTCTCTAAAAAGAGTACGCTTTCAAACACTTGTGTATAAACTAATCTGGATCCAAGATGACCCCTTTTCAGATCCTGGCTTATTTACTAATATTTTTTGTTTACATCGTAACAACTGATGGTGGAAAAAAAAAACAAAATGAAGTTATTGGAAAGAGCATCAATACTCTAGTTTGTCAAAGTTTTACCCTTTCCCAAACGACAAAATTTTAGGGTGATCCACTTCGAAAACAGCCTGAAATGACAAAATGGAAGGTATTAAAGTTGTAATTTGTGTATAATATGGCATAGAAAATATTGAGACAAAAGGAGAAACTGCTGGTTATCAGCAATTTCTTCTTTTGCCTCAACGTTTTCCCAAGCCGATTCTATTAAGGACGTCAAAACCAGGTCTTGTTTGGGAAAGGGTTAAAATACCAGAAAACTTCTACTCACCCAACTATTAAGATGTTTTGTATTCATATTCATGTCACTGTTCTAATACGTTTATTTCTTTTGTTTTTATACACAAACAATGATAGTCATATTCCTTTCTTCCTATTTCAGGTCAGAATGTGTTGCTGAAAACAGAGACACAGCTAAGATCAATCCTGCTGCCATCATTGCACCTGACATATCTCGTGAGGCGATAGACAGCTTGTGTGATGAAATAGATGAGCAAGTTGCTATAAATACTGAGTATCTCATAGCTTGTAAAAGGAGAAGGCTCAATGAAATGTTACAAAAAGTCGCTAAGAATACCAAGTATCTCAATGCCTCACAAAAGAGAAGGCTCAATGAGATCTTACAAAAAGCTGCAATATCAGTAGCAATAGATGAAGAGCTACACAAAGTAAAGATGTCTTGCAAGACAGCAAAGGTGCAGATCAAGGCGACTGGTAAAAATTATGAGAAAGAGAAAGTTTGCAGTACAAGACCAAAGAATGCAAAACAAGAGGTCGACCTGAACAACAACCTGGCAAACAAAGTAATGGTCCATACTGTTGAAGTAGCAAGTCTTCTTGGAGGACCAACAGCTGTAAACACAGCAACCCAGAAACCAAACCAGAAGACAACAAATGAGGGTGTCAAGGGTTCCAAGTTGAGAGACGTCAACAAAATAAAGCAAAACCAACCCTCAGGTGTAAAGAGGAAACAGAGTGCAAGAAAAGAGAAGGCAAAAATACCCAAACAAGACAAAAAGGTGGCTAAGCAAGTAAGCAATACAAAACAGACACCAGAACAAATAAAACCTACAACAAAGGAGACATCAAATAAAGAACCACCAGTAAAAGCTGTAAAAAGAAAGGCCACCAATACAAATGTGCAAGATACCAAACCAAAGCACCAACGCGTGTCCCTGGATGAAAGCAGTAAGGCCAGTCCTTCTGTCACTAAATCTAAGGCTGAGGTACCATCACTGGTAAAAACTGAAGATAAAAAAGCCACCGTTACAAGTGACAAAGTTTCCATACCAACACAACAATCAGTGCCCTTGAAACACAACAAGGATGATAAACAAGGTGTCCTGATTGCCTCAAAAGAGGTACAGAAACCAAAGTTTAAACATGTGCCAATAAGGACTGATGAGGATGGAAAATCAAGTTTCGGCGGAGAACCTCCAACAAAGAAACAAAAGTCCTTGCCAGCGCCAGTTAAGGTTGTGGAGAACAGCAAATCAAAGATTTGTAAACCCACAATACTTGACACCAAGTCACCTATTCCAAGACAAATACCCACTGGAGAGAACACAAAGGCAACTGCTGATAGACCTACAGAGATGGAACAAAAACCAAGCTTTAAACCTGTGCCAATCAAGTTTGATGCAGACAGCCAATCAATTGTTGAAAAGTCTCCCACACAGCAAACTAAACGGAAGTTTACACCAACTACAGCTGGACAAGACACAAAAGCAGATGTTGGTAAACAAACATCAGAGGAGCCAAAACCAAAGTTTAAACCTGTGCCAATCAAGTTTGATGTAGACAGCCAATCAAGTGTTGGAATGTCTTCTACACAACAAATTAAACGGAAGTTTACACCATTATCTACTACAGCTGGACAAGACACAAAAGCAGATGTTAGTAAACAAACATCACAAGAGCCAAAACCTAAGTTTACTCCAGTTCCCATTACATTTGTAGATGACAAAACATCAAAAATGTGTAAAGCGACACCAGAAGCATCCAAACAAAAGCCAAAGTTTAGGCCAGTTCCAATAACCTTTGGAGAGGATACCACATCAAAGATGTATAAACCAAAGTTGGAGGTACCTAGACCAAAGTTCCAAACAGTACCAATTACTTTTGGGAATGAAGGCAAATCAAAGATTTGTAATACCATGGCAGAACCAAACAAGCCAAAGCCAAAATACAAACCAGCCCTGAAAATGTTGGAAGATGACAACAAGTCAAAGAAGTGTACACCCACAACAGAATCGGCCAAACCAAAGCCTAAATACAAACCAGCCTTGAAAATGTTGGCAGAGGATAACAAATCAAAGATGTGTACACCCAAAACAGAATCGGCCAAACCAAAGCCTAAATACAAACCAGCCTTGAAAATGTTGGCAGAGGATAACAAATCAAAGATGTGTACTCCTACGACAGAACCGGCCAAAACAAAACCAAAGTTCAAGGTCGTGCCGATTTCTTTCGGTGAGGACGACAAACCAACAAATGAGACGTTTTCTGAAGCAGATCGGGTGGCATCCAGAAAAAGGAGGTTTGGATCCTGCTCTGACCATGATGATGTCAAACCAAGAAAAATTAAACTGAGATATTAATTAAAAGAATTATGAAAAAAGTGACTCTGTGAATAATGAGATAGTGACTCTGAAAATAATGAGATAGTGACTCTGAAAATAATGAGATAGTGATTCTTTAATGATGATGTTTATTTATTCTTTTTTATTTATTTATTTATTCATTCATTTGGTGTTTTTACAGTTTTTTGTTTGTCATTTTTTATTCTTCTGGGCTTTGTATTTTTCTTTAGAAATTATCTACTATTTTGAAGAAAAAGTGATATGTTTCTTTTGTTTTTTATTCATTTGAAATTAGAATTATTATTATTATTTTTTCTATAAGAATAGAAATAGCTAAGATCTTTACACGGTTCGTAATTTTGGTGTTTTTACATATTTTATTCATTCTTCTGTGGTTTTAGTTTTTCTTTAGAAATTATCTATTTATTTTTTTTTTCAAAAAAGTAATCTTTTTTACTTTGTTGTTTATTTATTTGAAAATTGAATTATTATCTTTTGAAAATAAATAAGTTAAGAGATACCTGGTTTCTTTGTACATTTTTCTTTAATTTCATATGTCATGTGGAACATGAGTATTTTGGGGAAAAGGAAAGCATGTCACCAGCGCTTCCTAATTTTCCTTCAATGTTTTCCAAAGCTTTCAATGTCCATCAATCCACTGAGCTGACATAGCTTGTTGTGCCTGGTGCGATAATCATCAACCAGTTTAAATCCCGGTACATCATCAAAATTACTCGACAATCAATCTGATTGGCCGAAACATATGTCTCGTCCAATCAGATGGATTGTTATGTAATGAAGATTTAGATAAATCAATTAATTGTGTTCTAATTTAAATATGATGAAGAGGCCCTTCTTTAAACTATGATATTATGCACCACCATAACTTGTATTGTCCAGTGACGACACTACGGCACATGTTTACACATTTTACCTGGTTAAACCTGGTTAAACAACGGAAAAAGCTTTTTGTCTAAATTCAACTGTGCATGCGTTTGTTTGAATCCGGCAATATTCGAACTATCGCATGCAAGATTACGATAGTTTTGAGTCTGATATTGCGTTTTTTACATTGTTAAGTTTCGTAAATATGTGCTATAATACCGGGACTAGACTGTTGTGTATAGAATAAGTTTGGAAAGTAGAAGCTAAATCCACGCTTCTCCACCGAGTCTTACATACAGTCATAGATAGTTTTTATACGCCACCGGAGGCGGTCGTATATTGGCGTCATCTTCCCCATCTTCCGTACATTCGTGTACGTCCACTGTTCTTGTCAACGCAACTCCTAAGTTTCTGGCTGGATCTTTTTGAAACTTGGTCAATGTTATAACCTCAATTGGTAAATGTGCATAAAGGAATGTTTTTACGGTTCATTGATTTTTGCCCGAGTTATTCCCCTTAACCATTTCCCAAACAAGACATGGTTTTGACGTCCCTAATAGAAAAGGCTTGGGAAAACATTGAAACAAAAGAAAAGAAGAAAATGCTGATAACCAGCATTTTCTCCTTTTGTCTCAATATTTTCTATGCCATATTTTATACAAATTCTATCTGTAATAGATCTAATTTCCATTTTGTCATTTGTGGCAGTTTTTGAAGTGGATCACCCAAAAATTCTGTCGTTTGGGAAAGGGTTAAAACATAGTCTGTGGAAGGAGCGGCGCATATTGTGACCATGGCACTCTTGTTTCTTTTTTTAAAAACATTGTGGAAAATTCGAAGAAAGTAGCTTTTCAAACTAGCCACAACGTAACCCTTTTACGGTGGATATTGTGCATCATGGAATTGACAACGACTATGGACAAAATAGCCTCGCTTCTCTCAAGATATTTTGCAATAACCTTTGTATTATTTCTGCGTCAATTTTCAAAAGGGTTGTTGCATGTATCCCGCCTTATTCAGCTCTTTCATAGGATAAATGCTTTATTAGAAACTCGGGGTATTTTCCCAAATCATTGTCCAAACCGGTCAGAAAGCGAAATTGTAACAACTACGACCGAATAACCCAGCTTCAGATAAGAAATTGTGCAATAACTTAAAATTTTAATTCTGCGTCATTGTTGTATGTACCTCGCTTTACTGAACACTTTCCTCAGATGCAGTTCTTATTTTGGGACTCCTTGTACTTTTCTCAAAAATTGATTCCAACCGACAAGATTAACGGTCTGAATTTTCTGGTCGGTTGGGTTCAATTTTTGGGAAAAAAACTACAAGGGCTCCATAAACAAGTCGTATATCTGAGGAAAAAGCTCGGTAAGTGGGGTACAAGCAACAAACGGCCTGTAAATTGACGCAGTAATAAGACAGTTATTGCACAATTTCTTACCTGAAGCGGGGCAAATTTGTCCGTATTCGTTATCCATCCCGTGATGCACAGTCTCCACGGTGCCTTTGATTGTTGGTTGAAGGCCTTCTGTAAGATGACAATTTATGTATGGCTCTTTCCAAAACTTTCCAACCATTACCACACATTGACGCCTTTTGTCGCCAAGCAAAATAAAGGCTTTGGAAAACATTGCGGAAAATGAAAATATTGCTTGTGGCAGCGCATATAAGTACGAGAGGGGCTTGTCAGTAAAATTGGCCATTTATTTCAATTCACGGGCAGATACTAGTAATTCAGATATGAAAAGAGTTATCTAAAGTTTGCACAACAGACAAAAATAATTATTATTCATTGTGGCAAATTTGATCAAGGGGGAATGCTCCAGTTTCCTGAATTTTTTCCCAATTATAGAATTTATTTATATTTTGTATGTTGAAATTACATGTTATTACCAATTGAAAAATAAAATAAAAATGGATGGTCAGCGATCTTGTTTGAATTTTATAGGCATTCGTATCACATACCCCTACATCGAAAAAAATGCACAATTTCTTTCACCTGTCCAAGGTCACTAAAATGTTAATAAAATGCTGTATACTCATCGTTTAGTCCCGAAAACGGATTTAATGTAACGTCTTACATTTAATAAGAACAGAAAACCCAAAATATGTGCTATTATAAACGCGTAAATGTATAAAACAGCATGCTCACGTGTTCGGTTAGATCAATGAAGCTGGAGTGTTTTATGTCAAAATTTGCATATTTTTGGAAATATTTCAAGTTCTACATAATAGAATTTGATAAAACTCTCTCATTGTATTAAGCGACATGTCCTGGTAATAATTCAAAAAGAAGATGTATAGGTCAGCGCACTTATTAGTGAATTACAGCATTTTTTATCAGCTACACGTGAAAAAAAATGACGCAAAACAGTGGTAACTGCATACACACTTACGACTGTCTTGCTCTAAATAATCGATTTCCATCTTGAGGAAATCAGTTTCGCATAATAAATACACTTTTACCGTCGAAAACGGTAAATTATAATGATGTGTTATATTATTGAAAATATGGTAGCGAAACATATTGGTAGGAAACATTTAAGGGGGAATGCTCCAGTTTCCTAATTTTTTTCCAAATAATAGAATTTATTTATATTTTGTATGTTGAAATTACATGTTATTACCAATTGAAAAATGAAATAAAAATGGATGGTCAGCGATCTTGTTTGAATTTTATAGGCATTCGTATCACATACCCCTACATCGAAAAAATGCACAATTTCTTGCACCTGTCCAAGGTCACTAAAATGCTAATAAAATGCTGTATAATCATCGTTTAGTCCCGAAAACGGACTTAAAGTAACGCCTTACATTTAATAAGAACAGGAAACCCAAAATATATGCTATTATAAACGCGTAAATGTATAAAACAGCATGTTCACGTGTTCGGTTAGATCAACGAAGCTGAAGTGTTTTATGTCAAAATTTGCATATTTTTGGAAATATTTCAAGTTCTACATAATAGAATTTGATAAAACTCTCTCATTTTGTTAAGCAACATGTCCTGGTAATAATTCAAAAAGAAAATGTATAGGTCAGCGCACTTTTTAGTGAATTACAGCAATTTTTATCAGCTACACATGAATAAATGACGCAAAACAGTGATGACTGCATACACACTTACGACTGTCTTGCTCTAAATAATCGATTTCCATCTTGAAG
Organism: Fragum sueziense; assembly: GCA_963680895.1. Lineage (NCBI taxonomy): Eukaryota > Metazoa > Mollusca > Bivalvia > Cardiida > Cardiidae > Fragum > Fragum sueziense. The sequence continues at coordinate 38,136,843 of OY804606.1, forward strand.
ATATCAGTTTTGCATAATAAAAAAACTTTTACCATCAAAAATGGTAAATTGTAATGATGTGTTATATCATTGAAAATTTGGTATGGAAACATATTGGTACGAAACCTTTAATTTACTACAGTAACGACCGAGTGTTCCGAAAAACTGGAGCATTCCCCCTTAACTTACTACAGTAATGACCGAGTGTTCCGAAAAACTGGAGAATTCCCCCTTAAATTCTGGTTGAAACTATAGGAGTTGCCTATACGAGAAAATTGGCATTTATTTTTACATTCAAGGGCAGACAATTCAAGAACGAAAAGTTATCTAAATTCCGTAAGCAGTTTTTGAAGTTGGACCAGTCTAAAACTGTGCCGTGAGGTAATAGGCAATGAACTGATGATAAACAAACTTTTCTCCATTCTTTTCAATATTCCCATGCAATTACATAATTATTTAAAAAAAATCCATATTTATCCGCTTAGTCGTCTACAGTGACTTATATTTGACAAAAAGTAGCCTAAGCGTTAAAAATGCATACGCATTTGCATGAAACAGCAAGCATCCTGGAAATTTCCCCTGCATGCGAACATGCACGTATAGAAATTTACAATGTTAAAACCAAATCCTGCAAAACAGTATAATTGACATTTTAATGACGCCATTTAGAAAAAAAAAAACGAAAAACATTGTGGAAAATGAAGAAATTGCTTGTTGCCAGCAATTTCTCCAGCATTGCCTACAAAGAAATTCGTATGATTTGAAAACTTTTATCATCTTGAACATGTCAGATGCAACTTCGATCTATTTCGAGCAGCTTAAAATTTTGCCGTTTGAGAAAGGATTAAGCCTCTCCCAACAATTTCTTGCTTTGACTTCCTGAACAGAGGCATTTTGGGAAATAATATAATTATACTGACAAAAAAAAAACGCTGAACAACGAAATTTGTCGTTATATTTATGTCTTTAATAATACCCCGGTATTAGTGTTCATGTATACTGTATGTAATAATTTTGACCGACAAGTACGGCAAATAAAAATATGCGTGTCTATCCATCAAGATGTCCATTTCCGGTGACTGGTAACGTTTTCTACGTGCGCTCCATGTATGTATACCACGTGATGAAATTGGTCACATTTCGTAAGTAACATGACATGTGCTAGTGGAAATGCAACCATGATTTTAAAGATTTTCTTATGAAACATCCGTATATTGAAGGATTTTAAGGCTAAATTCTGAAAAGGGAGTTCGACCGTAATATTGCCATAAATTTTTGAGAGCGAGGAATGCACAAACAAGTCGCAAGACAGTTCAACGTATTGTGTTTCTCGATTCTGTGTCTTGGTCGATCAGTTAGAGTTCCACAAACGTTTATCGATCGGCAACGCTCAACTAGACCTCGTGCAACGCCTGTAAAATAAAAGAACTCCTCACATTAACGTCATGTACGTTTCAGGTTTGTGATGTTGGGATCGACATTGTGTCGAGTAATCTGTTACTGTGGTGGCCAAATAAGTGGTTTTATGGTAACTGTTGTTGTATTAAGTAACGTTTGAAACAGACACGTTGTTTGGAAAGTAGAGCTTGTAAATCATCCATTTTCGAATACGGGAAAATCAAAAACAAGCCGTCCGACGTTTTGACGTCTTGTATTGAACACCATTAGGCATCTTGGTCGACGAGTTAGGGTTACAGAAAAATTTGCCAATCGGCCAAAGTCAGATATACCTTATGTAACGCATGTTATACAAGAAGCTTTCTCACGTTAACGTCAAATGCGTTTCAGGTTTGAGACGTCCCGTTTAGAATTCATTAACATTGGTCGCCAAATAAGTCGTTTTACGGTACCTGTTGTTGTCGCAAGTAAAGTTTGAATTACGCGGTACTGATGTGAAAATGGAAATTCTGATATCGCTCTGTTTAAATTTAACCATTTTTTCTAAACTGTGACAATTTGATATTTTTTACCATCATTTTTTAACAACAGATAATTAAATTTACAGATGGAAATAAGTTGTTGTAATTTCAAATCAGATGCACTGAAAAATCGGACATTTGATAGGAGTGAGATGTTTCTTGTGAACGTCAGTATAGACAAATGAATGTATCCATTTCCAAAAAAGACCCGCAATAAGGTTCGATATTGTGAGTACATTGTACTAAAAATATATCGTTGTATAAACACTTAGATAGGTGTTTATCATTGTGTTTGTACGAATCTACGTCATTGTTTACATTATAAAATCGTTCCCTATTGACGTCTCTATCAGAACAAGCTTAAGAAAACATTGAGACAAAAGAAGAAATGTTGATAATCAACATTTTCTCTTTTTGTCTCAATATTTTCATGGCTTATACTCTACCCGTATCTTTATCATCATCCATTACGTCGTCTGCGGAAGCTTTCAAAATAGATCTAGAACAATCTCAAATTTTGTCGTGCGAAAAAGGGTTAATTTCAAGTATTCAAGAAAAGATATAATATCAATTTGTCGGATATATTGAATTTGTGTTGCTTGAAAAAGGTTTAAAAAAACAAATTAAAATGTTTGTTCGAGAATTTGGATCCAAAAGTCAAATAATTAAAATCGGTGTTCTGAAAATGCTCGCAAATCTTGACCTAGAATGAATTCAAGCTCAGTTGTTCTACTTCTAGAACAGTCGTTGCTCTTTGAACTATCGATTTAACCCGATCGATTTGCACGTGCAACACGATCAAATGTAAATTTATAATCCATTGTTCTATTTTTAGCATTGCGCATCGAATTGTCAACTTTAAACGATTTGCACGTGCATCGCGACTAAATATTGATTTATAAATACATGACGTTTTCTAAAAATAGATCTTGCTCACGCTTTCAAATGAATTCATGAATTTACCGTAGATAAGACAATGGAAATGTTGAGTGTGTTGGACGATAGAATGTGGATTTATTCATATTATGGAGTATGGTCCACCTGGCAATGTTTTCCTTGTATTTCTGGCACTAGTGCATTTTCATCCTTCTTAGAATCACTATTTAGCCCAAATGTCGTGGTGCAATAGACGCGCATTTTTTTCTTTCTTTTTTTTTTTAAATAAAATTACATCTATGAGAATAAAGATAACATCTTTAACATCTTTGGGTACATACCATCCTAAAATCCCTTAAACATTACATAATACATGCATGACAACCGATAATTTTGTATATATTTCCAGAATCATTGCGCAAATAGTAAGTATCTCTCGAAGAAAATATGCCAACCATTTCCAGAAGAACTAATCGTTATTCACCCACTTTAGCCTTGGCATTTAACCCTTTCCCACACATGGACTTTTTTTGACTCCTCAAAAGATTAAGGTTTTGGAAAATATTTTGGAAAATGAAGAAATTGCTTGTGACAAGCAATTTCTTCATTTCCCACAATGTTTTCTACCACATATTACTAAGAATTTGTTATTTTTTCACTTAAAATGGTCGTCTGCAACACCAGTCTATAATTCAGCCGTTTGGTAATGGGTTTAAAGTTACGAAACTTCCGCCAAGGATTTCTAATTCTATGTTGAGGGATCATTGTTTTCTGCAATATATTTCACTGTGAAAAAATCCTATATGCTGTCTTGTCGTTTAAAAAAAACGTTAAGTTGAATAAGATGTTTACGTTTATTTTGAAATGTAAACTTTTTCTAGAAAATTAAATACGTTGACGTACTTCAATTTCCGTGCCTGGCGGCCATTTGAATGACAGCTCATTGATATGATTGGTGTATCGATTAAACTTGTACAATTAAATAAAAATTTCGAAGGAAATACACGATTTTATGACAAATGTCAAATTATTAATCACCATACTTCAAAAGAAATTTCTTTATTGTGTAGAAACAGCTACAAATTACACGTGAATCGGATTTCAACACACTTTTTGCTTTTATTTATTCAAGACTATTCAAAAGAATTGAACGATTGTTGTATTAAAAATTTGGAAGTATTTTATCTCGGGATTATTATAAAACAGTGAAACAGGATGTCGTTATAAAGAAAAGAATATATTCGGAATATTATTTTTTGTCTCTTGAATAAAGGTAAGTTATTTTTTATCACGGTGGGGATTGTGCATCATGGGCCAAATTAGCCCCGTTTTAGGCAAGGAATTTTGCAATAACATTCTTATTTCTGCTTCAGTTTTCAAGCGATTTTTTGCATGACGAAAAGCTATTGTTCGTCCGAAATTGCGTCACTGTTTACTTGATAAAATCTATCCCTATTTCGCCCAGTCTAAAATTGTGCCGTTCGGCAATTGGTTAGATGTTGTTGAAGCCGTCAAATAAATTCAAAATTTGAGTATCAGTCCGAATATGATTATTTTACCATGCGAGAAGTAAAACGATGAGATGGTTTACTCTGTTTAAAGAGAGTACAATTGATCGAGAAATTTAAATGAATAAAGGGACCCTTGATGCGTTTTCGAACAAACAAATATAGTAAAAATCGTTTCAAGAAATATCGTATGAATTTGGTAATCTGTAGGTCTATGTTCTTTTGGCCATTTCTGTCCAGGGAAAATCCAAAATAAAGTTAATTTAGTCCTTTCAAAGCAATCAGATATCGAACTTTACCTAGGCTACCCATATTAATATACTAGGACAAAAAAGATACGCAACCCCAATTTTTCATAATATTTTCGACAAAAATTGTTTTTAATGGCTATTGAGTATATTTTTAATATACCTGCATCAATATGCATAAATACAGTGCCATTTTCTTTAGATGTCATACATTCATCACGTGATACATGGTAAATTGTAAAAATCTGATTATCCCCTGCCGTGTTTTCTAGATGACTACTATCAAAACAAATTCTCATCAAACACAAGCTAGAACATAGACAAAGAAGACGCAATTTTAAGCGTTCACACACTTTTCACTACGCTACGCATTGCAAGGCTAGGCCAAAACCAGCGCCTAACTGCAGTACAGATGGTGTTGGTGGAAAAGGTTCAAAATGTTGTCGTAAGACATTGATGGGGCAAAAAATCGACACATTTTTTACAGTATACGTTGTTGGCTCTCAATTGGACTACATCCGATTGAGCACGAGGCGGACGTGCAAGAGATATGACGTCAAGACAGGACCGTTTAATCACGTTAACCCCACCTACGGGATTGGTTTAAGACTGCAACACAGACCGCTAATAACTCGTATGGACTTCACAACATTTGAATATCGGACCAAATTGAACGAAACAGATTGTGTTTTTCGACCTACGTCCAATTTTTTGTCGTATTGTGTTGACGCCCGGTTTAAACTGGGTGTTTTCTAACTAATGAAATTGACTACCAACAAGATTTTGTGAACTTTACAAGGTGAAATGTTATTGCTTTAAATGTATTAAGCTTTGTTTAAATCTGATTTGATGTCTTTGCGGAAAAAGGAATTGAAAATGAAGTTGCGTTTCTTTTTTGTTTTAGTACATTTTGTATATTTAATTTCTATCAGCATTTACATGAAACTGATCCTTGGTGGAAAGAAAACATGTTACCAGTGCGGAAATTCAATTCCGTATGGTCCTGTTTCATCACGTTTATAATGCAATACATAGATATGCAAATTCTGGCTATCTCAACGTTGTTCTGATGTTTGAAATAATAAGTATGGGTGATCGCTGTATTTTTGTAAAGTATCTAAGTAGGCCACGTTTTATATGTCCCTTTTCAACGAAACCCTCGTAACAGCAGCTTGTTTTAAGCATAAGCACTTGGATTCAGGATTTTAAACAACTTACAAAAATATAATCCTGTAGAATATAAATAAAGAAAAGGTCGGACAGCGGCCATTGTTTCAAGTAACAGAAGAAGCTGGTTCCTTGTTCATATGGGATAAAACTATCCTGTGACGGAAACCAGAGGCGTTTGTAACAACATCCGTTACTTGAAACAATGGCCGCTGTCCGACCTTTTCTTTATTTACATTCTATAGGACTATATTTTTTGTATGTTGTTAAAATTCCTAAATCCAAGTTCCTGTGGTTTTAAGCTGCATTTACGATGTTTACGTTGAAAAACAGCGATATTTTGTTTCGTTTTGTATTTATTGATAAAACGTGAAATGACCAATGCTGTCATGTATAATTTCTTTCCACTTTTCTCTTTTTTATTCAAGCAGTATCTCGACAGAACTCATGTCGTCTCATAAAGTCCTGCTAGCTCTGTGTATTGTCTGTGTGTTGCATGTGAGTTACGGACAAATACCAGACAATGCTGAAAAACCGACAAACCCAACGCGACCACGAGAAATGGACGAAGATCAACTTATATGTAAGTATTAGTATAGGTGTCACTCCAGTCTATCTGGCTCTCAATATCCATTCGCTTCATCTCGGCTGTTTCCGGGCTCTCAATGTATTGAGAGCCCGGAAACAGCAGTGATGTTGCGAATTGTAAGTATAGGCGTCACTCCGGTCTTCTTCTGCCACGACTGGTCGGTTTTGTTAGCTCCACTGGCCTTTCAGGCCAGCGGGCTATTGTCATGGCGATGTGTCCGTCGTGCGTCCGTCCGTCCGTGCGTCCGTCAGTCCGTGCGTGCGTCCGTTCGTAAACCTTTTCTTTAAAAATCTTCTTCTCAAAAACTACTGGATGGATTTCAACCAAACTTCACAGGAATGATCCTTTGGTGACCCTCTCTCAGATTCCTTCAAATAATTTGGATTGACTCAGAAAAACCTAAGTTATCTGCCATTGGATGTCAAAAATATCTGGTTTTGTCCTTGTTTTTACTCTAAAATCTACAAATATTGAACAATCAATAGAAAAGTTGGACAGGATATATATAAGCATTAATTATATCCTGTCTGGGTGTAATTTTCAGCTTGATCAGAATCTCACATCATGAGTTATGTGCCCTTGAATTGATAACAATTGCCATTTTCGACTTTGTTTTCACAACCATAAATGTTAACCAATCAAGATGATACTTGGAAAGAATCTTGTTGACAAGATCTTGCTTATTTTTAATTTTCAGCATGATCACACTGTTACGAACTGAGTTATTTGCCCTTGAAATTGACAAAATTTCAGTTTTCGACACTTTTTTCACTCTTGCAGTCATGAATATTGACTAATATAGACAAATTTAAACAGAATGATGGTGACTATAAGATCTTAGCTGAGTTTAATTTTCGGCTTGATTATAAACTCACATACTGAATTATGTATCCTTTAATTTGGCAAAATCACAGTTTTCAATTTTATTATCGCTCTAACATCCCCAAAATATTAGTCAATCATTTACTTTCTTTTTGCTTTGATCACATGATCGCTGTTTTTACTTTATTTTTGCTGTAAGAACCACAAGTATTGAAAAATCTAGTAGAAACTTGGATTAAATAATAAAAGAAATTCAGGCCTGTGGAGCGACTCAAGACCTTCGAGTCTTTCTAGTTATACTAGTAACGAAAGAAAAAACTGTATCCTACTTACAAGAGGGCATATCTATAAAATTATTGAACACCATAAACGTGGAACTATATTGACATGCAAAAGAAAGTTTGCATTTAGTTACAGGACAAAATTACAAACTTGTTCGGGCAAAATTAAATCATATGACTGTCAGTTTATAGTCAAATTCAGTCAAATGTAAACCGCCATACAGTTTATACATCTATGTAAATTTTGATTCCATGTATGCTTTCACTTTGTTTGAATATTGCATACATCTTTTATATCCTGGGCAATATTGAATAGATATTTTAATTTCTTCTTTCGAAAATAATTTCTTCATCGGTTGACTAGCAATGCTGATGGATAAACTTTAAGAATAACAAGATTTTGGTTTCGTCTGAAATCTGACTCCATTTTCTATGACTGTCGTAAATGTAACTAGTGTGAAAGAGTCCAATTAATTTCATAACTCAACATTTGTTCGAAATGATTTTCAAATGGCTACAAACAGCGTCTAAAACAGAACACTTAAGATTGGAATCGCTTTTAAAGTCAACCAATTCTCTTCTTATTTCTATTACAGTATTTAACGTAGCAGCTAAAGGCCGTGTGGTAGAGTTACTGGCTAATGAGTTAGCACGGACGGAGATAATTCGAGCCCTACTGGTGCAGTACGCCAAGGAGTGCGTGCAGAATGTCACAACACTGGAGAAACATTGTCTAGATTGTATGATGGAACGGTGCGAAAACAGGTAGCTAGTAACTATTTAACCTTTTGTCAAACAAGGCCTGGTTTTGACGTCTTAATAGAAAAGACTTGAGAAAAATTGGGGCAAAAGAAGAAATTGTTGATAATCATTCTGAGATAAATTGTACACAAATCGGTGTACTTTAACGTACACAAATCCAACCTTAATTAGCATCCATATTGTCGTCTGCAGCAGCTTTCAAATTGGATCAACCTGATGTTTGTCGATTCATTTTAAAGGCAAATCCCGTTCTTTACTCTAGGTTTAGCATATCGTCGTTGTAAATGCAAAACCTCGTATCTCGTTTTCGAAAAATTTTAAAGGGCAAGGAAAAAAGTGTAATAACTTTTCGCAGACTAAAATGTTTTATTTGACATATTGGGAACATAAAATATGTGTCATTAATACTGATCAGTAAAAATATCTCAAAACCAGCAGGAATCGTCTGAACAGGGCACACAAGGTTTTACTTTGAAAATTGCTATTATCGACATCTACGAGGTTTTGCATTTACACCGACAATATAGTAAATTTGGAATTTCCGACAAGGTTCGAACAGATCTACGATCAACTAGATCTATGTCTTGTAATCAGTGTTTTTTTTTTTTTTTTTTTTTTTTTTTTTCATGTATGGAAATATCAATTAAGGTATGCAACCCCCTCATTTTCACCAACGAGCCAGGGGCGAAATTTGAAAAGTGCCAGTGATTCCTAAAATGTGTTACATTTCCATTCCAATTTCCAAATACAAACATTTTGTACGGTTTAGAATTTTGAATTAATGCATACTTACGGAAATGTTTGACAAAAATGTTCAGAAAAACATTCCTTGCATATGAGTATAGTGTAAAATAATATTTGTAAATTATTTTTTTCTCTAAGCACAATCTTGACATCCGACACGGTGAATCAACTTATGTGGAGTGTATTTACAAGTGTGTGTAATTTGATGGATTTCGTATGGCTAGCAAGTGGTGTTTTTAATGAGGGGTTGTAAACCTTAAAACATCTTTTCATTGCTTAAAACATCAATTCATTGTTTATTAATTACAACCCGTATTTCAGAGTATCCGAGTGTAACATTAAGACCCCGCCCCTATCTGAGGTCATAACGCACGATCCTATACCTATACCAGGCCTACAGTTTCTCACACAACAACCATTATGAATCGTGTTTAGTACTTCAGCTTTTGTTTATTAATTACAACCCGTATTTCAGGGTATCCGAGTGTAACATCAAGACCCCGCCCCTATCTGAGGTCATAAAGCACGATCCTATACCTATACCAGGGCTACAGTTTCTCACACAACAACCATTATGAATCGTGTTTATTACTTCAGCTTTTGTTTATTAACTACAATCGTTTTCAGGGTATCCGAGGGTAACATCAAGACTCCGCCCCTATCTGAGGTCATCACGCATGATCCTATACCTATACCAGGGCTACAGTTTCTCTCGTGTTTATTACTTCAGCTTTTGTTTATTAATTACAACCCGTATTTCAGGGTATCCGAGTGTAACATCAAGACCCCGCCCCTATCTGAGGTCATCACGCATGATCCTATACCTATACTAGGGCTACAGTTTCTCACACAACATCCATCACGAATCGTGTTTATTACTTCAGCTTTTGTTTATTAATTACAACCCGTATTTCAGAGTATCTGAGTGTAACATCAAGACTCCGCCCCTATCTGAGGTCATAACGCACGATCCTATACCTATACCAGGGCTACAGTTTCTCTCACAACATCCATCATGAATCGTGTTTATTAATTACAACCCGTATTTCAGAGTATCCGAGTGTAACATCAAGACCCCGCCCCTATCTGAGGTCATAACGCACGATCCTATACCTATACCAGGGCTACAGTTTCTCACACAACAACCATTATGAATCATGTTTATTACTTCAGCTTTTGTTTATTAATTACAACCCGTATTTCAGAGTATCTGAGTGTAACATCAAGACCCCGCCCCTATCTGAGGTCATCACGCATGATCCTATACCTATACCAGGGCTACAGTTTCTCACACAACATCCATCATGAATAGTGTTTATTACTTCAGCTTTTGTTTATTAATTACAACCCGTATTTCAGAGTATCTGAGTGTAACATCAAGACTCCGCCCCTATCTGAGGTCATAACGCACGATCCTATACCTATACCAGGGCTACAGTTTCTCACACAACAACCATTATGAATCATGTTTATTACTTCAGCTTTTGTTTATTAATTACAACCCGTATTTCAGAGTATCTGAGTGTAACATCAAGACTCCGCCCCTATCTGACGTCATCACGCATGATCCTATACCTATACCAGGGCTACAGTTTCTCTCACAGCAACCACGTGATGTACAGAAACATCTGAAAGATTTCACGTCCAGGGCTAGAACAGATCTACTAGAGGGTAAGGACGAAATCTTGAACACGGAGCTGTTTAAGTACATGAATTGTCGCTTTACTTTGTTACAAATCACTTGCGACATCACTGTATTTCCTTCTTTCTGACAATATAAGTTTTGTTTGTGTGCGATAAATGATAAGGATTTATGAAGTAGCGAATGAAACATAAACGCCATTTTACGTCATTGCAAGCAAAAACTGAAGCGACGTCGTACAGATATATCGATGTTGATTTAGAACGAGAATTCCCAATCTCAATTGTTCAAAAGTTAAGCAGGTCCTAGCTTCCAGGCTTTGTTTTCCTTATTCACCTGTATTTGTTCATAAAAAATACTGCAAGGAAGCAGCAAAGCAAGAAATCGCGCTGCTGTGAAACTATGACCTATTACAAAGGACCCTTTTAGACAAAGCATGGTAATTACAGTTTTAACCCTTTCCCAAACAAGACCTGGTTTTGACATCTCTTATAGAATAGGCTTGAGAAAACATTAAGACAAAAGATGAAAATGCTGATAACCAGCATTTTCTCCTTTTGCCTCAATATTTTCTCGACTAAATTATACACAACTCCAATCTTTTTGTACACCAAATTTTGTTGCCGATATATATTTTGAATTAATTAAACAACTCTAAGATTGAGCTGTTTGGGAAAAGATTTACTAAGTTGTACGTAGAACTTTAGGAGGGGGTAAAGAAAGTCGCCGATAATCTCAATACATTATCACTGGTGGTGGACTAAAACAATTTTCGCTACAACAAGGTAAAGATATTTTGCGTTTAAATGTGAGTTTATAGGGTTTTTTTCTAATGACAATGAACTTGTTCTAAAAATAGACCGGGTTTACGTTTTGTATTGACAAACTGTCGGTGTTGTTATAAAATCTAGTAACTACGGCTTCGATAAAGCGGTAGTTACGATATTTTGCAACAACACCGACGGAATACATTGATCGCGAAAAAACGTCCCTCGCTTTGGCCTAGTTCACCACCAGTGATTATAATCTTTTCACAGGTATTCCCGAGAGTTTGAGACAGGAGAGTGAGACCATCATGCATAAGGAGGTGGACCAGAGTTTGAAGGACCTCAGTGAGAACATCGATACAGAGAAGGCGTTACAGACACTCAGTGTACACGTGCAGAAAGCCGCGGATAATGTACATAAAATACCGGAACTCAGTTCTAGAGTAGGAGCTATTATTATTGGTAAGTATAGGTCTAGATAGATGACCTGGCAGAGCAGCTCTAGCTATTTGCTAGAGATGCTGTGTCAGGTCATGTATCGGTACATATAACCATTATAACATAGTTTATACTAAACAAGGCGTTACAGACACTCAGTGTACACGTGTAGAAAGCCGCGGACAATGAACATAAAATACCAGAACTTAGTTCTAGAGTAGGAGCTATTATTATTAGTGAGAAAACACAACATGTATACTGAGTTTCAAAAGAAAGAATGCATTTTTAATGTTTGCATTTGTCTTATTGTTTACCGCCCAATTTTGGGGAATCTAGGTAGTAAGACTTCAGATACTCATAATTAAGACTGGACCTTTAAGAAATAACGCATCAAATTAGATTTCGGTGGGCTCATTGGTAATAATATCCAATAGAGGTTGAAAATTTTACAGTGTTATATTGATAGAGGTTGTAAAACTGCGTTGTTTTTTTTTAAATCTCTCTCTCTCTCTCTCACACACACACACACACACACACACACACCGTCACTCACACGCTCTCTCTCTCTCTCTCTCTCACACACACACACACACACTCGCTCTCTCACACACACACACACCGTCACTCTCTCTCTCTCTCTCCCTCTCCCTCCCTCTCTCTCTCACACCGTCGCTCACACTAATTCTCTCTCTCTCTCTCACACACACACACACACACACATCGTCTCCCACACTAACTCTCTCTCTCTCTCTCTCACACACACACACACACACGCACACACACACACACACACACCGTCACTCACACAATCTCTCTCTCTCTAACACACACCGTCACTCACACACACACATTCTTTCTCACACACACGCGCGCGCGCACGTACACACATACATGCACACGCGCTGACGCACGCACACACGCGTACACACACATACATCACTCTTATCACTTTCACAATCTTTCATTCACAATCTCACTTCCCAATCCTTTCCTAAACAGCAAATTTGAAATCTAAATTGCTAGAGAAGACATAAATATAAAACTTAAAACTTCGAGGTGAAAGAAAGCATTAATCTCTCATCTCAAAGTTTTCAGAATTTGAATATCGCATATGGAAATTTCAAAGACTTTATTTAGGAAAGGATTAAGCATTATAATTCCAACCTTGCTACAATCATTATTCGCAATTCTTTAGTCCGGCCACGGTTTTACAATATTCACGTATTTTAACAACGCTATGCCATACTCCAAATAATTCTAATGTTGCATGCGATGATTCAAATCTTTGCATATGTGTTTCACATTTGGTAGATTCGAACCAATACATGCAACATTTGGAGAAAGGTTTTACCTTTGTTAGCAAAGGTGGCATGTGTAAAATTGTGCCGAAATTTTATGTCTTGACTAAAGGGCACTATCTCCATTTTGAACAAAACGAATATAGTACAATACGATGTGCGAAGATGAAAGGCAGAAAGGTTGCTCTCTTTCTCTACCATGTCTACACTATCATAGCATGGTACCCCACCCACCCTATGGGAACAACGAGTAGAAGTTCCCAGAAATGAATAAGCATGAAATATGCTTATATTCAATAGAGCTTTAAGCTTTTTTCTAATGGAAAACTAGCCTTTTTATGTGGCTCTTGTTTAATTTCAGACAAGGACTTATAATTAGCATGAACCTTTATTGACCATCTCGGTACAGTAACTTTAATTACATTGTACAATGTACAATTTAATTAATACAATTATGTTGTTCAGTGGCTACATTTGACGACAAAAAATCTTTAATTTATTTAATATTTATGACTTTTAATATGACCAGTATTCGTTGATTTACCGGAAATAGATCTAGTAATCCTACAATTTATACCATTGAAAAGTCTTAATTCGCACCTTTTGAATACCTAACCGGCATAGCCGAGAGGGCTAAGCAGTTGATTTGTGAAACACTAAGTCCTGCTATATTTCATACAAGTTGGTGGCGCGGAGGACATGTAACGCATAGATTTAGAAATATAGGTTTTTTTTTTTTTTTTTTTTTTTATCATATTTTTTTCTGATTATTATTTTTTTAATTTTCACATTGTTTATATTTTGTCGATATCTTCTGATCAAAGTTGCATAAAATTATTTGAAACTTTAAATATTTCCTAAACATGACCACGTTTTCATGCCGCCATTAGGGATAGTTTTGACGAACGTTGTGGAAAAGAAGAAAACGCTGATAACAAGCATTTCCGCTTTTGTCCACTTTTAATACTTCGTAAAGTTGTTGACATGCGCTGTATTTTTTACATTAATTTTAAAACAAAAGATCTTTCACGTATAGAAAATCCCTGGTGTTCATCCAACTGCTTCTTCAAACCGTTTTACGTCTGTCACGTATTGACAGAATTAGCCTTTTGAAGATTTTCTGTAAGTGTTGTTGTTGTTGTTGTTGTTGTTGTTGTTGTTGTTGTTGTTGTGTGTTGTCTCGTGAATATTCGTCTCGAAAACGGGCATGGCCCTGAATACATAGAGAACTACTCGTAGCTTCAATAACAACCTACCACGCGTGAATTGACATATCAATTCACCAGATTCAACGGGTCCCAAGTTGCTCCTGAAAGCAGAAAGACCCTTGGTGATACAAAATTCTGCACTTTTGACTTAGTCGTAACGTCAAATACTCGTACCACTTTCAACAATTTGATGTTGACTTTCTTCATACATGTACATGTCACTTGTATTTCAGCAAACGAAGGACACGCTGTAAACCTCGCCGAGTTGTTAGCCAGCCGTCTCCGACAGTCCCGGCCATTCGTCCAGTCTATCGAACATAACGGAGACAGGATCGCGGAGCAGATGCCGGAAATTCTGGATCACGTGACAGATCGCGTGTCAGAGTTCAAGGAGAAAGTTGTCGGAGTGATGAGTAACGTGCTGGACACGTTTACACGCATTATGGGTAAGTTATAAGTATAAGTCTCGATAAATGACCTGACAGAGCATCTCTAGCTACTAGCTCGGGACTTATACAAGTACGACCGAAAAATACTAAAACTTCTCTAATATAATATTTTAGCCCAATCATAAAAGCAGGAAACATGTTTATAAGTACATAAATGTAAACAAGAGAAACAATGTTCTTAATTTTCAACACGACTTTGCAAGCATATATCTAATAACCGCTAGCTTATCGAAACCAGGAAGGCTACATTTTGTCGGTTTAATTCGGTGAAAGTGTTTAGATTTAATTAATGTTCAATTAAGATGAATACTTTTCAATTTGTAGGCATAACTGGAATCAACATTTTATAACATGTTTTACTCTATGCATGTCAGTCCACAATTATGTTCAATAACATTAACATTTCAATTGCTTAGTTATTGTTTTCATTTAAACTTCAAATGCTTATTATATATAATTTCAGACCAACCAGATACGAATGTTATAAACGGTAACATGATGCAGACCCAGATGGGATTCCAGCCTAACTTCAACCCAAACATGCCGATGCCAAACAACTTCCCGATGGGTCGAGGTCCCCAGCAGTTTCCAGTAAGATTCCCGCTGGCTCAGCGACAGCGATTTGTCAACATGAACTTCCAGCAGCAGCTCATGCAGAGTCAGTTCCCGAACCAGCTGGGAACAGAAACCTTCCCTAATCCACTTCCAGGCGGGCAGCCACAGATGACGAATCTAAGATTCCTGAATGATCTACTGCCACTTCAGAGTCAGCAAGGCGATATACGACGGGTAACCAATCAGTTACCTCCAAATATGAACCAAATACCTCCAAACATGAACCAAATACCTCCAAATATTAATCAAGCTCCACAGCCAAGACCACCGATGGTTCTCCCTATACAAGTACCTGGAAACTCTAATGTAATGAACCCTGTACAACCGACAATACCACAGCCAGGAATGATGAACAATCAGCAAGCTCAACCATCCATACAACCACCACAACCATCTGCACGAATACCAGCACAATTTAACCCCGCACCATCGCAGATGTCACCGAGAAACCAGTTCAAAAATACACAAAGTAGGGCAATGAATCAGCTGCCCACAAACAACCGTCAAGTACAACAGACACTTCCACAATCCGGTCCAAGAAACCAACAACAGATGAAAGGTCAACAACCACCTAGTCAAAATCTACCAACAGTTCGTAAACCTGCACAAGGTATAACAAACCAAGGACCACAAAATACACGAATACCAAACAAGCAACGTCCACCACAAAGTGTGTCGAGCAACAGACGATTGACAAAACAGAGAAACCTAAATCAGAATGGTAGACAAACATCACGTCAGCAACAGAAAGGCGAGATGTCGAACCAAATACCACAGACCGGCCAGCGCAACATGCCCACAGTACACATGCACGATTCAAACAGCGCCATACACCATCAAGGTCAGATACCACGTGGTCAAGTCATGTCAAACACCTTACCTACAGGTCCCGGGCCGGCCCCGCCCCCGATGACATCACGTGACCAATCAAATAACGGAGGTCAAGGTCAAGTAAATCTGCCTAACATTCAGCGTAGCCAGGTTAAATCCGTTCAGAGGATATCAAATACATTTCAGCGTCAACAACAACAACAGTTCCCGCCAAACAACCAGTTCCAAAAGAATCAGAATCTGGTGGTATCCGGTCGCCGTAAACGTCACAGTGACGCTGACTGTGAGAAGCTGGAAGACAGCCCAGAGAAATATTGTAAACAATACGAGTCACATTGTCATAACTGTACACTGGAGAAACGACTACGATTCGAGGGTAAGCAAATATTAGAACGATGTCAGAAAATCATGTTTCTTTATAAAACGCTGTTTAAGTACAACAGTTTTGTGCAAACACTAGATCCTAACGTTTGAAAGTAATAATTCAATCGTATTACTAGACATCGAATTTCTTAAAAGAATATCGTTTAAAACTAGCTAGACGTAACTAGACTTGTAGGCCTAACACGCAATCGTGATGACTTTGTTGTAATTCAAGTAATTCAAGTCTCTTGAAGACTTGTTGTACCAGCCTCAACTGTATTTTGAATATGTCTGTACATGAAACTCACTCTTACTCGTTTCCATTATTTAGTTTGTGGTGAGGGAGTAGAGAGAGCACGTGACGAAATCAAGCGTCTAGATGAATCTGTGGAGGGATATCTTACTACATATGATGACTTTATTGTGGGACAGCGACTTGTATTAAAGGTAAGCATCAACGTGATGTTTTAATAAAGCCAACATTTCATTTGTAAGTTTAAACTTAAGCTCATTACTTCATTTTTTTTACGACAAGATACATGTACGTTCAAGTTCACGAAAAAAATATTCGTAAGTCTTTAAGTATAATGTGCCCCAGATCTTGAACAGTGTCCTTCTTACACTGTTTGAAATATGAAATTTTACTTGTTTGATAAAGTGTTCTGTTATAAGCAAGGAATTTATAAAGTAGAGCATGCTGTTGACTAACTTTTTTTTAACTTGTCTGGTTCGTACTATACGCGGGTTGTCCTTATAAATCGTAGACAACGTCGACAAAACAAAAAACACTCAATAGATATTCTATGTTTTCATAGATTAGGCCCACACATGTTGGCACCACTTTGACAAAAAAAAAATCAAGTCGAATGCTTATTTCGTAACTATGCCAAATATATACAATTTTTAGCAAAGGCATGCAGCGATCCGCGGCGCACGTCATAACGTCATGTAATGATAACGTTACATTTTCATAAGGAAATGAACACAGAAATGGCCTGAATGCTTCCATCAGAACCGATTTTTCTTGTTGTTATTGAACACTGTACACGTCTATTGGGTACGTGTGACGTTCAAAGCATTTTAAATGCCCTTTGAACCTTTATTATGTCATTCCGTTTTATTCACTATCCCCTTTACCGTTTGCAGTTTTTCTAATTCTTTACTCTTTAACGCTTGTTTTTCTACATAAATTCGGCCTTCTCCGACAAGCAAAATCGAAATGTCTCTTCTTTCAAAAAATGTCCATAAATGTACCCTGGACACAAGGCTAAAACGACATATAAATGAAGTATAATTAAGTATAACGAGTGAAGATTAATTCAAAGATGAGCAAACTATATTCAGACAAAATAAAAAAAAAACATTATGCGACGTCAAAAAGATAAGTTATTTAATGTGTCTACGATTTATTGGGACATCCATCGTACATCCAGGTCTGTTTTCACGTATAGAAATTGTAAAACTGAAATCATAAAAATGTCTATCTTTAATCTTCTATATAATAATCATCACCACAGTAAGGATAATATTGGATATTTATACGACCCATTAACTCTCATTTGTCTATGACACCATCCAACATGGATAAATTTGGTAATTAACCCTTTCCCAAACAAGACCTGTTTTTGACGTCCCTAATAGAAAAGGCTTGGGAAAACATTGAAACAAAAGAAGAAACTGCTGATAACCAGCAGTTTCTCATTTTGTCTCAGCATTTTCTATGTCATATTTTACGCTTTGGCATTTGTCGCGGTTTTTGAAGATGATCTCCCTAAAATTCTGTTGTTTGGGAAATGGTTAAGGTAGGCCTACTGTAGGCCTAGTCCACCCATAATGAGATTCACGTGATGTCGGAATTATTCTTGCTAAGTCGTAACTATTCGCAATTCGTATGGGCTATAACTATAAGGAGACATTACGGGTTACGACATTTTCCATGGCCGAATATTTACGACGTCGTCCGAAAAAATCCGGATGTCGCATGAATGTCATTATGGGAGTACTACCTTAAATTGATATATCAGACGGATGAGACATTCTAATCTGTTTGATGTTGGAAAAGACAAAGGTCTTGACTGCCAGTTAAAACTCTTGCCTCCAGTAGACATTTCAATGTTGTTTTCATTTTCTTTTATTGTTGGTGTCGATTGTTGTTGGTTTTTCGTCGACTTTCTGTGTCTTGGCTTGCGATCAGATAATTATATCACTAAACCACGTGACTATATTTCAGGTTGAGATGGATGACGAAAAGCGGCTCCACAAAACTAACTCGTACTACGACGCCTACGTCACGGCCAAGATCGGCGACTCCATCGTACGATACAAAACCAAGATGATCCTTAACTCTGACGATACGCGCGCGTCGGGCAGTCAGATCGGTGACGAAATCTGGGAAAAACTGTGGGAAAGGGAGATCTTTAAGGAAGCACGAAGACGGACTATAGAACACCCCGAATTTAGCATAATGGGTCAGACGTCAAATAGACGTATACCCAGCGTACAGACGTCGGCTCAAGGAAGCGGAGATTCCGGTGCTAGTGGCGTTGTTGTATCATACGTTAGTTTGACGCTCGGGACAATGGTGGCTGTTATAGCAATGTTCTTGTAATGTCTATACCTTTTTTTAAAAAAAGTATTATAACATTTTCAGAAGTGCTGTTTTAAAAATCGATGGAAATCACTTCATAATTTTTACGATATTTCATACAAGGTACATGTCTCGCTTTCGCGCAGTCAAATAACCTTCGTTGGCTACAAATATCGGACTGGTCAATGTCAATTATTTCTTTATAGCAGGGACATTCGTCCCAAATACTGCTGAACGTTTTGTATGAACTGTAAAAATTCGGTGTTTATCATTCATAAATTGGCGATTGTCTTATCAACTCTTTCCCAAACGACAGCATTTTAGGGTGGTTCAAATTCAAGGGTGATGCAGCCGACAAAAGTAATGATACCAAACGTTCGAAATATTATGTGTGTTATAACATAGCATGGAAACAATGGAAAGAAGAGGAGAAAAACGTTGTTACAAGCAGCATTTTCATATTTATTGTAGTGCTTTTCAAAGTTGTATTGATTAAGGTAATCAATCCCTAATTAGATTAATGTGACGTCGGAATTATTCGGACGATGTCGTTAAACATTCGGCGGTGGAATGGTCCATCTCAGAATGTTTAACGACATATCCCGAATAGGTTCGTGTATATGTTAACGAATGGTTACGATTGTGCACGAAAAATCCCGATATCGCGCGAATCTCATTATGGGTGGACGGAACGTCATAGCCAGGTTTCGTTTGGGAGTTTTTAAGAGTAGAGAGTTTTACAAATGCATCTTATGCTCGTTTCTTTTCATTACGTCATATGCAGCTCTAACAGATTAATTATACTTAGTTGGAAACGACGAATTTTTATTCATCAACTTATCTGCTAGTGTACATGCATGCATATATTTGTTTATGTTTTTGTAATAAATAAATGAAACTACATCAGAGTTAACGTTCTGATTACCTTATTGAGATTTTAATCATTTCCCAATCAAACCGTGTACTTGCATCTCAGAGACTTGGGAGGTATCGGCTGCATAGTAGGCATATAACCCATTACAAAACGGCAAAATTCTAGATTAGTCCAAATTCAAAGATTCTGCAGAAAACAATGCAAATGAAAATTAACGAGTTTTACATTTTTGGTCTGTCTTGGTAGAAAACATCGTGGGAAATGAAGAAATCGCTTGTCACAAGCAATTTCTTCATTTTCCACGATGCTT
This sequence comes from Fragum sueziense, assembly GCA_963680895.1. Taxonomy (NCBI): domain Eukaryota; kingdom Metazoa; phylum Mollusca; class Bivalvia; order Cardiida; family Cardiidae; genus Fragum; species Fragum sueziense. The sequence continues at coordinate 38,157,120 of OY804606.1, forward strand.
TCCACAGTCTCTATCTTGTGGGGCGTGAAAATGTGGTGTCACTGTGTGTTAATGGGTTTAGATACTAATAACCTGGAACCAGCTACATAACTTGCGAATTATGTTGTCGCCTTCAACTGCTCTCAACAAGCATATTTTGTCATTTTGGAACAAGTCAACGACTGCGAAAAGGCGATGAATCGTATGACACGCTTTGATTGAAGATCGCTGTAGTCTTCGTTAACAAAGCATGCCGCATTGTCGCAAGTAGTTGTCTGTCCTTTGGTCATGTAAATCATCGCAGCTCCCGATCCCGATCGAACTAGTCAATCTTATCCCTTAACCCTTTCCCAAACAAGACCTAGTTTTGACGTCCCTGATATAAATGGCTTGGGAAAACATCGAGACAAAAGAAGAAACTGCTGATGACAGCAGTTTCTCCCTTTGCTTCAATATTTTCTATGCTATGTTTTACACAAATCCAGTCTTTGTCTACATCTATTTTGATGGCTATGTTAGCTTTCGAAATCGATCACCCTAAAATTTTACCGTTTGGTAAAGGGTTAAGGCCCGGTCAAATACGAGTCCGCGTCCATATCATGTCCAAAAGTATACTGCACGGGTCCCCTGTTATAGACGTGCTACGGCCGTGAGGTGGACGCGAAATGGTGTATGTGATCAAGCCTTTTCGAAAACGCATGGTTTTGACGATGAATGAAAACATTAGGGTTTTTCCTCCATTTGCTTCAATATTACATGTCGTCGTTGTAAATGCAAAACCTCGTATGTCGATTCTTGCGATTTTCAAAGTACAAACTTGTGTGCCCAGTTAAGATGATTCTTGGAGGTTTTGAGATATTTTACTGGGCGGTATTAATGACACATTATTTGTGAACAATTATGTCCAAATTTCAAGTAAAACATTTCACTTTGGGAAAAGTTACTACACTTTTTTCCCTCCCCTTTAAAATTTTCCAAAATCGAGATACGAGGTTTTGCGTTTACAACGACGATGTGCTATTCTGTACACCAATCCATTCTTTTTCAACATTCTTTATGTCGTCTGCAGTGACTTTCATATTGAATAACCTCAAATTTGTGACGTTCGAGAAAGTGATATGGCAGTTTGTAAAGAACTTAATTATATTAACTGATTGAGGTCTGGAAATGCACCCTTAATTATTTCCCAAACAAGACCCGGTTTTGACATCACTAATTGTAAGTAATAGAAAAGAATCCTAATCTTAATCAAGGTAAGCATCAACGTGATGTTTTAATAAAGCCAACATTTCATTTGTAAGTTTAAACTTAAGCTCATTACTTCATTTTTTTACGACAAGATACATGTACGTTCAAGTTCACGAAAAAAATATTCGTAAGTCTTTAAGTATAATGTGCCCCAGATCTTGAACAGTGTCCTTCTTACACTGTTTGAAATATGAAATTTTACTTGTTTAATAAAGTGTTCTGTTATAAGCAAGGAATTTATAAAGTAGAGCATGCTGTTGACTAACTTTTTTTTAACTTGTCTGGTTCGTACTATACGCGGGTTGTCCTTATAAATCGTAGACAACGTCGACAAAACAAAAAACACTCAATAGATATTCTATGTTTTCATAGATTAGGCCCACACATGTTGGCACCACTTTGACAAAAAAAAAATCAAGTCGAATGCTTATTTCGTAACTATGCCAAATATATACAATTTTTAGCAAAGGCATGCAGCGATCCGCGGCGCACGTCATAACGTCATGTTATGATAACGTTACATTTTCATAAGGAAATGAACACAGAAATGGCCTGAATGCTTCCATCAGAACCGATTTTTCTTGTTGTTATTGAACACTGTACACGTCTATTGGGTACGTGTGACGTTCAAAGCATTTTAAATGCCCTTTGAACCTTTATTATGTCATTCCGTTTTATTCACTATCCCCTTTACCGTTTGCAGTTTTTCTAATTCTTTACTCTTTAACGCTTGTTTTTCTACATAAATTCGGCCTTCTCCGACAAGCAAAATCGAAATGTCTCTTCTTTCAAAAAATGTCCATAAATGTACCCTGGACACAAGGCTAAAACGACATATAAATGAAGTATAATTAAGTATAACGAGTGAAGATTAATTCAAAGATGAGCAAACTATATTCAGACAAAATAAAAAAAAAACATTATGCGACGTCAAAAAGATAAGTTATTTAATGTGTCTACGATTTATTGGGACATCCATCGTACATCCAGGTCTGTTTTCACGTATAGAAATTGTAAAACTGAAATCATAAAAATGTCTATCTTTAATCTTCTATATAATAATCATCACCACAGTAAGGATAATATTGGATAATTATACGACCCATTAACTCTCATTTTCAAAGATTCTGCAGAAAACAATGCAAATGAAAATTAACGAGTTTTACATTTTTGGTCTGTCTTGGTAGAAAACATCGTGGGAAATGAAGAAATCGCTTGTCACAAGCAATTTCTTCATTTTCCACGATGCTTTCCACAGTCTCTATCTTGTGGGGCGTGAAAATGTGGTGTCACTGTGTGTTAATGGGTTTAGATACTAATAACCTGGAACCAGCTACATAACTTGCGAATTATGTTGTCGCCTTCAACTGCTCTCAACAAGCATATTTTGTCATTTTGGAACAAGTCAACGACTGCGAAAAGGCGATGAATCGTATGACACGCTTTGATTGAAGATCGCTGTAGTCTTCGTTAACAAAGCATGCCGCATTGTCGCAAGTAGTTGTCTGTCCTTTGGTCATGTAAATCATCGCAGCTCCCGATCCCGATCGAACTAGTCAATCTTATCCCTTAACCCTTTCCCAAACAAGACCTAGTTTTGACGTCCCTGATATAAATGGCTTGGGAAAACATCGAGACAAAAGAAGAAACTGCTGATGACAGCAGTTTCTCCCTTTGCTTCAATATTTTCTATGCTATGTTTTACACAAATCCAGTCTTTGTCTACATCTATTTTGATGGCTATGTTAGCTTTCGAAATCGATCACCCTAAAATTTTACCGTTTGGTAAAGGGTTAAGGCCCGGTCAAATACGAGTCCGCGTCCATATCATGTCCAAAAGTATACTGCACGGGTCCCCTGTTATAGACGTGCTACGGCCGTGAGGTGGACGCGAAATGGTGTATGTGATCAAGCCTTTTCGAAAACGCATGGTTTTGACGATGAATGAAAACATTAGGGTTTTTCCTCCATTTGCTTCAATATTACATGTCGTCGTTGTAAATGCAAAACCTCGTATGTCGATTCTTGCGATTTTCAAAGTACAAACTTGTGTGCCCAGTTAAGATGATTCTTGGAGGTTTTGAGATATTTTACTGGGCGGTATTAATGACACATTATTTGTGAACAATTATGTCCAAATTTCAAGTAAAACATTTCACTTTGGGAAAAGTTACTACACTTTTTTCCCTCCCCTTTAAAATTTTCCAAAATCGAGATACGAGGTTTTGCGTTTACAACGACGATGTGCTATTCTGTACACCAATCCATTCTTTTTCAACATTCTTTATGTCGTCTGCAGTGACTTTCATATTGAATAACCTCAAATTTGTGACGTTCGAGAAAGTGATATGGCAGTTTGTAAAGAACTTAATTATATTAACTGATTGAGGTCTGGAAATGCACCCTTAATTATTTCCCAAACAAGACCCGGTTTTGACATCACTAATTGTAAGTAATAGAAAAGAATCCTAATCTTAATCATATTTAAATGGCATTATTAAAGACCATTCCAAATTGGCATTATCCAAAACGACAAAATTTAAAAGAGTTCTTATTTGAAATCTGCTACAGCCGACAAAATACGTATTTATTCGATATTATATGATTCGAATGAATTAAATCGAAGAAAATGTTGAGGCAGAAGGAGAAACTAATAGTTATCAACATTTTCTTTGTCTCCATATTTCCACATGCTTCTTTATGGGACATCAAATCCTGGTCTTGTTTCAGAAAAGTGTTGTAGCAGATAATAAGGTCACCGTATACAGAGTGTCTTTCAGGATAGAAACATTGACAGAAAATGAGACAATGTTGTTTGTTCATCATTTTCTTCTTTCCCTCACAGTTCTATAAGCGTCATCCTAGCGTGGTCGCTTCATCATCTGGAAACAATTTTTTAGAGTCTGAGGAATCCAAAAGAAAAGAATGACAAAATTGACTTTTTCATAAATTTTGTAATTTCTATTCTCTCATAATATACATATATATCGTACATTTGTAAAATTTAAGATAGTCAACACCTTATGAGATTCATGCGATGTCAGAATTATTCGGGCGACGTCGTAAATATCCGGCGGTGGAACGTTCCATAGCCAAATATTTAACACGTCACCAGAATAGGTCGGATACTTACAACGATTGTTAACGACGTCACACGAACCTCATGAGGGATGGACTACCTGAACAAAGCACCATTTTGAATAATAATCTCATCGTAAAATGATCTATTCATTGTCATAAACAAAGCTACAAATAAAGTGAATTCATCAAAATTATAAAATATGGACGGAGCTACTAGGTATATCACAGTTACATATAATTTCAATTTCATAACTCATAATCAGACTGCAAAATTTAAGACCGGTCCAAATTCAAATATGTTGCAGACGACAATTCCGAATGAATGAAACTTGACATGGGTAGAAAACGCTGTTGGAAATGAAGAAATATTCACAAGTAATTTCTTCCTTTCCCATAATTCTTTCCAATGTCTTTATCTTGTGGTCGTCAGAAAGCGTCATTTTATATTTCATAGTTTGAAACAGGGATAATTTTCTCAACCTTTCATCACATAACTTAGTAATACACTAGTTCACTGTGAATCACTAGACTGATGTACATCAGCTGTAACTAAATGTTCAGTCCCTCCCCCAGTCTTTATTTCTTTCATTATCTCCTCATACACATCCATATATTCACTGTGAATCACTAGACTGGTGTACATCAGCTGTAACTAAATGTTCAGTCCCGCCCCCAGTCTTTATTTCTCTCATTCTCCCCACATATTCACTGTGAATCACTAGACTGGTGTACATCAGCTGTAACTAAATGTTCAGTCCCTCCCCCAGTCTTTATTTCTCTCATTCTCCCCACATATTCACTGTGAATCACTAGACTGGTGTACATCAGCTGTAACTAAATGTTCAGTCCCGCCCCCAGTCTTTATTTCTCTCATTCTCCCCACATATTCACTGAGAATCACTAGACTGGTGTACATCAGCTGTAACTAAATGTTCAGTCCCGCCCCCAGTCTTTATTTCTCTCATTCTCCCCACATATTCACTGAGAATCACTAGACTGGTGTACATCAGCTGTAACTAAATGTTCAGTCCCGCCCCCAGTCTTTATTTCTCTCATTCTCCCCACATATTCACTGAGAATCACTAGACTGGTGTACATCAGCTGTAACTAAATGTTCAGTCCCGCCCCCAGTCTTTATTTCTCTCATTCTCCCCACATATTCACTGTGAATCACTAGACTGGTGTACATCAGCTCTAACTAAATGTTCAGTCCCTCCCCCAGTCTTTATTTCTCTCATTCTCCCCACATATTCACTGTGAATCACTAGACTGGTGTACATCAGCTCTAACTAAGTGTTCAGTCCCGCCCCCAGTCTTTATTTCTCTCATTCTCCCCACATATTCACTGAGAATCACTAGACTGGTGTACATCAGCTCTAACTAAATGTTCAGTCCCTCCCCCAGTCTTTATTTCTCTCATTCTCCCCACATATTCACTGTGAATCACTAGACTGGTGTACATCAGCTGTAACTAAATGTTCAGTCCCGCCCCCAGTCTTTATTTCTCTCATTCTCCCCACATATTCACTGTGAATCACTAGACTGGTGTACATCAGCTCTAACTAAGTGTTCAGTCCCGCCCCCAGTCTTTATTTCTCTCATTCTCTCTTCATACACATCCATCAGTTCCTGCTGCAGTCCTTCTACAGTAAAATCCTGACTAAAATCACCCTCACCGTCTAACTCATCTAACACTAAACCTGGCCCCAGACCCTCATCTGCTCCCTTTCCCTTACCACGAGATTTTGTCTTTCGTAAACTCCTTTTCCCCAACAGTTTTCTCCCAACCTGGAATCCATCTTGCTCCGACCCAGAACTTGATTCTATCAATCTCTCCACCCCAGTGTAACTCGGTTCCAGTTTGGTTTGTTTGTCAGCACCATGTGTTCGTAGCTTCATAACTGGGCTGTTTTTCTGTGCGTCTGAGAGAGACGACTCTCGCGAGTGTAAGAATGTTGGTTTTGTAGGTTTTTTGATACTATCTTTATCATACATACTAAAATGATTCAAGGATAAATCCGGAGAGATCTTCTCAGAGCTCGATGTTGAAGAATTCTGTGCCGGCTGTTTGGCTCGGATCTTATTTGTGTTGTTTTTATGAGTTTTTGTAAAAGTTTTATCTCTAGGTGAGTCAGGGTTTGAACTCGAGTTTTCATTATGGAAGTCCTTGTATTCCTGTGTAGATTTAGCCAGAAGATCTTGTATAGCTTGTATAGTAATGTTAGATGGAGCATATTTGTGTCTTGATGTCTTCTCTGGTGCCGGTAATAGTTTGGCTTCATCAGAAGATGTAGAATCTGAAGATAAAATAATTGGTGTTACAAAATGTTTATATCACTGCTTTTCAACAAACACCTCATATCTACAGCTTTTTTTCACCCTTTCCCAAACGACAAAATTTTAGGGTGATCTGCTTCTAATACTGCCTCAAATGACAGAATGGATGTTATTAAAGAGAGGATTTGTGTAAAATATGGCACAGAAAATATTGAGACAAAAGGAGAAACTGCTGGTTATCAGCAGTTTCTTCTTTTGTTTCAATGTTTTCCCAAGCCTATTCTCTTAGGGAAGTCAAAACCAAGTCTTGTTTGGGAAAGGGTTAAAGCTGTAGATACGAGTTTTTGGATGAAAAGCCATGCTATGATAGTATCTTTCTTAATTTTAATCCATAACATACAGTCTGGTTCCTTTAAAGTGACATTAGTATCCGTAGGCCCAAATCCCTTATAATCCACAGACGTTGGCTTTTAGCATGTTGTCGCACTGTTTATAGACTTTATAAGACAGAATACAAGATTCATACAGCAAATGACATAAATCGATAATCATGCAGCGGTGTAAAGATATGTAAAATATTCAAAGTGGGCATTATCTGCCAGATAGTGTTTACGAAATGATGTGATATTGGGTTTTAAATCCGTCGTCATCTAAGCCAATACAGATCAGACAGAGCTGAAATTTGGCACAGATGAAAATTAAAGGCCATATTTCATTTATGTACAGTTATTTTTACAGTAAATTATCCAGAAAATAAGTAAGTAACAGTAAATGTGTATTTTTAAATGTATTTTGCATTTCTTTATATTCAAAAGACGTTCATTTGAAAATGCCATCCAGGTGAAGTATATTATGTAACATGTGATTGAAAGATTGAGCAAGCCAATGATGATTTACAGTCTGGTTCCTTTAAATGTATTTTGCATTTCTATACATTTAAAAGACTTCTATACATTTAAAAGACGTTCTTTTTAAAGTGCCATCCAGATGAAGTATATTATGTAACATGATAGAAAGATTGAGTGAGCCGATGATGATTTACGCTGCCTGTCAAAGTCAGAATATTGATTGGTCAACTAAAGGGAAAGTTTTCAACCTTTTTGTTAAGACAGAAATTCACATTGCTCCAAGTTTAAAGACATTTTAGACAGCTATATTGATAAGTGCAATTTGAGTCGTAATAGTTTGAATGAGTTTGAGCTACAACACAAAATTCCAAAAAATTGTCACTTTTCAACAAAAACCTCGTAACTGCAGCTTTAAACAAGCTGCAGTTACAAGGTTTTTGTTGAAAAGCAGCTAAATATTACCATGTCCCTGACTCCATACTGTATCAGCCGTCTCTGCCCCACCATCAGTAACATTATGGACAAGTTTAGGTGGCTGTCTGTCCGTGTCTACACTGTGATCTATAGTATTGTTGTCTGAACCCTTCAAGTCTTGTCTCTGTATCTGTAACTGTCTAAATATCTCCAACTCTAGATGAGATCTGCAAAATACAATACAGTAGACTTCTGTTACTTGAAATACCATTTTTCCCAGAAATACATCACTTTTGCTAGGCAAAATTGCATTCTTGCAGATATGTACTCCATTAAAATCTAAATTCATACCCAAATGGAAACACACCTAGTTTTGGCATCCCTATTACATGTATACAACACTCAAGAAAACAACAAGCCACAAGAAGACAATTCTTATAACATGCATTTTGTCCTTTCCCTCAATATTTTCTGTGCTATATCTAAAATCAACATCCATTGAATCGTATACTAGAGCTTTCAAATTGAAACAGTCTGAATGTTTATTATTTAACAGTTTTGGAAAGGGTCAAGTGAATAAGACAAGAGGGCCAGAATGGCCCTATATCGCTCACCTGAAAGAAGTTTGTGACACGCCCACTTTTTTTTACAAATCAAATATTTGTGAACAAATTTTGAAAAGGGTCACTCAAGGAACATTGTTGCCAAGTTTGGTTCAAATTGGCCCAATGCTTGATTTTTAAAGAGTTTTCTTATGATTTCTCTAAGTCTGATAACCCTGCCCTTCCACACCCACATTTTTAGACGACAAAGAAAATTTGTGTACGCATTTTTAAAAGAGTCACTCAAGGAAAATTCTTGCTAAGTTTCGTTCAAATTGGCCCAATGTGTTTTTTAAAGAATTTTCTTAGGGTGTCTCTAACTTCGATAAGCCAAGCCCTGCCACTCCCGCTTTATCTGACGAATCAAAATCCGCAAACAAATTTTACAAAGAGTCACCCAAAGAATATTTCTGTAACGTTTGGTTCAAATTGGGCCAACGGTCGATTTTTGAGGAATTTTCTTAGGATTTCTCTAAGTCCGAGAAGCCATGTCCTGCCACGCCCACTTTTTCTGACGAATCAAAAATTTGCGAACAAGTTTTGAAAAGAGTCACCCAGGGAACATTATTGCCAAGTTTGGTTTAAATTGGGCCAACGGTTGATTTTTAAGGAATTTTCTTAGAATTTCCCTAAGTCCAATAAGTCACGCCCTGCCACGCCCACTTTTCCTGACAAATAAAAAATTCACCAACAAATTTTGAAGAGTGTCACCCAAGGAACATTTCTGCCAAGTTTGGTTCAAATTGGGCCAATGGTTGATTTTTAATGAATTTTCTTAGGATTTCTCTAAGTCTGATAAGCCATGCCCTGCCACGCCCACTTTTTTTGACGAATCACAAATTTGTGAACAAGTTTTGAAAAGGGTCACCCAAGGAACATTTCTGCCAAGTTAGGTTCAAATTGGCCCAATGGTTGATTTCTAAAGAATTATTTTAGGATTTCTCTAAGTCCGATAAGCCACGCCCTGCCACGCCCACATTTTTTGACGAATCAAAAATTTGCGAACAAATTTTAAAAAGGGTCACCCAAGGAACATTTCTGCCAAGTTAGGTTCAAATTGGCCCAATGGTTGATTTTTAAAGAATTTTCTTAGGATTTCCCTAAGTCCGATAAGCCACGCCCTGCCACGCCCACATTTTTTGACGAATCACAAATTTGCAAACAAGTTTTGAAATGGGTCACCCAAGGAACATTTCTGCCAAGTTAGGTTCAAATTGGCCGAATGATTGATTTTTAAAGAATTTTCTTAGGATTTCTCTAAGTCCGATAAGCCACGCCCTGCCACACCCACATTTTTTGACGAATCAAAAATCTGCGAACAAGTTTTGAGAAGGGTCACCCAAGGATCATTCCTGCCAAGTTTGGTCAAAATCTACCGAATGGTTTAGGAGGAGAAGATGTTTAAAGAAATGTGAACGGACAGACGGACGACGGACGGTGAGTGACCACAATAGCTCCCTATGAGCACTTCGTGCTCAGGTGAGCTAATAAGTTAGCACTCACCTCAGCTGTTTTTCCTTCTCCTGTGACAACATGTCCATGCCTACAGCATCAAACTTGAGTAGCTGAGCCAGGAAGGGCTCCTGTGAACACAGATTATCCTCTATCTTCTGTACACGCTGTTCTAGACGGTCATCTATATACGTCGGGATCGGCTGTGAATATTAAAAGATCACTCAGCCATTTATAGGTTAACTGAGAAATATGTGCTTTTTCCAATTCATTAAATGAATTGCAACCAAAAGCTGAGTGAAAATAGGTTTGCACAATGTATATGTATTAAATATTTCCTCCCAAATCATGAAATTTTGTTTTAAACATGTCATCTGAATACTTAATTAAATAGAAGACATATCAATCTTAGGTTTGATAAAAAGGCTATCTTATGTACTTATACAAACAAAGCAAATTTGCCTTGCAAATTGCATACTTTGGCTGTAAATGCATAGAGGCCTAGTCATGTATAGAAGCCTTGTCATTTATAGAAGCCTTGTCATGCCTTGTCTTCATAAAGTTTCACAATACCCACCTCTGACCCTCCGCTGGATATGCCATCATCCCCGGCCCCATATGTACAATCAGAATCAGTGAGGTAGCAGGCAGGTTTCTCCGGTAGAGCATGTGTACCACTCAGAGCGTTCATCCTGAATAACAACTCATCCACCTGGTACTCTATCTCAGCCATCGTAAACTCCTGGGAATGGAAAGTGTAGTGTTTTTATGAAACAACGAGATGTGTTAGTGAAACACCAATGCCCCTGAAATGGCCAATGTGAAGTTTTCGGAGAGACAAACAGACAGACATACAGACATGAATAGAACAATATGCCCCCTATCTTACATGGGCATAAAAATATTTTGGGTACATGAACTTGATAGAAAGAGAAATCATTCATGAGATGTCCTTACACTGTCATAGTTATACGCTTAGAACATATAAAGTTAAAGGAAAAGGTTTCTAGTAGATCAAGACTTGGTATAGATAGGGAGAATATTTTCAATAAAATTAAATGTCAGCAGGACAAATGTTATAGTTAAGGTAATTTCTTTTAATTTTTAAAGACAACAGCTTAATCCTTTCCCAAACAACAATATTTTTTATCGATCTCAATTGAAAGCGGCTGCTGATGACAAAAGAAATGTTGTAAAAGATGGAATTTGTGTACAATACAGCATGAAAAATATTGAGACAAAATGAGAAACTGCTGGTTATCAGCAGTTTCTTCTTTTGTCTCAATGTTTTCCAAGGCCATTTCTATTAGGGACATCAAAATCAGGTCTTGTTTGAGAGCTAATTGTGTTTATATTTCTTCCATCAAGTTTATTGTACAAAATTACATACTGGTGGTAGAATAATTTCCGGTTCTTCCAATATTTCTCGTTTCTTCAGTCCGGTCCATAACTGTAACTGTGTCCAGTAAAACAAAATGGCTTCCTGGCCACTCATGGCCAACATACGACGCTTCTTCCTCGACTTGAAGTAGTGAGATAACACAGCCACCATCTGTAATTCAGGGTGAGTTATAGATAAGAGGGGGTTATGGATAATCACAATATATCATGTATCACATATATACTTCATTTATTGTTTGTAAACCCCTACGTTGTGGGTGCTCATTGACCAACAAATGACACCTCCATCTATACTTGAAATAGTGAGATAAAATGGCCACCATCTGTAATTCAGGACAGCTTCATCAAAACATGGAATCGTTATAGAATATTCACAACTTTTTCCATCTGTCATTCAAATTCTTACTGTATTCATTTTTTGAATGGTTGACCTTGGCCTTGGGTTTGAATCAAACAAGGAAAAGTACTTTAAGAAGGATTACTGCTTACATCAAGCAACCACATTATTTAAAATTCTGTGTGTCCAATACAATGTATACACTATTCCTATCCAATCAAATATTAGCAAAAGCACAGCATCCTATACATTCAAAGAAACAAAATCATATCAATGTATCCTTAATACTTTGATGCCTGGTGGACAATTTGTTGAAGGGTCAAGACTTTTTGTAAGACCATAGTGGTTAACCCTTTCCCAAACGACAAAATTTTAGAGTGATCCTCTTCAAAAACTGCCTCAAATGACAAAATGGATGTTATTTAAGATATGATTTGTGTAAAATATGACACAGAAAATATTGAGACAAAAGGAGAAACTGCTGGTTACCAGTAGTTTCTTCTTTTGTTTTAATGTTTTCCCAAGCCTTTTCTAATAGGTACGTCAAAAACAGGTCTTGTTTGGGAAAGGGTTAAATACACACAATGACATGAAATAGACACTTACATAAGCCATCAACATTCCCACCATGAAAACACAGACAAAGAACAGGAACAAGTTAGTTGAGAGTGTCTGTGTTGACTCCTGGTTATCTGGGAAGTTCTGGTTCCCTGTCAGTAACGCAGTGATGGCCAACAGACTGCTCCAGATGTTACGATATGACCTCACCGTAGATCCAAACAATACATGACCCATACTGGCATAGCCTGCCTGGAGGATGGAGAATAGGGCCTGAAATGTACCAACAACATGGCTGTTAGTGACAGGGAAATAATTGAATTTTAATATTATCTGATAATTCAATTGTCAACTTTCTTACAAAGGTAGTATGAACCATTTTGCCAAATTGTGACAAAATTCTACATTATGCAACCAAGTCAAAACAAGGAAGCACTTTAGGGGGCAGCACATATACAACCCACAGTGGCTTGTCAGAGAAATCAAACAGTATTTCAATTCAAGAGTAGATAGTTCAAGCATGGCTAGAATTTTCTGAATTTAGAAAGAGGCACACAGAAATTCATTCTGGCAAGTTTGATCAAATTCCGATGATAGCTGTACCACGAGTTGAGCACACAAATTATTGCTCACATAATCATGGACACACTGACAGGCAACCAAGGCCACCCTTTGCGTGTATAATAATGAGTAAATGTGATGGTCATTGATCAACTTACAAAGAAGAGGATAATTTCCCTCCTAGCTTTTCTGTACACATCTCCAAACACAACAAACAGTTTTGTGTATCGCAGCAATCGTAATGACTTTACTGTACACAGGAACAGCAGTATACCAACAAGCCAGCGTAAAATCTGAAACACAAAATAATTATAGCAATGCAATTACAAAAAGGTTTTCAAGTCAATTCAATTTGTTCTAAGATTTAAAAATATCTGTAATTGATTTGCAATATCTAAAGCCTCTCTTACAACCTGTCATGCGTCCTTATAACTCTTACGTTTTCAAAATCTGCGAAGACACACAATTTATTAAGACACACAACAGACTGTAAGAGAGGCTTAAAATATGTACATGCAAAGCAGGTTAAAAGAATAAATCTCTTTTGAGGAAAGTACTCCTTCTTTGTGATTTTTTTTTAATTTCCGTATAATTTTCAATGCATCACACGCACATATGACGTACATGCTCAATACTTTTGTCTTGCATGGTCCTGGCGTTTTCAAAGACACAGAATGGTCCTAGCAAAGAATTGTCTGGTCAGTTCTTTGCTGCGTGCAGTCTGCGTCGTGGTTGCGTCCACCAAAATTGTATGCCGCACGACTATGCCTAAGTTTTAGACCCAGACCGCACGCAGGAGCATGTATGACCAGTTGTAAGAGAGGCTTAATTTAACAAATTAATGTTTTCCAATTTCATTTTTTAATAGACATTGAGAAATATATTTATCATTGATGCTAAACTTTTCATTGATTACCAAACAGACAATTTTCAAAGTTCATTCATCATTTCCAAAATTCCATATTTTGATATGCCTAAATGCAAAGGTGTTGTAGACAAAGGCTTAATCTGTCTTCAGAATAAATTTTCCTTTGATAGAATGGAAAATATATTGAGGGAAATGGAGAAAATGCAGGTAGCCAGCATTTTCCTCCTTTTCTTCAATGTTATTTTTCAAAGCGTTGACCCTAAAGTGTGAGAAAAGAAGTAACTTTTAGGAAAGGATTACAGACATCAAAACCAAGGGTTGTTTAAATGTTAGAAGTAACCTACCTCATCCCAGAGTGATACAAATGACACATCTACATATTGTTCATAATATGTGTTCCTCAATCCCTCCACAGTGGCTGACACAATCACAAATCTGTATATATAACACAGGCAGAATACCAGCGATATTACACAGATTATAACCAAGGGTTGTTTAAATGTTAGAAGTAACCTACCTCATCCCAGAGTGATACAAATGACACATCTACATATTGTTCATAATATGTATTCCTCAATCCCTCCACAGTGGCTGACACAATCACAAATCTGTATATGTAACACAGGCAGAATACCAGCGATATTACACAGATTATAACCAAGGGTTGTTTAAATGTTAGAAGTAACCTACCTCATCCCAGAGTGATACAAATGACACATCTACATATTGTTCATAATATGTATTCCTCAATCCCTCCACAGTGGCTGACACAATCACAAATCTGTATATGTAACACAGGCAGAATACCAGCGATATTACACAGATTATAACCAAGGGTTGTTTAAATGTTAGAAGTAACCTACCTCATCCCAGAGTGATACAAATGACACATCTACATATTGTTCATAATATGTGTTCCTCAATCCCTCCACAGTGGCTGACACAATCACAAATCTGTATATGTAACACAGGCAGAATACCAGCGATATTACACAGATTATAACCAAGGGTTGTTTAAATGTTAGAAGTAACCTACCTCATCCCAGAGTGATACAAATGACACATCTACATATTGTTCATAATATGTATTCCTCAATCCCTCCACAGTGGCTGACACAATCACAAATCTGTATATGTAACACAGGCAGAATACCAGCGATATTACACAGATTATAACCAAGGGTTGTTTAAATGTTAGAAGTAACCTACCTCATCCCAGAGTGATACAAATGACACATCTACATATTGTTCATAATATGTGTTCCTCAATCCCTCCACAGTGGCTGACACAATCACAAATCTGTATACATAACACAGGCAGAATACCAGCGATATTACACAGATTATAACCTGCAATAGAAAGGGAAATATTACTCCAACAAGATAAATCTATGTCAGTGAAACTGAATTTATTTTGCATGGATGAATTCTGACCTCTGCCAATTAGAAAAGAATTTAACTGTACACCCAACTTCAAAATTTCAAACAAATAGTTGGTTTCATGGCACAATGCCATTAGAGTAATTTGTACATTAACAGACTTACATTAAGGATATTCCAGGGCAGAACAAAATACTTCTTCTGTTTCTCCATTATTCTGAAGATCTCATTCTTTATGCTCAGCATTGTCACCAGGAAAAACAGCAGCTGCAAGTAAAATAAACAGTGATTCTTTACGATTTTTCATGCCTTTGACAATTCAAACAGCAATCATTGACAATGTGATGCTGAATTCTAAAACAGACTCAGATTTGTGAATGAATTCTCACTGGCATAGAAAAGGAAAGCCAGTCCCCAATAATCTTTATATCAAGTTATCTTTCTGAATCTCACTAAAGAGATTTTAAAGTACTTACAACGAACAAGGGGTCTAGATTATCATTGATCGTATGATTGACTAAATTGTATGTTGACTTCAGTTATAGGATAGTGTTATAAATGAATTTGGTCGCATGATCATTATATGGGTCTAAGGAACTTTTGAAATTTTATAATAGCTTACATTTTCTCAATAAACAACAGGTAAATGGGGAGAAATCAAATTTTTTAAATGTGTATTCATTACCTCACACGCCAGTAGCACATTATCCCATGTTGACGTATATCTGAACACATGTGTTGACGTCACTTTAGCTATGGGCACAGCCACACCAATGGGAGGTAACTCCAGCAGTAGATCTACAGCTATAAATAGATTCTTGGGAGCATTGTAGACTGTGAACTCAACAAATACAGCTCTAGTGGTCCGGTCTAACCACCTGTTGTTCTGTAACCAGTCTAACTGTCTACTGGCAGTAGATCTGGAAAACACAAAATATTTATTAACTCAAGCCCTTTAATAAAAGTAATGATATTCCATTAGTTAAACAAACTTTACATAATACTTTGACAAAAATAGGGGCATACTATTTAATCACAGAGAGAAAAAGAATATGTTTCTTGTGACAGAAATCAACTTTATGCTGTGAATAGTATAACAATGTTGGCTTTCAAAAAATGGGATACAAATAGACCTTTAAGTATTATTCACTGCAATCGTATACACTGTAGTTCCCAAATATCAGATTACCCAGGTGCCCATTCTGGTAGCGTACACCTGGCATATCAACAGGGAACAAACATGAGATACAAACATACCGTGAAGTATTCAGAGACACCACATATCCACTACCATCATACACGCCATAGTTCCCGAATATCAGATTACCCATGAACCCACTCTGGTAGCGTACACCTGGTATATCCGACAGTGAGTTGTCCTGTATCTCTGTATCACCGAGACAAATACCCACAACATAGGGTAGATTGTGTGGACATGGTACATTCTCCACTCTCTGTTGACGTAGCTGTACTGAACCAATCAGGTAGTTACTCTCTTTATAGCCCGAGTTCTGAAATGAAGGATCAAATTGATCTTGATCAATGACATATTTATTTAGACTTTCAATCCATGAAATATTAATTTCAACAAGATGTGTTTTTGAAACACTTATGCCCACGAAATTGCTATTTTTTTGGAGAAAAGGCAAATGTTAAGTTTTTGGACAGACAGTCAGGTAGATGGATGAATAATACATGCCCCAGATCCTTTGATACGGGCATAACAAATCTTTTGCAACAATCATAGAAATCTGTCTTTCTTTTTTCAAAAATCTCATTCATTTTTTCCCACACATTAAAACTTCCTCACTGAAACAAAAGCATTGCAACCAATACAAACAGTCACATAACACACTGGCAGAAGAACAATTTTTAGTCAATCAATCGGCATATGATGTGGCCAACAATTCTATATGTTTATAATTTACCATTGATCCTTTACTGTTCTCCAGTCTATCAAATACATCCAGGGATTCCAGTAGTCCAGTTTTAGTCCAGGTATACCAGTCTATGTGAGATTTAATCTGTAGAAAGTTGGGGGTACCAGTCTTACAGAGGCGTGTTTTGACCGCCATGTTGAGACTGTACTTGTCTGATGTGTTTTTACTGTAGGCCATCACCAACAGTAGAAATATAGATGTGACAAACATGACACTCTCCCTGTAGTAAACAAAAACAATCTTTGTTAATCATTGGACATAATAATCTTCATTATGTTTTATGTTAATCAGTAAACTAATCAAGAAAGCAACAAAAACATGACAATGCTGCAAATAAGCTGTCTTCATTCCATCAATGGTAGTATAAAGGCATGAAGAATTTGGAATTGTAAACAATACCATTAATTTACACACGACCATCTTATGCTCATTACCCTGCTTTCTAACAAGACATCTGTTTCTAACTTAATTCTTAAATATCATTTCCTGTTTTCCATAACATGTTTTTCAATCAAACAATAAGTCTTCTGTCATGATATCCAGACTTTGTTCAGGAAAAGACAACCATTTCTATTTCTCGGTACCTGAATACAGCCATGGCTTTTTTCTCCTTCATAACCTTCTTCCTGGCCTCTATCAGCTGCTTCTCTTGTGGGGGTCGGGCAAACCTCAGGTAACGTGATCGCTGACGAGCAGCTACTGCCTGAAATACCATAATTATTCTAATGAATGCCCATATTCTAATAAACGCCCATCCCCCAAATTGAGGCTGAAAATCTGCACATTTCAAGCACAATTCTAGCGAAAAGTGGTGTAGGCATTTCACCGAAAAATCATATTCAACAGTCCTTTAACAAAACTTTGCCAAATTCAACTTCCCTTACTTCGAGTCCATGAACTGACACTTGATTCTCAAATATTGACCAACAAAATTAGAATAATTTCTAATAAACACCCATCCCCAACTTTTCCATTGACCATGTTTCTAATAAACAACCCGGGCGTTTATAGGAATGATTACAGTATGTACAAGGAGTCATGGCTACAGATAAGAGGAAGTGATGGCTTTTCAAAATGAAATATTCCTCAAACCCTTTTTTGTGGGTACTCATTTGAATCGTCTCAACGAGACGATTCAAATGAGTACCCACAACATAGGGTTTGGATTTGAAATAAAGAATTTAGAATGTCTTCACCCACTCTTTACTGTTGCCCTGCAAGGAGTCATTGGTGAAACTGCAAAAATGTCCTATATTTGTAAGTAAAATTTCATCTTGGACTCATTATGTGATTTCTTTGCAAAACACAGCATTTCAATGACCAAAGATGTTTAAATCACCCATGAAACAACTTCTTTTTGGAGCTAAAACATTTGCAATGCCTATATTTCTGTATATTCATTTTGATTCTGCCTGAAATATGTACAAGATGATTCACTTATAGTTAATGTTACATCAAGGCTACTTGCAATCATAGATTTGTAAAAGTTGGTGTCCCAAATAATATGGCACCTTGAATGTTGAATATCAGACTATTCAAAGAAATCTTATCTTGAACTTGACGGTTTCTAAAGCAACAACTGGTTTTGATGTTTTGGTTAGAAAGCTTTCGGTTAACAGTATTTTCACCCTTTCCTTTCAAATTTTATAAACCATGTTGGATTGGAACTTTCACTTTTTTATAATGTTGATCTGAATTTGGACAAAATCAATATTGTTATCACTTGAAAAAGGGGTTATCATTCAAACTCAGAAATTGTTTTATAATTGCTTACCCTGTCTAAAGCATCCCCATCAAACCAGCTTTCCATTTGTTTTTTCCACTTCAGTAGATCTTGTTTAGCTTTAACTCTGTTAAATATGTCATATATATCCAGTACTGTTGTAGGATCATTTTTGTATTGTATGGCAGCATATACAACACTTAGTATCACCTGAAATACAGAACATCGAACATCAGTGGATATGAGCAATGCACAATTTTTCTGATCTTCAAAAGAAGACGAACAATATATTTTTTTTCAAGACTTCAATATGTTTAAATGCATGTAATAATATTGCTTGTTTAGCATGGCATTACTCTGTATTATTTTTAAAGGCCAAGTATAGAGCGAAGATGACTGGCAGAATTTCTTGACAATGTATTGGCTTGAAATGTTTCCTGTCATATAAGCATATGACATAATTTAACAGGGGACATCATATTGTTCAAATAATTTCTTCTGACATGCATCAATCTTGTGATGAGCATATGGATGAACAAACAGCATACAAAACACAGGTCACACAAGAAACTTTACACTCACCAATAAAGGCGTAGAGATAAACACACAGATCATAGCACTGAAGAACAAGGACTGTAGCCATAATGTACTCTTTGTGACACCAAATCTGAAATACAATACATGGGATATTGGTCCAATTATCAATAGACTGAAGTCAAAGTATCTATGTTCCCAGTTATTTGCTGTATTATCTTTTCAAGACATGTTTGTTTTTAGCATGGATGTAATCTTATTCATGCAAGTTTTTGATTAAACAACAAGACAGTAGATATGTATACTTCATTACTCACTGGCCAATGTGGGTAGTATATAGAGCTGGTCAGAGTCAATACTTTTTTCTGCACACTTTCTTTTAAATTATATTTAAGCAAGATAACACTTGTTTTATTCCTTTCCAAAACAAAACCTAGTGTGATGTCCTTAAGAAAATACGCTTAAGAAAATCTTTACCAACCCATGTTTTGTCGTCTGCAACAGCTTGCGATTTGAACCATCCAACATTTTGCAATTTTGGGAAGGGTTAAATATTTTTATTTTGTTTCTCCTCACCTGTATCCATACATGGCTGTAATAACTGCACACCCCACACACAATATACAACATACAGCCCAGGCTATATATCTACACCAGTATGGTAAATAACAAGTGTTGTTTCTTCTACACTTTCTCTCATTCATTACTGTAAATAAAGACAATTTCATCATACATGAAACCCCACACACAATATACAACATACAGCCCAGGCTATATATCTACACCAGTAGGGTAAATAACATGTGTTGTTTCTTCTACACTTTCTCTCATTCATCACTGTAAATAAAGACAGTTTCATCATACATGAAATCCAACACACAATATACAACATACAGCCCAGGCTATATAACGACACCAGTATGGTAAATAACATGTGTTGTTTCTTCTACACTTTCTCTCATTCATTACTGTAAATAAAGACAGTTTCATCATACATGAAATCCAACACACAATATACAACATACAGCCCAGGCTATATAACGACACCAGTATGGTAAATAACAGGTGTTGTTTCTTCTAACCCTATTCATTACTGTAAATACAGATGTTTATTAGCTTATGATGACATTTTTTTCATGACTTGTGAAACAACTTCTCACAATTTTTCAACAGTAAGAATTACTGTTTAGGATACATATTTACTGTTACTTACTTATTTTCTGGGAAATTTGCTTTAAAGGGGGAATGGCACTTAAAATCATGCAAATTTTCCAAGAACTTCGTACAAAATAAATATGTATTATGAAAATATGGCCTTTAAATTGCATCTATGCCAAATCTTTGCTTTCTATCTTGTGTATTGGCTAGGATGTCGACGGATTTAAAACCCCATGTTCCATTATTGTAAATATTATCCCCGGGACAACAAATCATGGGGTTTTAAATCCGTCGACATCTAAGCCAATACACAAGGTAGAAAGCTAAGATTTGGCATATATGCAATTTCAAGACCATATTTTAAAAATATATATTTATTTTTTTGCACAAAGTTCTCGGAAAATTTGCAAGATGTTAAGTGTTATTCTGCCTTTAAAAATAACTGTGCATAATTAAAATATAGCCTTAAGTTTTTCTCTGTGCAAAATTTCAGCTCTGTCTGATCTGTATTGGCTTAGATTATGACAGATTCAAAACCCAAATTTCACATCATTTTGTGAACACAATCAACCCACTTTAAATATTTTACATACTTTTACACCACTGCATGATTATCGATTTATGTCTTTTACTGTATGAATCTTGTAGTCTGTCTTAAAAAGTCTATAAATGGTGCGACAGCATGCTAAAAGCCAACTTCTGTGGATCATTAGGGATTTAGGCCTGGGGATACTAATGTCCCTTTAATACTCTCATAACTAGATGAACAAGATGTGTTTGTGAAACACAAATACCCCCGAAATGGCAATGCTAAGTTTCATGATAAGTTTTCATTTTAATTGTTGATAGGGGTTGATGAATGACCTTGAGGAAGGTCATATTGCATGGAACAGATAGATATCATTGAAAGGTTACATACCAAATTTGAGCTTTGTATGTTGAATACTTTTGGAGAAAATGGCAATTTTAAGTTTTCTGACAGACGGAAAGAATGACAGACAGACAGACATGAGTTAAACAATATGCCCCTAATCTTTCAATACTTGGGCACAAAAACTGCAATTGTATTTCTTTAAAGTGTTCATTTGAGCTTATGGTAGATTGACAATAAATGCCATAAATAACATAATGCTTTCCATATAGATATTGATGAAAGCCTTCATCATTAGTAATACTTGTTTACCTGAAGATTTATGACTACCAGAGCTAGATATGGACGGGGCTTTACATGATCTTGTACTGTCCACCTCAGATGCTGGTTTAGACATCTGCAGACTATCCGGTAGAGACTTGGGTTTGTGTGTCCGCATGCTCTCTGCTACAGATGGCGCTGCTGTGGTGTGGGTGGAGTCTACGGAAGCTTTGGGGCGTATCAGGGAACTACAGTCCTCAAACCCACTAGACGCCTGGTCCATCTCGGATAACGCTGAAAATGGTTCAATATTTCAATTAACGACTGTAATGGTTTTCAGAATTTTATTTGCTTACTCATCGAAAAAAGAGACTTATTCTAAATTATCTGGATTAAGTTAAAAGACGATGTAGACATAGAAATAGAAACATGGAATTCTTATTCAAATTAGCTAAAACTGTATATCTAGTAATCAGTACTTAGCACTCTTTGGAACGAATATGCTTGCAACTCGATCTTGATAATTTGCCAGAAATAATGACCATCAGAAAATCACCAAAACTTATTTCAGGATCCATGAAATATCTCCTGGTTGTGAGCTTGTGTAGATTGACAGTATTGTAATGCAAGAATGATCATCCTAAAAGTTGACTTCATATTTATATTCCTCCATAAACGAAAACAGAAATATCTGATTCAGGTCAACCAGATATACCTTGTTTGACTAGAGGTGAGCCCACGATAGCAGCTGTAGGTTTGATGATATTCACGAGACTCTCATCACTGTGTTGATCTGTCGTATACGAGGCAGGGTTGGTGAGGTATGTGGCAGTGTTGGTCAGGTGAGACTGTTGACGCTTCATCCACTGTTTCTGGGCCCAGGTCTGGATGTTGGGCCAGTTCATGATAGACTGATCTAGGAGAGAGTATGTCATGACCGGCGGTACATGTTCCGATGAATCCTCACTGCTCTCCTGCTTGGTAGGTTTTCCACTGGGATAATCGTGGTCCCAGACCTCTACCTCATCTTTACTGGTTACACTGGATGCATGCTTTGGCTGTAAAGTAAATAGAGCATAATTTTATGTTTGAATGCTATGTAGATCAGATCATTATGAAATTTTGCGTGAACTTTCAATTGACCAAGGGCAGAACATTCTATGAATAATAAATCATATGTGAACCGCCACGCTAAAAGGGACCTTATAGGAAGTGTGAAAAATATCGACCCTAGTCAGTCTGTGCAGACCGCGCAGCCAGACAAGGGCCGACACTTTTCACTTTTATGTAATTTTCTAAATCCGAAATGATTTCCCTATCTTACTTTATGGTCATTTTTTGAATACAGTTACTGGTTGACCTGTGTTTAATGTGACAAGTTTGTTAAAATTTCAATTTTTTGTGTTCGGATAAGGTCCCTTTTAGCGTGATGGGTCACATATATATCTGTTTGTTAATTTGCTGTATTCGTTCTTCTTCTCCTCATCTTTTATTTTTGTATGAATTGCAATATCCTCTGAACATGATCTTACATGATTAAGCTAAATATCTGTTTCAGACTAAGTATTCTTTTAATCAACTATTTTACCTTGCTCCTTCTAAACAGAAACTCGAGTACAAGACTGACTGGTATAACCAAACAACAAATGATGGCTCCCACAGTCACATTTCTGAGTGACACGTCCAACAGACCAAACTCTCCTCGATACTGTAAAACAAATTATTTATCATTATTTAAATGTTCAAAAGAGAAAAATTGTTTGAAGGTTTAAAATACATCACAGATAAACACAAAATGTTTTAGTTTGAGATAATAATGGTCTTGAAATGTCATCTCTTTGTTTTATAAATAACTCTGATCATGGCCCCAGATGTTATGCAACCCATTTACACTTATTTTGTTCAAAACTCATGCATACATATTTGCATCTGTTTCAGTAGTGTTGTTAGACATAATGCTAGACACTCTGTTCTCTTGAACCCACTGTATGAGAAGTGTATTACGTCGTTGTAAATACAAAACCTGGTATCTTGTTTTCGAAAAATTTTAAAGGGTAGGGAAAAAGTGTAATAACTTTTCCCAAACTGAAAGGTTTTACTTGAAATTTGGACATATTGTTAACAAATAATTTATCATTAATACGGATCGGTAAAAATATCTTAAAACCTGCGAGAATTGTCTGAACTGGGCACACAAGATTTTACTTTGAAAATCGTGACAATCGACATACGAGGTTTTGCAATTACATGGACGATTAGTATATCAGTATATAGATGGAAGACCAAATTAGGAAATCTTACCTCATTTACACTGGTTTTATACCACACAGCATTCAGACACATGTACATTAGCAGTATGGTAAGACACAATGTCAGGCGCTCTGTTCTCTTGAACCCTCTGTAGGAAGGGCAGGTCAGGATGGACAACCAAACATGGAAGTCTGCCATATACTCTGATGTCTTCGACCTGAGGGCCTGGAATAAATTTTATAGAGATAAAGCTTGTTTTACTATTCATTGAGCACTAAAAAGATAATCAAAGTTGAAGTTACACATAAATGCTGAACAAATTTGTTGTAATATTTTCATACTTTGACTATTTGGGGCTTTATTGACACTGCCCAAGATAAGAATAAATATTACATATAAATTTTACTAGACAATTTCTGTTTTAAACGGAAACAATTTTAGCAGCAACAGCAATGCTCCATTGCCTAATAGGATATGTAATTCTTGTAAATTCTTGAATATGTTGGACCCAATTATGCAACGTACAAAGTCCTAATTTCACATGATCATGGTTTATTTTTAAGGATGTTGTAGCGTTTGGAAAATCGGTAGTAATTACGGCATGTCGTAAAGTAGATTTTTTATATACTTTAAAATATTTTTTAAATGGTATGAATATAACAAATTTTAAAAGATTGCTTTATCTCAATATTTCGGCGTGACGCCTTTTTGTAGAGAAAAAATGTAAAAAATTTAACGCTACATTATAATTATCATACAATTTTTTACGTTAACGCTTACAGTAATGGCGGCGTATACCGTTGACGTCGCGACATCGCCGCCAAACCAACACGACGTCATTCCCGCGTTAATCAATACTTACGTCAAAGCGTTATACGTATCTTTGACGTTACAGCCCTGTGGACGTCCCGTTACAAGTATATTGATCCAAATACTTTCCCGTAATTGTCTCTCAATCTTTTCCGCACCGTATAGCCTTTCTAAGCATACAAATCGAAGATCTTCATGTGTGCGATTTTTCTCAAAGTGCCCATTAATAGGCTTATCCTTCCCTAACCGTACATCTCGGAGGTGTTCCACCGTTCTTCCCCTTAGTTCCCTTTCTGTCTCACAAACGTAAACGGTACAGTTAAATATAAATTGATATGGGCAACGTTCTGGTGAATTTTGAAAAAGATCAACCTTATGGTTTAGGAGAAGTTCACATTTAAAGTTCTGGATTGTTTTCACTATTTGTTGCCATGGCAACCAGAATTCTCAATTAATTTCATTTCTTTCTAAGTTTATTAAATAGAAATTAATCAGTGCAACAGTCTGCTGTAGTTTGAAAAAGATCAACGTTATAGTTAAGGAAGAGTTCACATTTAAAGTTCTGGCTTTTCCCCACTATTTGTTGCTATAGCAACCAGGGTTCTGAATTAATTTCACTTTTGTTTGCTGTTTTGGTAGAGACCAATCCATAGAGGGTAGTATTATTATGAAGTTTGGAGTAAATCTGCCAAATTACACACAATAAAAAGACTACCTACTAAAATATCAAAGGTTATATAGTCTTGCTTGATATTTGTGGTTTTTCTCTTTGTTTTGAGTGAAATGTCGTACCTTTCTGACGATATTGTGAAAAATTTTCCACGGTGACCTTTCAATTTCTTCGCTATATTTTGTTGTTATTATTGTTATCAAGATCATAGTAGAAGATAGTGTAGAAAAAAATACTTTAACAACGAAAAAAACACAAATCAAAGAATGTAACCCATGTATTTAACAAGTAAAATGTAAAGTTCACGAACAAAAAATACTAATCTGAATATAATGATCAAAATAGACGGTTGTTGTTCATTCAAAGTTTGTTTTAATGTATGCCATCAATAGCACGCTTTTCTGCAAGTCGACGTAACGTCATTTTAACCAACGTTATCCAATGTGCTTGACATGTAAACAAAGTATGTTTAGGTATAATTTGTTTACACATTATTAAAACCTGCCCGATGTTCGATAATTTTAAAATCTGGACACTAATGAAAATTTCTTATGGGAAAGGTTTATGAAAATTTTGAGTTTTTGATAACAACAATTTTCTCATTTTGACGCGATAGTTTTTTCAGTGTGTCAATAAATCCAATTTATCAAAAAACGTTTGTTGCTTGAAAAGGGCCCTTCGTTCATGCCAGATCTTAGGAAAAACAATTTTGGAAAACATTTAAGCAAAAAGAGAAATGCTTAGGCCTATAACCAACATTTTATCCTTTTGCATCAATTTTTGCGGTAGGCCTATATCAGTTTTACCCAGATCACATTTTTATCGATGTGTATTTGAGAATTAAAAGAACATTATAATTATGAACAAGAAAACCAATTGCTTTCCTCACAGAAAGAACAACTTTATCCTTAGTTTTAAATACATAAACAATTTTGTGTATTACAGTAATTCAAATTACATACAAAATAGCGAGCGTCTATGATAACGCCATGTACTATGACGTTGGACGTCGGGTAGAAAAAATGTAATTTGAAACCATAATTGAATTTATTCAACGTTTAGATAAATCATATTGTATTATATACTGTTTTAAAGCTTATTATTTGTACTTTTTGTCAGTAGCAATAGCATGCGCTAATTTTTGTGTGTCGATCTAAACGGGAAAGCTTAAGAGATGAACCCCATTTAGATAAACATAATTTTCTAGCAGGGTAGAAAATTTGTAATTTTTCTACATTTTTATTTCAAACATTAATATTCAACCATTCAAATAAAATCTTATCATTCCTTTTTGTTGAAAATATGTACTTTTATATGAAATGAAAATCATTGAAGAGATGTAGCGGAAAATATATGAAAATTCATGTTAAAATACTGTAGCCGACCTATGATGAAAAACGTTACACCGGTACATTCTGCCGTTGTTTACTTTGTTTTGGCGCAAATAACATTTGTGATGTCACTCATGCAAATGTCACATGTATGCACAAAAAAAGGATTCCGATGTTGAAAGAACTTTGAAAATCGACCAAAGATTAGCAATTCTATTGCATTTTATATCTGAATTATATTTGAATTTCGTTACGCGTTACGTGAAAATGTAAGCATTTTCATGAGTTAATGTAGGTTAATATTTTCTTCATACGAAATTAAATCACATATAACATGCTGCAATTAATGGGCAATAGTATTAATTCCTATGATTGACTTCTATTTATGCACGTAAATAAAGTATATTGATAATTTTAAGAGAATATAGTGAAAAATGTAAAAATTGCATAATAGCGTGCGATTGACGATTATTAGTCACAAACAATGTTTTAAGCTGCAAAATAAATATTCATTCATTTCTTTTATAAAAGTTTACTTATTTTAATACGAAACAATGATACCTAGCCCATTTTGCAAATTTTCTAAATCCAGAGATATTGTTGTTATGGTTACATTAGAAAAACTGCATTTATCAAAAAACTTCCACCGTTACCCCAATTTTTTTCATCATTTTTATTTTCGCCATAAAATTACCTTTCTGCATGAGAAGTTTGAAGGCACAAAAAAAATTTGAACCAAACGCTACCACTTCCTTAAAACATGAAATCTTGAAGGTCACATGATGAGACTTAGATACCATATTATTGGCACATACTTATTTAGTTATCCCATTACCGAACAACAAAATTTTAGACTGGTCCAAATTCAAAGATGATGCAGACAACAATTTCAAGTGAATGACATTTTATATTTTTTGGTCTTTCTTGGTAGAAAACATTGTGGGAAATTAAGAAATTGCTTGTCACGAGCAATTTCTTTATTTTCCACAATGTTTTTCAAAGCCATTGTCTTGTAGGGAGTCAAAAAGATGCATTGTGTTGTAATGGGTAAACACCTACCTTTGTAAACTCCAAGTTTCCCTCTAGAGCCATAAATTCTCTCTCCACTTTCCCATCTTCTTCTTCCACAGCTAACCATTTCTCACAGATAAAGATGTATGGGACACCTGACATAAATAAAGACATTTTTATCTTAGTTGATATGGCAAACTGCAAAGTATTTTCTTGCAGATAAATTATGAGAAAGTTATTCTTCAGATGGTGATCTTTTTCATGACAGTTAGTAAATCAAGCATTCTAGAGAACTTCTGAAAACAATACACAAGTTATACATATTTGTATTTAGATCTCGTACAATAATCCTGGATACATACCAGCTGGGTGCCTCACCAAAGTTGTGCCATATTTGTACCTTCTATATGTTACACAATACACAAGTTATACACACCTGTATTTAGATTTCGTACAACAATCCTGGACACATACCAGCTGGGTGCCTCACCAAAGTTGTTGTGCCATATTTGTACCTTCTATATGTTACACAAGTTATACACACCTGTATTTAGATCTAGTACAACAATCCTGGACACATACCAGCTCGGTGCCTCACCAAAGTTGTTGTGCCATATTTGTACCTTCTATATGTTACACAAGTTACACACACCTGTATTTAGATCACTTACAACAATCCTGGACACATACCAGCTGGGTACCTTACCAAAGTTGCTGTGCCATATTTGTACCTTCTATATGTTACACAATACACACCTGTATTTAGATCTCGTACAACAATCCTGGACACATACCAGCTCGGTGCCTCACCAAAGTTGTTGTGCCATATTTGTACCTTCCAGATCTTCCCTATACTATCTGGCAACCTACAACATAAACATTAAACAGGGTAAGACATATCTTTTCAAAATGCATCAGGACATAATGTAAAATATCTTTTTGCTCACAAAAATGATTAATTTAGCTGTTAAAAGACACCTTACAATGGAACTTTTCCCTTCTAAAATCTCTTGCATCTTGTCTATCCCAACCAACTAAAATCATGCTCAGTTCCACTGTATCATGAACTCGTATTCAATAATTATTCAAATCATTATAAATTCTATTTGAAATTTCACATTGTATTCGCTTTTGAATCATGCCACAATTAACATAGGTATAAACTTGTTCACATTGTATTCTCTATATCATATTCTAACTTACGTAAGTATAAACTTGTCTCTAGAGTTCCTCTCAAACATGGGTCTGTTGTCTTCACTGATCAACTCTCTTGTTTCAGACATGCCTTCTTCTCCATGCAGGATCATACTGATCTGTGTAAATGTGTCAATATGTAACAGATTAGACTTTGTACAAATTGTTCAATAATCAAGTCTTGAAACAGAAGTGTTATTTTGTCAGCTTTGGTTAACTTCAAGTTCTCTTAAAAAGTTTGACCAATTATACTTCAAGATTACACTTTTGGTGAATTTGGCAAGCATATTAAAGTGCAATTTCTTCTTACAAAGCAAAGTTCAGTTTTACACTTTAATTTCATTGAATGAGCCGAGATTTCTGTTTGACTAACCTTTGCAGTAGTTCCTGCCCCATGATGTATTCCTGTTTCCACGGTAACCTCATATTTCTGTTGATCCATGGGAGCGTTGTCAAGGAGATAGACCACTCCACCTTTCTGTGAGTCATGTTGGTCGGCATGGCAACACCATAACAACAGGACAAAATACAGGATAAACACCACACTGATTAATGTGAGCACCACTGGATTTCTGTTTGGACTGGAAAGTAAAACACAAAGTTTTGAATTATATTACTCAAGTATTAAATAAACAGTTTTTTTATATGAATTTTGACCTAGTTAATCAGTCTTGATAATTTACCAAGAAATTGTTATAAAGGTAAATGACGCTTTAACGTTAAGATGAAAGCACTTTCAAAACAAATTAAAAGTTCTTGCCAATCATAAAGCTTTTTTTCAGACAGACACAAAAACATGTAACATTATGATTTGAAAGCTTTGCCCAATAAATGGATTTAGAAGAAAGCCATAGAATTAATATATATCTAGGGGTCGCTGCAAGAACATTGCAATTGCATTAGGATTTTTGTCTTTTTCCTGGATATAAACAAAAGTTGACTTGGCCTTAACCCTTTGACAGGAACTTACAATCTTTTCACTTTAATCACTAAATGTGTTTTACTCTAGCCTAGCCCCTACAAATTGACTTACAGCAGTTTTCCACTGACCAGTCAAAACAGTGTAAATAATTATTCTAGTTTCCTTGCATGACAGACAAAAGTGGTCAGCAGAGCTATTTACCAATCCTCTATTGGGTCATGCTATGTTATCTCAGATTATTGATTGTCACATACAGATTCATTGAGACATGCCAATCTAAATCCATTATTTCTCATCAAAACCCTATGTTGTGGGTACTCATTGGAATCGTCTCAAAGAGACCATTCCAATGAGTACCCACAACATTGGGTTTGATCAAGTATAAGAAATATTTTGTAATTTTTTTGAAGTCACTTTGCAATCCTATCTGAAGCTGTGTTCTATATTATTGCATGACATCCCTACAAGAAGCTGTCAGCCTATATAAACATTAAATCTAGACACCCCAGCTTTTCTGCATTAACGAGGATAGAATAATATAACATAATGCCTGATTAGGTAACACACCATACAGAATTAATGCTGTCACCAGACAACATAACTTTACACTGATGGGAAAATTAAAGAAATTGCAGGACAAATTTTAGACTGATAGCAATCTGAAATGACCTTTGATAAGATGGATAAACTAATGGTTGATTGTAAGAGGTTTAACACATCTATCAACTACTATGGTCAGATCGTGGCAGCTGGAGCATCTAACTGTGGAATTTTGGTATTTGTCTAACCAGTGCCACCATCCTATCCAATCTTAGCCTCCAGCTGCTCTCTCACATACAAGATGATTCACAAACAAATGGATTTTGTAAAATGTCAGAAACAAAATTGGCAAAGCTGAGATTCAAACTCAAAACCCCTGGATTGATAGACTATGATATTACTAATTGAGTTATCCAGGCTGCAACAGATAAATTTGTGAGTGTACCATCATATTACAATCAAAATAGGCTACTAGGACAGATTATGTTGACTTGCAAAATTTTGACCTTGAACTTACACCTTTAATACTGAACTCTGTAAACAAATTGGTCTTACATCTCATCAAGATTTTCCCAAATTGTTTTCTTTATCCATTCTCAAATTTCAAGCCAAATTTTGAAGTATGCAGATTCTCTACTCTTTCTTAAACAAGACTGCAATTTAACACCCCTAAAACCCCTAACACAATAGACTTAAAACATTTGATGCAAAAGAGGAAATTGCTAGGTAATTGTTAATAGCTACCCTGCAGAAAAATAGTAGAAGTACTGACCTGAAGAAGTTCTCCACATCTTCAAACCCTAGTTCATTCGGTATCAGATCAAATCTTCCTCCGAACGCTGTCAGATGACTGCACTCACACCTCGTCACCTTGTATGATGACTCACGCGATATCCAACATCCGTCAGGCGTCCACGCTTCCATGGTAACATCCCAGTATAAACATTCGCCCCACCACAACTTGAAGCTGTATTCACGGTACGTGACCTCACCTGCGCGATGTCGACCTGAGTTGTAGCTGGAATCCACGATACCGATGTAGTACTTGCCAGTAACTGAAAGTGGGAAACAGATCATACCATAGTGTCTCACATCATCATGATGTATGCAACTTTGCCAGCTTTCATCTCGGGGAAAAAAGCAGCCTTGAACCCATTGCAAGATAGGATTTGCAGAAAGAAAGCAATCAGCTTTAAGTTAAGTGTAAGACAACGTCAGTGATCAGTTGTAATCTGTTTAAATTAGAAATTGACAAGTACAGTGAATGGCCTATCTATGCCACTTTTTACTGCACTTATCTTATAAGGCATAATTATTCAACATTGAAATAAATCATGAACTTTAGTTCATCAATAATAAAGGAAATGGATAAATTACAGTGTTGAAGTCAGAGGTTACAATTTAATCATCATTAAAACAAGTTTATAGGCCTGTAATGATGTATTGTATTCATGCATGATAAAATTGCATGTTTTACATGTTTACATTATTGTATGATCTCACATGAACCCAAGTTACATGAGACAGATACAAGCACATGTACTTCAATGTGTACAAGTTTGTACATGATAGCTAGCTTGACTTATTTGAGGAAACAGTTCAAAGTAGTAACAGTAATTTTGCATTAAGACCTAATATTTCAAACTTGTCGTCAAATAAAATGTACTAACATTGGATCAACATAATTGTGTCAAAGAGCGTCCAAGCCAGGTTTTATTTGGAAAGGTTTATTCCTTTCAAAATCGACAAAATTATATGCCTGTCCTAATTAGAAGAGCTACGGGTGACAAAAGTTGAGAAATTGTTGAAAAGCAGCAATATAATGAATCATGCAAAATTGAGGAAAAAGTCAAAAATGTTGATAGCCAGCATTTTCTTCATTTCTCTTAAATATTTTCCCACACTTTGTCTTACAGGAAAATCAAAACTAGGCATTACTTGAAAACTATCACACCAACTTTAGAAGGAGCATATCATTAATTTTCTTCAAAAACCTTGTAACTGCAGCTTGTTTTAAGCTGCATTTACAAGGTTTTGGAAGAACAGCTATGATATCATCATACAAACCATTGAATGATCCAGCTGGGAGGAAGACATCCAGGATGTTCTGTGTTTTGTCAACGTCATATTTGTACAGATAATATTTGGGGGTAGGTGGACTCTCATAACTGAAAGTTATACATTGAACATTTAAGTTATTAATTATCAAAAAATGTTGTAATTTAAAACAGGATCTATTTATTGACTTGCAAAATACAAACATGTTAAAAATAAGAGCGACTTAAGGATTTGACCAAAAACTGTCATATGTGTACATAAAAAGATGTGCAATTACACTTGTTTATGCCCCAAACTTCATAAATATTATATCTTCAGACTGAAGAAATATCTTCAGACTGAAGTAAAAAGTTGTCATTCTTTCTTCAATCCCCAATATCTGAAAGCAATTATAGAGGCTTTTCCATATTGAGCATTGATGAACATAATTGGACTTGCATATATTGTTGCAAGACAGCATCCAGATTCCTACAAAATTCTGTTTTCTACAATACAAAGTAAAGTTAGATAATCTTGCATGAAACAATTCTAATGATTTCAACACAATGATTTCCCAGTATGAAAGCGTTCCTAAAACACATTAGATAACTTCATTAAGATATAATCTTTTTTAATGAGACAATTTCACCCTAATATATTCCTCTCAATCTTCTGTAAAATATATTACATCCAAATTAACCCTTTCCAAAACAAGACCTGGTTTTGACATACATAACAGAAAAGGCTTGGAAAAACATTTAGGCTAAAGAAGAAAATGCTGGTAACCAGCATTTTCTCCTTTTGCCTAATATTTTCCTTGATACAATGTACACACATACCCTATTTCTTTACTTAAATTTTGTCATCCAAGGCAGCTTTCAAGTTGAGCTTACCTTATCTTTTTTCCATTTGGGAACAGATTAAATAAGGTAAAACCATCGTTATATATTGGTGTTCTGTTGTCTCCATATTTCATAGATCTAGACCTAGCCTATATCAATGTCATCGTTATAAATCAAACATCACACCCAACAAGGTTAAATATGGTAAAACCATAGCAATATAATATATTTCTATCCAAGTAGTTCCTATTAGGTCTCCCACTTTTTTCTGGTGATGGTGCAAACCAGGCCACATCTCCAAATATAGCCTGAACTATTGTGTGAGACACTACCAGCTGGCAGCAGTATTTCCTCATAATTGTGTAAACCATAGCCACTCTTTCTTTACGGCCGGTGAAGACACTGGAACTGTTGTGTGAGATACTACCATCTGACAACAAAGTGCTGTGATCCAGGATAGTGGTTACCAAGTCCCTCTCTCTTGATTACATCCATGGCTGTTTGATAGTGGTTCACAATAAATTCCTTGAAACACTGACTTACAATCCTTCGAACATCTATCCAGACTTCTTCATGTTGATATAACCCATGTTGAATACACTTGAAACTTTGCTCACCTTGAGGTAAACAGGCCTGAGCACAAGATTCAAGCGCTATCACCATGGTTACTCTTGTCTGTTATTCTGGCCTTCTGGTTCATGTGTGTTGACAAACTCCTATCTTTCTGTTGTAACGTGGATTGGTATATTTTCCAGTTATATTACATATCGGCTGAAGCAGTCCCAATGATGTCTTCCTTTCTTTCAAATGTAAGTCTGTTTGCAACATCAAACTAAAGAAATCAAGCATTTCATACCCTGCATACCCATGTTGGAAATCGACAGAGATGCTATGGAAGTGGTCAGTCTCCATAAATGGTACACAAAACCAAGTCCATGTAGGTTTGGTAGGTTTGAACATTAAAATTATTTGTAGATGTTGTGGTTAACCCTTTCCCAAACAAGACATCCCAGGAAGAAATGATTTGGGAAAACTTTGAGACAAAAGAAGAAACTGCTGATAACAAGCAGTTTCTCCTTTTGCCTCCATATTTTCTCAGCTGTATGGTACACAAATCCACCCTTGATTAGCATTCATTTTGTCGTCTGAAACAGTTTTTGAATTGGATTACCCAAAAATTTTGTCTTTTGGGAAATGGTTAAGCACATCTTGATAAGCCATGGCTCCACTCTTTTTCTTCCGAAGTAGTTTGAGAAACTGTATATTCCATAAAATTTATTTCGTAATATCACTCAACAGTGGTCATAACCAGGGAGAAATGATATAAAAGATCCTTTTTATTCATGCTAGATGTCAATTATAGAACTATAAAAACTTCATTTTATAGAGTTAGCTTGGAGAGCCTTCCATCTATTCATACATGTGTCCTTATCGAATAATAAAAGATGGATTTTAATAACATTTCTGACTCATCTTTCACCTTTCTCCTTTACATAATATCTATCTAAATCCATGACAACCATTTTTTCCCATGAAGATATTTCTGTCTTTCCTTCTTTTCAGAGACAAAGACAAATATCTTATTTCTATGAACAATATTCCATAAATAGCGGTGAACATCATTCTTGGAAACCACTTTAACCCATTACCAGACAGCAAATTATTGAACTCTTGCGATTTGAAAGATGTTGCAGACGACTGTGAATTTCAAGTTGGTGAATTTTTAGAACTCTTTCTTTTTTTGGATTAGAAAACATTGGGGCAAATGAAGAAATTGCTTGTCACAAGCAATTTCTTCATTTTACCCAATGTTTTCTACAGCCTTTATCTTGTGGCGAGTCAAAAAGCGTCACTATGCAGTAATAGGTTAAGATAATTCCTCTAAAAGTTTCCATAAAGATAATTCCTTCTTTTCCTAGATGATAATCCTTTATTTTCCATGAATACTATTTCTGTACTTTCCATTAATTTAATTCCTGTTCCAGTCAGCCCAGATCAGTCGGCAACAGACAAGAGAGGAGTGAAACCATTCTAATTTATTTCAAACCCAACTCTGTTGTGGGTTCTCATTTGAATCGTCTTGATGGACGATTCAAATGAGTTCCAACATCATAGGGATTGATAAACAATTAATGAAGTATTGCATTTTGAGTGCACATTACCCCCTCTCATCTTTAGCTGTGATTTTTGTACTTTCCATGAATATAATTCCTTTTGGTTTACTGTTCCATTCAACCCTGACTTCTCCATTCAAGCTAGATTTATTTACTCGCTCACTATCCTGTTTCTATTATTCTGGCCATTGATAAGTCCTCTATAGAGGGTGAAGCCTGGCTGCCCAGTGGTGATCGCAGCCATCCTCTCCACATCTGACGGTCAAAGGGGTGGATGTTTGACAAACCTACTGCTTCACAGTCCCTATATATATTTACCAACTTTTCACATGTTTACCAAATTTTCACATGTTAGTTTGGGTCTGCCGCATCCTCTGCGTTCTAGTATGTTTCCTTCCAAATATTTCTGTGTTGATAAAACCCGCGGGACCGACACCTGAAACTTTGCTCACCTTCACTATATAACAGGCTTGAGACAAAATTTAGGCTCAGTCCCACAAGATATTTTTTCTTTCACTCTCTCCCTGCTTTTCATATTAAGAAGCATGGTCCACATCAGAGGGCTCCCTTCCAGCTGACAGGCTCACTGCATGAATGGCTGTTGTCAATCCTGCTCTCTATTTATATTTTTCTCCACCCATTTCTGAAGTCAAGTTTTCAAAAATTGTTCCAAAATCCATCTGGTTATACAAGACTGATACCTTCAATTTTTGTCAGATTACTCCAAGGAATTCTATGCTATTGTATTGTTTTTAGGTTATTTATCCTCGGTTGCCGGTTGCCCATATGACCGAGTAGTAGACTGGGCGTGCCCAGGAAGGAACTCCCTTCTTTTGACCTGTTTCCAGCTTTGAATGGTGGAGGAAGACCCCAAGTGAGCACCTGGGTAGAACCACCGACGTTCCGCAAGCCAGCTGGATAGCTTCCTCACATGAAAGTTCATACGTCCCTGGCGGGATTCGAACCAACAGAGGTGAGGGGCAAGTGATCCTGAGTCAGCGACTCTAACCACTCTATGCTAGAGATCTATTGTAGTTTTTATTTTCAAAAATATTTTGTTTGTACTAATATGCAAGATATCCGATTTTGGACAAGTTCAAGACTGCTTGTGCACATAATGCAGTTATCATGGAAACAATCTGCTAAATATAATGAATAAAACAATTCTAAACAAATAAACAAATTGTAAAACAATTTCATATTCATGATATTATCTAACTAGTGTTAACCTTTTTTCAAGCAGCACAATTCAAGTCTTGTTCAATGAAAAGTGGCCTGTTACCAAAGAAGAAATAATATTATAGCATAGCAAATATTGAGAGATGAAAAATACGGTTCTCAGCAGTTTCTTCTTTTTGCCTCAATGTTTTCTAATCATATGTCAATTCTTTTAGGGACATCTAAACTACAGCTTCTTTGGAAAAAAAGTTATAAAACAAATTGTAACACAATTTTAAAATTGATCTGATATTATCCAATAGGTTAATGCACTAACCCTAATGTCATTTGCTCATATCAGATCGTTATAAATTGTATCATTTCAATTGGACTGGCACAATAAACTGTAATCATCGTAAACAAGTGCTTTGCTACAGGCAATTATGCTATTGATTTCCCATTTCTACCATACAAGGTATCCAGGAACAAGGCACTTCTTAACACTTTTTCCAAACAAGAACTGGTTTTGACGTCCCTAATAAAAAATGCTTGGGAAAACATAGAGACAAAAGAAGAAACTGCTGATAACCAGCAGTTTCTCCTTTTGTCTCAATATTTTCTGTGCTACATTGTACACAAATCCTATCTTATTCAAATATAATATGTCGTCCGCAACTGCTTTCAAATTGGACCACTCTACAATTTTGTTGTTTGGGAAAGGGTAAACACTTTTTCCAATGTTTTTATGCGATAATGTCTCTAATCAAGAAAGCTTGGGAAGGCATTGGAAGAAAAGAAGGTTTTATTGATTGTTTTGGGATCATTTTACAACTGTTTCAGCTACTATGGTCATATTGCCATGGCTGGAGCACCTAACCAGATATTCCTGTCATTTCTAATACCAGTACTAAAACAACATCCTTACCGAGCCTCCAGCTGCTCATTAACATAGGTTAACAATTATCAAACCATCGGTGGGAGACAATGTTGTATGAACGGATATTTACTGTGACTGGTGACCAGACGCGGGACCCCATGAGTTAGAGTCTGATGGGCTATCAGCTGCACTATGGCCACAGCCCACAGAAAAGATAACACTGATAATAAGCATTTTTTTCTTTTTTTTACCATTCAATTCTTTCCATGCTAATATATTCCACACACAATTTAACACCAATTTGTCTGCAACTCCTTTTGCTCCTTGTTCCCTCCAAAATATGTCGATAAGAAGTTTTCCTGAAAAATGAGCACTGTTTGTTTTCTATCATTGTTATCCCATAGAAGCTTGATTTTGGACTGTAAAACTGCAGTTCAATCCGATGGCCCGATTGTGTCATGGTTGATGGTCGAATGTGTTGCTCATCCATGCAGCTTTTGTTTCTAGTTCAAGTGTTGGTATGAAGCATCAATGTGGCATCAGTTAATGGTGTTGCATTTGCTTGTAAACCATGAAGTTGTTGTTTATAGCTCTTGTATCCAAGTATCCAAAACGTTGATATAAAACACGAATGCGACACCTGAAACTTTGCTCACCTCGTGTTTATACAGGCTTGAGTCAAAATATCAGGCAGGCCGCACACATGCCAGGCTTGTTGACATTTCTGTGGATGGAATTTGTCCTTTCTTTTACTGTTTGCTGTAGCTGCATATCATTAATAATCACAACAAGAAAATGTTTTCAATATTTCTAATTCAAAATAGATAAATATCTCAATATGAAAAACATCACAAGATCATAAATTTACCTGCGAGAAAAAAGTCATAAGTTATCAACATCTATTCTTTAAATGCTGATGCCTGAGAGGGACTTGGCAGTAAAATTAGACTTTTTGAAGCTTGACATAATCAGAATGTAGTATCTAA
Source organism: Fragum sueziense (assembly GCA_963680895.1). NCBI lineage: Eukaryota > Metazoa > Mollusca > Bivalvia > Cardiida > Cardiidae > Fragum > Fragum sueziense. The sequence goes on from OY804606.1 coordinate 38,195,355, forward strand.
GTTTCATTGCTTTCTAAAAGTTTTTTCTCTGCAAAACAACAAACAATCTTGTAATACATACCTGAGAAGTACAGTAATTGAGAATAGTCTCCCTCTGTTGACTGGTACCAGATCTATCACCAGATGGAGTGCATGTTTCAGGTTATCCCAGGTCACATTAAACTGGTGTATGTTCATAGACCATTTCCTCAATACCAAGTCTGCTGCTTGTCCCTCCTGTAAATAGATGGACAGTTAGTAAAAATAGTCTCCCTTTGTGTCCAGCTTGTAAATAGATGGACAGTTATTGAGAATAGCCTCCCTTTGTGTCCAGCCTGTAAATAGATGGACACTAATTGAGACTAGTCTCCCTTTGTTAACATGAACCTACTGCCAGATGGAGGGGACCCTGGTCTGCTCTCTGCACTTCCTGTAAAAAGAGGCTGTTATACAGATTACTAAATATCATAGTCAAGAGAATAATCAATTTGTCACATGTAACTTCATAAACCCATGTGATAAAATGTTAGGTTGAATCAATTTTAGAAGTAGAGAAAGGGCCTTGTGACAATCAGGTTCTGAGTTCAATTCGAAGTAGCAGAGGTTCTTCTTGGTGTTTTCATTGGCTCACACATTTATATAAGTATTGTTGTAGTTTCAACTAAGCAAAATTCTTATCAACTTGATCTTCTGGTCTATCATTTGGTTGTTCTGGGAATGGTTCAAGACAGAAAGAAGGTATGTATGTGAAACACTGAATTATTAATATCAGATACTGAAAATATAGACAGACAAGTCGAAATTGCTGTAGAAAACATATTATCTGAATTCTCTGTTTGTAGTTTCTTACATTGCATAATTTTGTATCAATCTAAGAGCAACAGATAAGAGGGGGTGGGGGGAGGCAATCTAAATTTGTTATTTCAATTCCAAACCCTATATAATGTTTACTCATTGGAATCTTCTCACCAAGACAATTCCAATGAGAGCCGACAACATAGGGGTTGATAAACAACAAAGAACATTTTGCACTTTGAAATACATTTACCCTCTCTTATTTATAGCAATGTCAATCTTGTTTTTGTTGGTAAGGAATTTGTTTCTCTAGAGAGAGTATTAGGCAAGTCTAAATGCATGCGCATGCATTTAGACTTGCCTAATACTCTCTCTAGAGAAACAAATTCCTTACCAACAAAAACAAGATTGACATTGCTATAAATAAGAGAGGGTAAATGCACAACAGATACACAACCATGACAATGGCCCCCTGGTGTGAGGACCTGAGTGGAGTCAACAATAGATTTTCCTGTTACACAGTAGAAAACATCACAGTTTATTCTTCACGACTTCCAATGCTTTTTTATATGACAGACCTGCCACTAGCTAGGAGTGGTCCAGAAAAATTTAATGTTCCACTATAGCATGAGCATTATCTGAACGATAAACCATTCCCCCAAATAAAGTTTTCTGATGTGCAGCGTCTACTAAATAATAGATTATTTTCTTTGACAAATATCTTCTGAATAACAAATAGCGTGCTATTCCTGAAGCCAAACCTCCTTCAAAATAACTAATCAAATCAGTTATCTATGAATCATTCCTCTCAAACAAACAAATTTCATTTTCTGAAGCTATGTTTGCTTTTACGCACAAGAAATGATGCGGCTCTGATCTGATTTTCTTGTGTGTTAGATTTCAGTCTCCATCATTAAAACCCATTACCAAGATGGCAACATTTTAGCCCTGTCCAAATTCAAAGATGTTGCAGACGACAAAAGTCAAGTAGATGTAATTTAAACTTTTTTGGTGTTTTGTGGTAGAAATCATTGTGGGAAATGAAGAAATTGCTTGTCACAAGCTATTTCTTCATTATCCACGATGTTTTCTAAAGCCATCATCTTGTAGAAAGTCAAAAAGATTCACTGTGTGGTAATGGGTTCAAACCAATTTGAATGCCAGTATTTCACTCTTTGACGTGTGACCCAATACTTTGATTTATGTAGTCAGAAAATCTTAAGTCTTTAGCGGATATTTCATGATGTTTTAAAGTGTCCGATGATTGGCAAAATTAAAGTCTTGTGCCGAAAGAACACCTTACTATTAACCAAATATCAAAGTTTCTACAATTTTCCAACATTAGAAGTGTTTTTATTTCGTCTTTTAAATTGGATATTTTGGTTTTTTCCGATCTTTGCCGAAGAAAATACGCTAAACTTCCGACTTGAAATTATGACGTCATACTGACCACTGAATGACGTCATGGCGGGAAAAACGGGCAGTCATGGGTCATTTCCCGGAAAGTCTGAAATTTCTGAAAAAGTTAAATGTCTGACTTTTCTGTCATAAAGCGACTTCCCCAATCGATACTCAAAACACGGAATTCCTCCTCAGTAAACGTTAGAAAAAAATGTTAAAACGGTCAAAGTATAGGTCGTAAATGAATTAGGGAATGTGCCAAAGAACGGTTTAAGTTTGTCTGTATTACTCTTACGATCGAGAAATGGATAAAAACTGAGACTTCGCTATATGACAGAAAAGTCGAACACATTATCTTTGTCATACACCTCATGCTCTAGATTGGGGGCGGAGTCAAGCCATTGATGACGTCAATCCGTGGCAATTTTACGGAAATTGCCGATCTTTATTTTCTCGAAAATCAGTTTTTCAACGATGTAAAGAAAAGCAAATAAAACTTTTAAAACAACCGAGTTTGGCGGATCTTTTATAAAACACGTTAATTTAATGATTTTCTTCCAATATACGGTGCAATAAACTGCCAAGCTTGGTAGCCTTTAAGTAAACATGAGGCATTGTTTTATGTTGCTTTAGATCTACTACAAATTCATGTCTGTAGCAGCTTTTTCTCCTTTTTTTATCAATATTTCCTCTACTAAATTGTACACAAAATCCTACCTTACTGCGAGAAAAAAGTTCAAGAACACATTTCTAGTTCTAGAACTGTTCTAGAATGCTCTAAAACATGAAATGGCACTTCCAGAACTGTTCTAGAACAGTTTTAGAAGTGCCAATTAACATTCTTGAACAGTTTCATTCCCACACAAAAACGCTTTCTGACACCCTAAAAAATAAAGGCGTACGAAAATTTTGTAGAAAATGAAACAGAAAGAATAACAAATGTAAAATTTCAGTCACTTGAAATCTTTCGTCTGCAACAACTGAATTTAAGAAAGTTTAAAACTTTGCCGTCTGGTAATAGGTTAAGAGTCACACAAGACACAACAAGTCACAAAAGCGTCTCTGTTGGAATAATTTTGGCTCCATATACAGGAAGCTACTTGTCAGCGGACCAAACAGCTTCCATTTTGATTATCTCCTCGACAACCATAAAGTCTGGGTTACCAGGACAGATTCATGATCCAGGAATAACAATACCATTATCCCTCTCCCATACCATGAATATATGGACTCTTCCAATTTGACACTTGCTGCAGACGACAAAATTGATGCGAAAAATAATAGACTTTACACTGTATACACAATATCGCATGAAAAATATTGAGGCAAAAGAAGAAAATGCTGATTTATCAGCATTTTCTTCTTTTGCCTCAATATTTTTCTGACTATTTTCTTTTAAGAAACGCCAAAACAAAATGTTGTTTGGGAAAGTGTTATTACAGACCCAACCCTACAATAAAATGGGTTTTTATCCTTATTTGGTGTTAATAATGCTGGGTCTAGAGGAATAAAGCTTTCATGGTAACATAGACAGGAAACCCAATAAAGTGATTAATTAACCATTATCCTTTACTTGCTTTATTTTGTTCTAAAATGCAGGCTGCAGCCCAGGCACAGTTGTGAGTGCATCAGACTCCCAATCCTGAGTAACCTGCAGGTTCGATACCAGGCTGTAGCAACCATCCTTTCTAGCAAAATTGTCTCCAATCAATGGTTTGATCATCTTTAATTTAACCCTTTCCAGACAAGACCTGGTTTTGACGTCCCTAATAAAAAAGGCTTGGGAAAACATTGAGACAAAAGAAGAAACTGCTGATAACCAGCAGTTTCTCCTTTTGTCTCAATATTTTCTGAGCTATATTGTACACAAATCAATCTAAGTTAACACATATTTTGTCGTCTGCAACAGCTTTTGGATTGAACCACCCTAAAATTTTGTTGTTTGGGAAAGGGTTAACCATTATCCTTTACTTGCTTTATTTTGTTCTATAATGCAGTCTGTAGCCCTGGCACAGTTGGCGAGTTCCCGGGTTCGATACCATTAAGCTGCGGCAAATATCTTTTCTAGCAAATTTGTCGTCCAAATTGTCTCCCATCAATGGTTTGATAATGCAGGCTGCGGCCCTGGCACAGTTGTGAGTGCATCAGTCTCCAAATCCTGAGTTCCTAGGTTCGATACCATGCTGTGGCAACTATCCTTACAAGCAAAATTGTCTCCCATCAATGGTTTGATAAGGCAGGCTGCCCTGGCGCATTTGTGAGTGCATCAGTCTCCAAATCCTGAGTTCCTAGGTTCAATATCAGGCTGTGGCAACTATCCTTTATAGCAAAATTGTCTCCCATCAATGGTTTGATAATGCAGGCTGCCCTGGCACAGTTGTGAGTGCATCAGTGTCCCAATCCTGAGTACCCAGGTTAGATACCAGGCTGTAGCAAATATTCTTTCTACCAAAATTGTCTCCCATCAATGGTTTGATAATGCAGGCTGCCCTGGAACAGTTGTAAGTGGATCAGACTGACTCACTGTGAGTTCCCTGGTTCAATACCAGGCTGTGGCAACTATCCTTTCTAGCAAAATTGTCTCAAATCAATTGTTTGATCATCTTTAACTTATGCAGGCAGCAGCTGGAGGCTCGGTTAGGATGTTGTGGTAGTACTGGTGTAGGAGACAACAGGAAGCCATGGCTAGGTGCTCAAGCTGCCATGATATGCCAATAGCAGCTGTTGAGAGAGGCATTACAGCCCATATAATAAATCCTTTTAATCTTGTTTTTTAAATGCTAAAGTTTTATCTTAGAGCATTCCTAACTACATTGAGGAGAATTAATTGAGCAAAGAGTAAAGGAACTGCATTGAGGTTAATTAATTTGTTACTAGAGACTATATCGCAATTACATATTCTTTAACACCTTTCATGGCATACCTCAGTCAAGGTTATTGCTCAAGGTCAAGGTCAATTATCCAGGAAACATATTTTTACACTCATTCTGTTACTTGGGGATTGTTTTTTTTTAATTCTCAGACAATCATAAGTTTTTTGTCACTGGGAAAATAAAATAGATTTACATCCTTTAAATATAGCCTAGACAAAAAATGATTATCTGTCAAAAAGGTTTTTTCTTCTGTTAAAAGCATGATTGGTAACAAAATATTTCATTTTCTTCATTTCCCCCTGGTATTCATAGGAAAAAATCATCTACTTTGGTTGATGACTAAATATAGTTGCTATGGTGATTACATTAACAATATAATCCTATCAATAGATTTTCTAGGAATCCTGCATTATGTCAACATTGTTCTCAATTAACCCTTTCCTAAACAACAAATTTCAAGACTTTTCCAATTTGAAAGAAATTGCAGATGGGAAAATAATTAGTAGAAAATGGGTATGTTATAGCACGGAAAATATTGAGACTGCTTCAAACATCGAAATGGATCTTCACTCTGAATAAATTTTTGTTAACACAGCAGAAAATATCTAGGGAAAAGGAGTAAATGCTATTTATGAATGTTTTTCTAATGCTATTACTTAGTTTGAGTTTATTGGCGGTTTTCAACTGCCAGGGTCATATATCGCAGTGGCTGGAGCACCTACCCATGGATTCCTGTTGTTTCTCAAACCAGTACTACCACAACACCCTTACCGAGCCTCCAGCTTTTCGCCCGTGCACTTAGGTTAACGATTTCAAACCCATTGGTGGGTGATAATTTTGTCAGAAAGGGTATTAGCCGCGGCCGGCTCAGTGATTATCGAACCCGGGACCACTAGAATGAGAGGCAGATGTGCTACCAACTGCGCTAAGGCCGCGGCCGCTAAAACTTAGTGTTTCTTCTTTTCCTTCAAGTTTTTTATACTACAATGCATTTTCTTTTTGGATTAGCATTAATTTTGTCCTCTGTAACTCCTCACCATAAGGAACACCAAAACTAGTTGTATGGTAAGTGTATAACAAGGTGACAGAGTATTTATGAGAGCTATTCTCTGGAGACCGCTGACACTTCCATTAAAACTATTATCACACTTTATATGACAGGATGATGCCCACTACCTCTCTTCTACATTAACCCTTTTCCAAAAGGCAACAAGAGCTTTGTGGAGAGGCATATTAACACACAGAAAAGCCTCGTGATTGAGATTGGACACATGGGGGGGGGGGGGGGGCAGATAATTCTAGAACCTTAAGAGTTATCTCAATTTTAAAAGCAGTCTGCTCGACCAGACATCATGGAGATTCATTGTAGCAAGTTTGATCAAACGCCAACAGAAACTGGAGGAGTTATGTACAAAAGAAATTGCTAATGAACAAACAGGCAGATGTACAGACAAACTGACTGACAAGATAACCTGGGCCATAACAAAAGGAACATATGGGCATATGAAAAGTAAAATAAACTCTGAACATGCAAACTGCCATCATCCTCGGTTAAAGAACAAAGTACATCATAAATGTGACCAACCTGCTGTATATTGGTCCTGAAAAATGACCTGACAGATGTGTTCTGAGATTTCTTTTTGAAAATGTGAATAAAAGCTCTGTACAGCTTGTATATTGCTGCTTTTCTTTGGAAACCTCGTAACTACAAGGTTTTCAAAGAAAGTCGACAACAATTTATGTACCATACATAAAGATATATTAAAGTGACTACTGACCTGTGTGTATATATTTGGTAATTCCACTTGTATTCTGTCCGTCTGTGGAAGATCGTCCACGAGTAGCGGTGTTCCGAGACAGTCAAACAGCTTGAGTCCACTAACCACACTGTTAACCTGGAATCAATAGAGTGGATAAATAGTCAACATCATTGAGATGCACAATATCTAACAGGTGCTTCATTAATCAATTAATTTGACCCTTTACCTAACAAGGCATGATTTTGATCTCCTTGAAAGAAAAGACTTTTGAAAACATTGAGGCAAAAGAAGAAAATGCTGATGATCAGCATTTTCTCCTTTTGCCTCAATATTTTCCCTGAAATGTTGTGCAAATATACATTCCTTTTTAACAGCAATTAATTTTGTCTTTCACAGCAGCTTTCCGAAATTTAGTTGTTTGAGAAAGGGTTAATCAATTAATTCTAACCTTTCCCTAACGATAACATTTTCAATTAGTAATTGGTTAACTGAAAAGCTGCAGGAGAAAGCAAATGGGTGTTTAGATAGAGATAGGATTTATATGCATAATGTATACATCTCAGAAAATATTAAGGCATATGGAGAAAATCTGGTATCAGCATTTTCTTTGTTAGAATCAATAGGCCAATTTCATATCCTAAGTAAATCTTGTTTGGGAAAGGGTTTATCAATTAATTCATCCCTTTCCGTGTACAAAATATTTCTAGCTGGTCCAAAGTGAAAACTGCTTGAGATGACAAAACAAATTTTAATAAAGATAGGGTTTGCTTTGATACAGTGTTAAAATATTGAGGTAAAAGGATAAAATGCCAGTAATCAGCATTTCTATTTATTGCTCCAATGCTTATATTTTTTTACTCAGTGTTAGGAAAGTCAAGCAAAACCAGAGCTTATTTGGAAAAGTGTTAACTTAACCTTTATTGATATTATACAGACAATTATAATGAAGATAAATCAAAGTACTGACAGTACTGTTAGCAAGCAATCAATAAAGTGGATAAATAGTCATTCAGAGGGATGCATGATTAATTAATTTGATCCCTTTCATAATAATCCATGAATTAACTATTATAGCAGAAAGTATAGATGAAGATCAGATTCAACACACATAAGTAAAAGACCAAATAAAAGAGACAAACAATTTATCCAATGTCCAAATTGCATATTTAAGCAGATGAATAGCCAATCAAAGAAGCCCAGATAGAAAGGCAGACTATCTAATTGGTGCTTAAAAATCAATTAAATGAAGTAACAGACACGATTTAGGAGCATCCAATGTTTATATTGATCCTATTCAAATTTGCATTATAGCCTGATTATTGCGGACAATGTCTGCAAAAGGTAGAGACAGGTAACAAACGCTGGCTCTTTAAATCCAATTCTCAATATTTTGACTAAACAAAACCAAAAGATATTAGACAATAAAATTAATTTCAATAATTTCATTTTTCTCAGTCTTTTCACTTCTTTATTCTTCGAGTTGTTGAAACCAAGCATTCTTGAAGCCTTCAAAAATACACGGGCACCATTGATGGGTTCACAGAGAAGATTTGTAGTTCATCTTCACTTGCATAATGGCCATGTTAAATAAATCACCAATCATTGGGATCATAATGTTTGTCATACAGCTACCTTAGGTTACAATTAACCTATCAGAGAACAACATGGATCCTGATCAGATTGTGCATATGCACAGGCTAATCAGGATCTATGTTGGTCTGAAATGCCTTACAAGCATGTTTTCCAGGTCACACTTAATTGTAAGTTCATATGAACTTGATTTATTTCTGTAGACTAACTCAAGCGATATCACATGATATTGCGTGATATCGGGTATCTTCTGAAAGTATATATTTCAGTTGCCGATACCAAATGGCTCGTAAAAACAGCTTGTGTAATCAATATAATACTGGCAAGTCTCTCTCTAGCACAACATTTTAATTAAGTTTTCTGGCTTAAGCTAGTCAATACAATTTCACTTTAATCATGTACAATTAGCACTAATCAATGCTATCCTTTCTACTTCTGATATTCCTGTATACTAGACTGTAGGCTTTTCACTCGTGACCAGGTGGCAATATCTTGGACTTATCCAAACTGAACGATATAGCATATGACAGTTTCAGGTGAATGAAAGTTTATCTTTTCTCGTCATATCTTTACTTCATTTTCCACAATGTTTTCCTAAGCATGTTTCTTGATGGGCCTCAAATAGCATCACTGTGAGGTAATGGGTTAAAACCACTACAATAGAAAGTTCTTACCAATGCCTGTGGGTAAAATGTTCACATCAGTAATTAGTATTGAGAAAGAAAGAAAGATATAAAACATTGTGGAAAGAGAAGAAATTTGTTACAAGCATTTCTTGTTTTTCCATATTTTTTCCTACAATGACATTTACTTGATACAAATACTTCACCTATATTGCACTTAAATGCCATAAAGTAGCCAAAGACTGCATAGCCTCAGATTTGCTTGCCATTCTAAAACTTAATCTTAACTCAAAGCTATACCAGTCAAATTGTTTAATGAAAACATCCCTTGCATGAAACTCCTAATGGAAAGATTAAAGGGCGACGGTAACAGATGGTCTAATTGCAAAAAATGAAATTTTTTGAAAAAATATGCAAAACTTTTGTGTTGACCACCTCGGGATGGTTAATAATATGCGATTCAGACAGAGAATGAGCCGAAATTACAAAACAGATAGCTGAATTTAGGGAGAATCCAAACCTAAATTCAACCCCATCACTGATGGGGTTAGAATTATTTTTAAATTGTTGCGCATGCGCATACAGCGCGGACCATGATTCAAACGAGATTCATACTTGAATTTCAATATGACGTCATCATGTATGTTGTGACGTCATTTAAGAAAGTCGCATGTCCTACTGTTTTGACCTACTTTCGACATCGCTTCATGAATTTGGTATCAAATTGCGAAAAAATTAGTCGTTGCTTCAATAGTTTGTCGTAATCATTTAATCAGGTCATATAAAGCTTAAAAAATGTACATTTCGTTTGTATTTGACAATTTTTGGGTCCAAATCTGGGAAATAGTAGCTTTAAGGTAAATTTAGATCCAATCTCATTCACAATCAATTTGGCCATGTCCATGAAAAAAGTAACCAATAAATTGGCAATTATCCGGCCAGAAATAAACCCTGGCCCCATTTGCATAAATCGGTGATGGCGCGAATACTAATTTGCATAGAGATACAGGAATTTCCATCATTATCTAAATCACAGTAAATTAAATCAGAATTTCAATAGCCCAGATTGATAAGCTGTGAAATGCGGGGGTAATTCCTTAATGAACATGAAAGTTTCCTTGATAGGAAAATCTGAAACTTGAAACATTGCTTAAAGGTCAGTGAAAATGGTCTTGATTCTTAGTTTACCAGTCATTACCTTACCCCCAATAAAGAATCAGTAAAGTGGCTAATACATTGAACAAGAGGGCCAAGATGGCCCTGTATCGCTCCACTGGCTTTTGGACATTTAGACTACAAACTTCTTCAAGGAATACAATAGAGGTCTATCCAAAGAAGATTCATGCTACACCAGAATGAAATCCAATAAGTAATTAAGGAGCAGAAATGTTTTTAAAATTTTGTTAAAATTACACTGTTTCATATAGCAAACAAGAGCCGTCAGAGACGGACAATGCTCCCCGAATAAGGCATTGTCACAATAAATGTATGCCATGGAGAGCTAACATAAAGCTAACAAACTTTAAGCCCCCTTTTTCCATGACATATTTTTTATACGCAAATTTCAAATAGTTTATTGTCAAGGGCATCTGATTTGCTACTCAAATATGAAATTTCATCAAATTCTGACCATTAGACTAGGAGAAATTAGAGAAAAACTGTATTTGACCTTAAGTCCCCTTTTCCCATGACGAGACCTCAAATCCAAAAACCGGGAAAAGTACATCGGCATTATGTCATAGGGAGTTCACATGGTAAGTTTCATTTGATTTGGCCCAAGGGTTATGGAGAAATCGCTTCGGACGGATGGACGGACGGACAGACGGACGGACGGACGGAATGACGGACGGACAGGACGGACGGACGGACGGACAGACAAAGCGGCGACTATATGCTCTCCCTTCGGGGAGCATAAAAATAAGCCTAGCCCACAGCGGCCAAGCTTTTCATCCGATCGTGAAGGAATTTGGGAGAGATTCATGCAAGGAAGATTCCTGTGAAGCTTGGTTGAAATTGGTCCTGTAGTTTTGGAGAAAAAGATTGTTTAACAATTATTCGAAAATTCAATTTAATTAAATTAATGAAAATTTAAGTTCTACACGGAAATTATTTTTTTTTTTTAATTTAAAGGAGATTCATGCAAGGAAGATTCGTGTGAAGTTTGGTTAAAATTGGTCCAATAGTTTTGGAAAAGAAGATTTTTCAAAAAATTAATCTAATTTAATTAATCAAAATTTAAGTTTTAAACAGAATTTATTTTTTTGAAGAAATTAAGAAGAGATTCATGCAAGGAACATTTCTGTAAAATTTGGTTGAAATTGGTCCAGTAGTTTTTGAGAAGAAATTTTTTTAAGATTTTTCGAAAATTTAAATCAATTAAATCAATTAAAATTCAAGTTCTGCGCGGATTTTAATCTTTTGAAGGAATTTGGTAAAAATTCATGCAAGGAAGATTTCTGTGAAGTTTGGTTGAAATCGGTCCAGTAGTTTTGGAGAAGAAGAATTTTTAAAGATTTTTCAAAAATTTAATTAAATTAATTAAAATTCAAGTTACAGTTGGGAACATCATGAAATTGACATTCATTCCGTTCAATTCCATTCAATTCCATTCCGCTCATCTGATTTATCATTCATTCACCATTCCGCTCTTTCCATTCCATAAAAACGTTCAAACCATTCACTCAAAACGCTCAGAACGTTTATAACATTCCATCGTTTGATTGGCTGATATTTTAAATGGTTAAACACGATTGGCTGAAATTTTAAATTTCGTTTACAATAATTCGGAAATTTATGCAACCCGTTTGACCTAATTCGGAGTTAAAAACAACAATAATATATCGATTAAGCAGAAGTGAAAGTAGATATATATCAAAAAGGGAAGATGGAAAATGATTAAAGAGGAAATCGATGAACGGTACAAGTTCGAGCAAAGGTGGAATCATACGCCGTGAGGGGTGACACTGCGGTGGCCATTCCGAGGATTTTGAGTGTCCGGCATAATTTCGTAGCGTAACAGCAGTCACACGGCGGTGAAAGGGATCACCAGTGAAAGGCATTTCTAACAACAAGTCATCCTAATTTCATATTGCATTCTAAATGAACAAAATTGTTTATCCGCGAAAACATTCAACTTTTCAATCTCCAATGTATTTTAAAATACACAGTTTTAAAAGCAGTTTCCATTCGAAATAGTCAGGTGCCCGCCGTAAAATAACGAGCAAAAATTTACTAGCGGGCGAACCGACTGTGACAAATTTAACACTATCTCTGTTCAATTGGACTATAATTCTACCATTTTTTTGTTGTATGATGATCGGAAATGCTGATTTCGTGCATAGAATATCACGACACACAATAATTACGAGAAAAGAAGAAGATTCCAGCGAAATCCTCATCTAAATTCTACTACATAACCATCTGTACAGAGATATACTGCACTTGATGTCAATTAATCAAAACGGATGTAAAAATCGTTAGACTTTTTCGGAAACAAATAGGTTTTCAACCGATCAATTTGAAATAGGTTTTACCCTTTCTCCAAAATTCATTTTTATCCCACAAAAAAAAACCTGCTGAAAACAAGAATACTGGAGAAAATACCGACTGTAAGAATTTTACTTCTCTCTTGATTTTCAAATAATCATTAGAAAAGGTTTGGTAAAACATTGAGAGAAAAGAAGTTATTATATTGATAATCTGAACCAGAGACATAGATATATGTCTCTGTCTGAATACATTGTGTTATAAAAGTTCCCTTTCCCAACGGCACAAAAATTGACCTTTCAAACTCGAAAGCATCAACAGCAAATGATTTACTGTACATACGTTAAAAACCTTCCCCAAACAAGACACCTTATAATCAACATGCCCGTAGGAACATGGGGGGGGGGGGGGGGGGGGGGAGGCTAAGCCCCCTACAATAATTTTTTAGGGAAAATCATAATAAACCCCCCCCCCCCCCCCCGCCTCAAATATTCAGACAAACCCCTCAATGCGAAATTGTTTCCTACAGCCCTGATTATGACATAAAATTTGGAAAACCTTGTACAAAAGAAAATGCTAATAACCAGCATTTTTTTACCTTTCTTATAATATTTTCTACCGATAATTCTTTATTTATAAATCCATTTTGTCATCTGCAGCTGGTTAAAGATTGGGTCAGTCTGAAATTGTGTTGTTGTGTTGTTTGTACAAATGAGTGTAGTGTAAACTCCTCTCTCAATATTTCTGGGTTATATCATAGTAGGTGGAGCATCTGCCTATGGAATTTGGTTGTTTATCTCACAACATCCTTCCCTAGCCTACAGCTATTCAACCTTAAGGTTTTATCCACCTATTAGTGGCAGACAAAACAATATATTAAGGTAGAATACACATAATGTGGCCATTCTGAGATTCTTAAAGCATCAGATTTTTCCGAGCAGATCAACCGTAAACATTCGGTAGTGGTAGTTTGACCGCCGAATGCTTTCGAATTCGCCCGAATAATTCCGACATCACACGAATCGCATTAGGGTGGACTAAAATTGGAACAGTCTGAAATTGACCAAACGCCATTCGACAGATCGCTCCGCCCAACATAGAATTTAAGACAAACAAAGGGGATGTGATCGTTAATAGGGAACGATTTTATCCAGTTAATCGTGACGTAAATTCGGACAAACTAAATTGTATTTCATAGGTGTTGTTAAAAACCTCGTAACTACGGCTTGAATCAAGCCGTAGTTACGAGATTTTATTACAACACCAACGGATTATCAAAACATAACGGTCAATCTAGTCTATTGTTAGCACAAAAATCTTTGCCATTGGCATGTCGATTGTTTTGATTGTCAGTCGATAAATCGATACAATAACACGTGCAACGAAGAACAATTGGGGCATGACATTTTTCTGATCGTCCGTTGGCTAATCGATGTTTTTGATTGACAGTCGGCGTTTGGTCAATTGTGTCGGTTGTGTAAATAAATGTAATGCAACTCCTCTCTTAAGAGATTTCTTGATCATATCCTTGCAGGTGGAGCATCTACCTTTGTAAGGATTTTGGTTCTTTCTCTCACAAGAACTATCACATCATCCTTCCCTAGCCTACAGCTACTCAACCATTTAGGTTTTACAGTTATCCACCAATTAGTGGCAGACAAAACATGATATTAAGGTAGAATACCCGTAAAGTAGCCATTTTTAGATTCTTAAAATATCAGATTTTCCGAGCAGCATCGTTACATAGACGAACCTATTCAGGCCGGTCGTAAATATTTAGCGGAGGAAAGTTCCACCGCTGAATGTTTTCGACTTCGCTGGAATAATTCCGATGTCGTGCAAATCTCATAAGGGGTGGACTACCTTAACCCTGGCTGGAGAGCTTGGGCTTCATAATCAAGTTGAAGCACTGGACCTCATAATTGAGTTTGATGCACTCTGTCATTTGTGAAAGGGCTATATGGAAAATATTGAGGGAAAAGTAGAAAATTCTGATGATCAGCATTATGTTTTCTCTCAATATTTTTTTATAAATCTAGCTATGATGGAATACTGATGCCATGAGTGACATCAGGCCTTGATACAGCAGATTTGCTTTGGAAATTGATTGGGTTTAACACTTCTTTCAACAGCTAAGTACTGTCATATTGCGGTCACTGGTGCATCTAACTATGAGATCCCATTGTTTCTCAGACCAGTACAACTACAACATCCTTACCGAGCCTAAAGCTGCTCACCCAAATAGACTAACGATTATGAAAGTATTGGTTGGAGACAATTTCGCCAGAATCTATGTTTGATTCGGCCGAAGATCATACCTGGGACTTCATAAGTGAGAGTCTGATGGGCTGCCAACTGGGTTTTTGGCGGCTACTTTGGGAATGTATCATATTACTATGCATAAAAGCAGGTCTAGATAAGATAACTGGTCACCGAATATTCATTTAATGTAGTTTTAATTATCAATAATATGTCCATGTATAGTATTCATTATTCAGTTCATGCATATACAGTTGACACTCTGGATGTATGCAGGCCACAAGGGACATTGTATTACCTCAAAATATCAGAAGTATGATACACACCTGGCCCCGGTTTCTCGAAAAAACTTAAGTATGTTCTCATGCTCAAATCTGAGCATCGTGCTCAAATCGCACGAAATCCACGTGAACTTCAATTGAATACCAATCAACGTTGATTGGTATTGAATAGAAGTTGAGCATGAACTCATGAGAATATACTTAAGTATTTTCGAGAAACCGGGGCCTGATTTTGCAGTGTTTTGAAAATTCATGAAACAATAGCCCGGTAGTAAAGGTTGGCTACATAATAAATGTCAATCACATCGCACCAGAAATTCCGATGTCACATGAATCTCATTGGCGGTGGACTACCTTAAGATTTTTCTTTAGACTAAACCCTTTCGCAAACAACAAAATTTGAAGATGGTGCAATTCAAAAGCTGCTTGAGGTCACAAAATGGATATAGAAAAAGATTGGATTTGTGTACTCTCTTTATGTGTGCAAGCCACAAGGGACATCACATTACCCCAAAATATCGAAAGTATGAGACACATCTGACTTGGCAGTATTTTGAAAAATTATTTATTAAGGTAGTCCACCAGTGATGAGATTCATGCAACAACCCCAAGCAGCAAAGGTTGGCTACATAACAACGGTTTAATCAAATTGCACAAAAAACCAAATGTCGCATGAACATTATTAGGGGTGGACTACCTTAAGATTTGTTGTTGAACTTAAACCTTTCCAAAACAACAAAAATTTAGGATGATGCAATTCAAACGCTGCTTGAGATGACATAATGTATATGTAGATTTGTGTACATATAACACAGGTGATATAAAGGCATAAGGAGAAAATGCTGGTCATCAGCATTTTCTTCTTTTGCCTCAATGCTTCCACATGTATTTCATATAGTATTCTGTTGTTAGGTGATTTTTACAAGATTTTATGAATTTCATTCGAGAATAGCATGGATAGATCTTCATAAGTCTGCATGTATAAGGTCTTTCTCTTATCTAGGCTGATAAGGTTGAATGCCCATAATGTGGCCATTTTGAGATTCATAAAACATCAGGTTTTTTCGAGCAGCGTCGTTAAGTATCGAAACCTATTTGGGCATAGCCGTAAACATTTGGCTGTGGAAAGTACCACTACCTAATGTTTCGATGTCGCCGAATAATTCCGATGTTGTGCAAATCTCATTAGGAGTGGACTACCTTAAACTTTTCTAAAAGGCAAAAGTTTGGCTAGTCTACAAATCTATTGATGAGAGAGGGTAATAGCTTTTCCTGATGCAAAATATCTTTCATAATTCTTTTCATAATTCATCCAATTCTATGTTGTGGGTACTCATTTGAATCTTCTTCTAAAGAGGATTCAATGTGACTGTGTACCAACAACAAAGGGTTTGGATTTGAAGTAAATTTAAAATCCTATCACCCTTATCTTATCTTATTATTGCTGTGTCTAAATTTGTCCAAATTTGAAATGAGATGTCAGGGACGTCTGGATTCCAACCCCCACTCCCTCTAGATCCGCCCTTGTTTCTGAGGCATTTACACTTATTTGTACACTCATGAAACACTTGTAAGTTAATGATCTGTCTGTAAAGGGAACTATGGTCTACATGTTCTAAATGCATGTATTCTTCCCTGGCACAAAACTTGTTTGCAGAAACATGCTCGAGGCCGAGCTTCTTGCGGAGATCGCATGATCTGGTGGTGCGGATATCATCTGTTTTTACGCCGCATATCTGTCTGACCATGGCGTTGTCATTTCGCTGTAGGCGTAGAAGATTTGGCTTAGACAGAGGCCATGTTTCGCTCACATATATCATGACACTTCTGACGCAGGTACTGTACACTTTTCCGGGTGTTTGATATGTGAGATGGCGTGATGTGAGGATTGGTAGTAGCTCTTTAAATTTCCTCCATGCCGCTTTGACACTGGTCACTGTACAGTGAACTTTAAAAAGGTTCAGTAACACTGGTCCTGAGTCTGAAAGCAAAATAATACAAATTACAATTATTTGGCTATTTTGTTAATATGTATTTACAGCAATATCAAATCATGAATTGGGCATAATTCAATTGCTTATTTCATTTTCTTGATGTAGTATACCCTAATGAGATTTGTATGATGTCGGAATTATTCGGGCGCAGTCAAAAACATTCGGCAGTGGAACTTTCCATCACCGAATGTTTACGACCGCGCCCGAATAAGTTGGGATATGCAATGACGCCACTCAAAAACATCTGATGTTTTAGCTATCTCAAAATGGCCACATTACGGGTATTCTACCTTAACCCTTTCCCAAACAACAAAATCTTGGACTGGCCCAATTTGAAAGCTGTTACAGACGACAAAAATAAATGATGATAAATGTAGTATTTGTGTGAAATAATGCACAAAAAATATTGAGACAAAAGGAGAAAGTGAAACTGCTGGTTATCAGCAGTTTCTTCTTTTGTTTCACTGTTTTCCCAAGCCTTATCCACTAGGGATATCAAAACCAGGTATTGTTTGGGATAGGGTTAACCCTTTCCCAAATGGCAAAATTTTAGGGTGATCAAATTCAAAGGTTGTTGGAGACGACAAAAGATTTGCTGATTCAGATTGGATTTGTGTATAATTTAGCTTAGAAAATATTGAGGCAAAAGGAGAAAATACTGATCATCATCATTTTCTTCTTTTGCCTCAATGTTTTCACAACTTAATTTCATCAGGGACGTCAAAACCAGGTCTTGTTTGGGAAAGGGTTAAGGCATATCCATGCAAATTTTTGAGAGATAAATACAGTAATTCTGAATAAAGTTATATAATTCTGTATGAGTTAAGGGTGGTCCAATTTGAAAGCTTCTGCCTACAAGAAAATATTGAAGGCTTAATCAGCATTTTATTCTTTTTACCTTGATATTTTCTGTGCTAGCATGTATGTAATGAAAATTGTATTTACGAACCCATTACCAAAGGACATAATCTAGATGTGTCTAAATTCAGAGATGACGCAGACGACACATTTCAAGTCAGTGAAATTTTATAAATTTTGGTCTTTCAGGGTGAAAATTTCCAGACATGGCGAAAACTGTCAGACAATCAGACATATCTGATAAAACTTCCCTTGGTCTGATGATTTTTTGCTATTGTCAGTCCAACTGTCTGACACAAGTTTCTATTGATCTGTCAAGATAGTGAATAAGTGATCGGTCTGACAAAATATTATTCAGTCTGACAGATTTTTCAGTATTGTCAGACCGAATGTCTGACAAATATTTCTGGTCTTTTGCCATGTCTGTCAGAAAAACATTGTGGGAAATGAAGTAATTGCTTGTCACAGGCATTTTTTTGAGAGGAATCGAAAAGCGTCATTGTGTGATAATGGGTTAACATAGCCCACCTCTAATGAAATTCAAGGGACTTCAGAAATTTTCCTGCTACTTCATAAACATAATTTCCTATGTATCCGAACATATTTTGGCAATGTAAACATTCTTTGAAGGAATGTTCTACCGTCAAATGTTCATGACATTGCCTCAGAAATTATTCTGACATCGCATAAATCCCATTAGAGGCAAATAATAATTAACTCCCTTAACTTATTTTCAGACACCAAAATGTTGGACCTAAAATTTTATTTGAATTATTTTGTAGATCTGAAAATTTCAAATTGATGAAATTTTAGAAATGTTTCTATTTTGGGTTAGAAAACATTGTGGAAAATGAACAAATTGCCTGTACATGACAAGCAAATTCTTCATTTTTCACAATGTTTTTCTAAGCATTTACTTGTTAGGGAGTCAAAAGGCGTCAGTATGTGCAGGAAAGGGTTAAAATGAGATATTGCCAGACCAATACTTAAGACATGCATACCCACTTACACACATCTAATAAGGTCATGCGTTTACCATTTCTCGAGCACAGCAAAAAAATTTACAAATCAAATGCAAGGAAATCACAAGAAACCTACCTGAATATTTCAGAACTTCACGTTTGAACTTCACATTCCAAGGGAAAAATAGACATGTCTCTAGAGCTCTGTTTCAAACATTCATAGTCACCAAGTTTCATTGTTTCGAATAACACCAACGCAAGTTTCTCCTTTTCTGAAAATAACAGTTACACCATATTATTATTTAAGTTTATTCTCTGACAATGAACTTATCCCCTCCGTTAAACATGTGCAATAACAGACCGCAATAGAAATGTGCTATAGAAACAAGAGGGCCAGAATGGCCCTATATCGCTCACCTGAAAGAAGTTTGTGACATGCCCACTTTTTTGTACAAATCATAAATTCGTGAACAAATTTTGAAAAGGGTCACTCAAGGAACATTGTTGCCAAGTTTGGTTCAAATTGGCCCAATGCTTCATTTTTAAAGAGTTTTCGTATGATTTCTCTAAGTCTGATAACACTGCCCTTCCACACCCACATTTTTAGACGACAAAGAAAATTTGTGTACGCATTTTTAAAAGTCACTCAAAGAAAATTCTTGCTAAGTTTCGTTCAAATTGGCCCAATGTGTTTTTAAAGAATTTTCTTAGGGTGTCTCTAACTTCGATAAGCCACACCTGCCACGCCTGCTTTATCTGACGAATCAAAATCCGCAAACAAATTTTAAAAAGAGTCACCCAAAGAATAATTCTGTCAAGTTTGGTTCAAATTTGGCCAACAGTTGATTTTTGAAGAATTTTCTTAGGATTTCTCTAAGTCAGAGAAGCCATGTCCTGCCACGCCCACTTTTTCTGACGAATCAAAAATTTGCGAACAAGTTTTGAAGAGTGTCACCCAGGGAACATTTCTGCCAAGTTAGGTTCAAATTGGCCCCATGGTTGATTTTTAAAGAATTTTCTTAGGATTTCTCTAAGTCCGATAAGCCACACCCTGCCACGCCCACATTTTTTGACGAATCAAAAATTCGCAAACAAATTTTGAAAAGAGTCACCCAAGGAACATTCCTGCCTAGTTTGGTTCAAATTGGGCCAACGGTTGATTTTTAAGGAATTTTCTTAGAATTTCTCAAAGTCCAATAAGTCACGCCCTGCCACGCCCACTTTTCCTGACAAATCAAAAATTCACCAACAAATTTTCAAGAGTGTCACCCAAGGAACATTTCTGCCAAGTTTGGTTCAAATTGGGCCAATAGTTGATTTTTAAAGAATTTTCTGAGCATTTCTCTAAGTCCGATAAGCCACGCCCTGCCACGCCCACTTTTCCTGACAAATCAAAAATTCACCAACAAATTTTCAAGAGTGTCACCCAAGGAACATTTCTGCCAAGTTTGGTTCAAATTGGGCCAATAGTTGATTTTTAAAGAATTTTCTTAGCATTTCTCTAAGTCCGATAAGCCACGCCCTGCCACGCCCACATTTTTTGACGAATCAAGAATTTGCGAACAATTTTTGAAAAGGGTCACCCAAGGAACATTTCTGCCAAGTAAGGTTCAAATTGGCCCAATGGTTGATTTTTAAAGAATATTCTTAGGATTTCTCTAAGTCCGATAAGCCACACCCTGCCACGCCCACATTTTTTGACAAATCAAAAATCCGCGAACAAGTTTTGAAAAGGGTCACCCAAGGAACATTCCTGCCAAGTTTGGTCAAAATTGACCAAATGGTTTAGGAGGAGAAGATGTTTAAAGAAATGTGAACGGACAGACGGACGGTGAGTGACCACAATAGCTCCCCATGAGCACTTCGTGCTCAGGTGAGCTAAAAATGGCAGATCTGATAAGTCCTGACATACACAGAAAAGATTTTTAAAAAATGTGTCAGGGCTTATAAATAGGACTACTTTGAATATGGACACATGTAAATTTTTGCTGTTTGTTAATGGGATACTAATTCCTGAATATTGAACAACAACAAATAACAAGAGGTTCGCAGAGCGGCGCATATACGCCTGAGAGGGGCTTGTCAGTAAAATGGACATTTTTTTTAAATTCAAGGGCAGAGAATTCAAGAACAAAAAGAGTTATCTGAATTCCGTAAGCGGTGTGCACAACTAGACACCACAGAGATTCATTGTGGCAAGTTTGATCAAAACTGTAGAAGGAGTTGCGCACACAAGAAATTGCTAACGGATGACCGGAGCCATAACATGATACTACCCTTCGGGTGCATTAAAATAATTAAACTAACAAAGAATAGTATGATATTGATTATATATTTTTTTTAAAATGATCACTGATTACATTAATCTGAGTCTTCTCTGATGTAAATACGCTTTTTGATATTTTGATTTTTCGCTATTTACATCAGAGAGCGTTGCTCTTTGAAAACAGCGGAAAGTTCGGTAACGTTACAAGTAGTGAAGCTTTGTTTTTGTGTATCATATCGAATCACTCGGTAAAACACTGTAGGGTATAGATCAATTAATCATTTTTTGTCATACCTGACCAAAAATTTCATTTAAAATCGGCCTGCTGGAAGAGTATAACCTTTGGTTTTGAATGGAAGGTCAAGGTAAACAAAGGCTGCTCAGGTGAGGGAAAATATTGCAAAACATTGCCTATAAACTTTTTGGAAATACTTTTTGGTCCGAATTTTTTCAGCAGTCATAACAATAAATGGTTCATTTATCGATACCATCAGGCGTTTTAAGGATATCGTTTAAGATCGGGCGGTGAACGATGCGCAACATCGAGTTGCGAACTTCTTGATATTTTCAAAGAGCAACGCTCTCTGATGTAAATAGCGAAAAATCAAAATATCAACTAGATGCCGAAGGGCAACATGTCGAGCCCGCTCATTTTGAAGAAAGAAGACCATACCTATGTCTACAGCTGTCATTACAATGGCGTTGTAAAAGTGGGGACAAAATAAGTTGGAATGATGGGGATCATGGTGAGACAGTTTATTGTT
The DNA here is from genome assembly GCA_963680895.1 of Fragum sueziense. NCBI lineage: Eukaryota > Metazoa > Mollusca > Bivalvia > Cardiida > Cardiidae > Fragum > Fragum sueziense. Next base: position 38,217,246 of record OY804606.1, read on the forward strand.
CACAAAATATTACATGTCTATGTATTTATAACGAGATACCAGAATGGATTAATTTGAGTATACATATGTGACCCGTCACGCTAAAAGGGACCTTATGCTAAGTCCATAAAACCAAATTCCGAGAAATATACCAGACCAAGCAGAAGTCCATCCGATGTCGTATTTGGAAAACGAAAATATTGTAAGGTAGAGAAAACATTCTAGATTCAGAAAATACTTAAACGTGAAAAGTTTCGACCCTAGTCAGGCTGCGCGGACTGCGCAGACGGACTAGGGTCGATACTTTTCACAAATCCGATAAGGTCCCTTTTAGCGCGACGGGTCACATATAAGGAAAATAAGCCATGCTCCCTGGCACCCATTTTTTGTACGGATCGGAATAATTTGAACATTTTGAGAAGTACGAAAATTAGCTGCACGTAGCTGTACGTGGCCATGTTTTTTACGGATTGAGATAATTTGAACAATCTTGGTAGAGGGCCATCCAAAGAATATTTGTGCCAAATTAAGGAATGGCCCGGACAAGCAAAAATCAACTCATTTTTTACATTTGACCTCAAAGTTTGACCTTGACCTTTCATCTTGGAATCTGGTTCTTGCACGCGACACTCCATCTTACTGAGCTTGACATTTGTGCCAAGTTATTTCTGAATCCCTCCATCCATGGTGAAGTTATGGCCCGGACAAGCAAAAATCATCTCATTTTTGACATTTGACCTCCAAGTTTGACCTTGACCTTTGAGCTTGGAATCTGGTTTTTGCACGCGACACTCCGCCTTACTGAGCTTGACATTTGTGCCAAGTTATTTCTGAATCCCTCCATCCATGGTGAAGTTATGGCCCGGACAAGCAAAAATCATCTCATTTTTGACATTTGACCTCCAAGTTTGACCTTGACCTTTGAGCTTGGAATCTGGTTCTTGCACGCGACACTCTGCCTTACTGAGCTTGACATTTGTGCCAAGTTATTTCTGAATCCCTCCATCCATGGTGAAGTTATGGCCCGGACAAGCAAAAATCATCTCATTTTTGACATTTGACCTCCAAGTTTGACCTTGACCTTTGAGCTTGGAATCTGGTTCTTGCACGCGACACTCTGCCTTACTGAGCTTGACATTTGTGCCAAGTTATTTCTGAATCCCTCCATCCATGGTGAAGTTATGGCCCGGACAAGCAAAAATCTTCTCATTTTTGACATTTGACCTCCAAGTTTGACCTTGACCTTTGAGCTTGGAATCTGGTTCTTGCACGCGACACTCCGCCTTACTGAGCTTGACATTTGTGCCAAGTTATTTCTGAATCCCTCCATCCATGGTGAAGTTATGGCCCGGACAAGCTCCATCCGGACGGACGCACGCACTAACGCACGCACGCACTAACGCACGCACGCACTAACGCACGCACGCACTAACGCACTAACGCACATACACCGAACAGCCATTGTGACAACTAGAACTGTCGCAAAGCGGACAAATACCCCCCACTAGCGCCTTGTCACTGAAAAAAGTGCTATGGGTCAAAAGGTTCTTTAGTTGGAGCATGGAAACAGATTTTAAACAAAGTCCGATTGTGACCTTGACCTTTGACCTTGGTGACCCAAAAACAATAGGGCACCTCCTTGGGTCATGGGCAACAACTGTGTAAAGTTTCATGATCCTAGGTCAACCGGTTCATGACTTAGAGCACGGAAATGGATTTTAAACAAAGTCCGATTGTGACCTTGACCTTTGACCTTCGTGACCCAAAAACAATAGGGCACCTCCTTGGATCATGGGCAACAACTGTGTAAAGTTTCATGATCCTAGGTCAACCGGTTCATGACTTAGAGCACGGAAACGGATTTAAAACAAAGTCCGATTGTGACCTTGACCTTTGACCTTCGTGACCCAAAAACAATAGGGCAACTCCTTGGGTCATAAGCAACAACTGTGTAAAGTTTCATGATCCTAGGTCAACAGGTTCATGACTTAGAGCACGGAAACGGATTTTAAACAAAGTCCGATTGTGACCTTGACCTTTGACCTTCATGACCCAAAAACAATAGGGCAACTCCTTGGGTTATAAGCAACAACTGTGTAAAGTTTCATGATCCTAGGTCAACCGGTTCATGACTTAGAGCACGGAAACAGATTTTAAACAAAGTCCGATTGTGACCTTGACCTTTGACCTTCGTGACCCAAAAACAATAGGGCAACTCCTTGGGTCATAAGCAACAACTGTGTAAAGTTTCATGATCCTAGGTCAACCGGTTCATGACTTAGAGCACGGAAACGGATTTTAAACAAAGTCCGATTGTGACCTTGACCTTTGACCTTCGTGACCCAAAAACAATAGGGCAACTCCTTGGGTCATAAGCAACAACTGTGTAAAGTTTCATGATCCTAGGTCAACCGGTTCATGACTTAGAGCACGGAAACGAAAAAGTCTACGGACGGACGGACGGACGGATGGACGGACGGACGGACGGACGGACGGACGGACAGACAGACAGACATGGTGAAACCAATATACCCCCCTCTACTTCGTAGGTGGGGGGTATAACTATGTCGAGCTCACCGCAAGCGGGCTTGACAAAAAGCGTATTTACACCAGAGAAGACTCGGATTATGATTACATTAATCATTGATATTTTGGGTCGTTGGGGGGGGGGGGGGGGCAGGTTTACTGATGGACTATCGAAATTGGGTCCGGTTTACCGATTTGGGAATGGTTTGACAGTACAGCTTGCTGCCCCATGAGAATAAGGGTTAAGAAATCATAATGAACAAGAGGCCCAGGAGGGCCTGAATCGCTCCACTGGTTAAAGTGGAAGAATTATCCCATGATTTCTTGTAAGCCTTACACAGCGGCAGCCAAATCTTGAAATTTGTGAATAAATTTTGAAGAGAGACTCAAAGAACATTCTTGCAAAGTCTGGTTCAAATTGGCCTTATGGTTGATTTTTAAAGAATTTTCTTATGATTTCACTAAGTCTGATAAGCCCCTTTCTCCCTGCCACGGCCACATTTTTTTGACAAATATAACAAGGTATGGTCGAAAGTAAGAAAGTATTGTTGATTTTAAAAGAATTTTTCGTGATTTCTCCCATTCTGATAAGCCACGCCCTGCAATGCTTACATTTATGGACCAATCAAAATTTCATAAACAAGTTAAGTATATGGTCACTTAAGGTGCATTTCTACCAAGTTTAATTGAAATTGGCCCAATCGTTGATTTTTCAAGAATTATTTTGTGATTTTTCTAAGTCAGATAAGCCCCGCCCTGCCACACTCAAATTTATGGACTAATCAAAATTTCACGAACAAGTTAAGTAAAGAGTCACCCGATGTACATTTCTGCCAAGTTTGGTCAAAATTGGCCGAATGGTTGATTTTTAAAAAATTATTTTGTGATCTCTCTAAGTCTGATAAGCCCCGCCCTGCCACGCCCACATTTATGGACCAATCAAAATTCTTTAAACAATTTAAGTATAGGGTCACCTAAGGAACATTTCTTCAAAGTTTGGTCAAAATTGACCAACTGGTTTGAGAGGAGAAGATTTTCAAAGAATTATTTTGTGATTTCCCAAAATTTGATAAGCCCCGCCCTGCCACGCCCACATTTATAGACCAATCAAAATTTCGCTGACAAGTTAAGTAAAAAGTCACCCAAGGTACATTTCTGCCAAGTTTGGTCAAAGTTGGCCAAATGGTTGATTTTTAAAGAATTATTTTGTGATTCCTCTAAGTCTGATAAGCCCCGCCCTGCCACGCCCACATTTATGGACCAATCAAAATTCTTTGAACAATTTAAGTAAAGGGTCACCCGATGTACATTTCTGCCAAGTTTGGTCAAAGTTGGCCAAATGGTTGATTTTTAAAGAATTATTTTGTGATTTCTCTAAGTCTGATAAGCCCCGCCCTGCCACGCCCACATTTATGGACCAATCAAAGTTCTTTAAACAATTTAAGTATAGGGTCACCTAAGGAACATTCCTGCAAAGTTTGGTCAAAATTGACCCACTGGTTTGAGAGGAGAAGATTTTCAAAGAATTATTTTGTGATTTCTCAAAATTTGATAAGCCCCGCCCTGCCACGCCCACATTTATAGACCAATCAAAATTTCGCTGACAAGTTAAGTAAAGAGTCACCCAAGGTACATTTCTGCCAAGTTTGGTCAAAGTTGGCCAAATGGTTGATTTTTAAAGAATTATTTTGTGATTTCTCTAAGTCTGATAAGCCCCGCCCTGCCACGCCCACATTTATGGACCAATCAAAGTTCTTTAAATAATTTAAGTATAGGGTCACCTAAGGAACATTCCTGCCAAGTTTGGTCAAAGTTGGCCAAATGGTTGATTTTTAAAGAATTATTTTGTGATTTCTCTAAGTCTGATAAGCCCCGCCCTGCCACGCCCACATTTATGGACCAATCAAAGTTCTTTAAACAATTTAAGTATAGGGTCACCTAAGGAACATTCCTGCAAAGTTTGGTCAAAATTGACCCACTGGTTTGAGAGGAGAAGATTTTCAAAGAATTATTTTGTGATTTCTCAAAATTTGATAAGCCCCGCCCTGCCACGCCCACATTTATAGACCAATCAAAATTTCGCTGACAAGTTAAGTAAAGAGTCACCCAAGGTACATTTCTGCCAAGTTTGGTCAAAGTTGGCCAAATGGTTGATTTTTAAAGAATTATTTTGTGATTTCTCTAAGTCTGATAAGCCCCGCCCTGCCACGCCCACATTTATGGACCAATCAAAATTCTTTGAACAATTTAAGTAAAGGGTCACCCAAGGAACATCCCTGCAAAGTTTGGTCAAAATTGGCCCACTGGTTTGAGAGAAGAAGATTTTTAAAGAAAAAGTTAACGGACGCACGCACGGACGCACGCACGCACGCACGCACGCACGACGGACACACCGCCATGACAATAGCTCGCTGGCCTTCGGCCAGTGGAGCTAAAAATCATTAAGACCCCCTTTCTTAGTCTAGATCTGCCCAATTCAAGACAAGCTTCTCTTTTTAAGTGACAAACACTTTGACTCAATCAAATTCAGTGTAAGAAAATGTCATAAAGACCCCTTTTCCCATGTTTTAACACAAAACCTTTCCATGTTCAAAAAGGTTCATTCTGTATGCTGAAACAATTATTTTGACCAGTTGTTTTTTCAGATTGAGCTGAATTTGTGGCCTTCAGTATATAAACATTGGAAATGTCATTAAGATCTCTGTATGCTTAAACAATTATTTTGACCAGTTTAATTATGACCAAGTTTCAATAGGATTGAGCCAAATTTGTGGCCACTAGAGTGAAACAGTGAAAATGTAAATAAGGCCCCTTTTCCTGTGTTTTCAAAAGGAATAAAATTCCTTTTAAAACTTTGGTAGAGCTTAACCCAAAGAAGATCCCTGCAAAGTTTCAGGTCGTTTGGCCTTGTGATTTAGGAAAAGACTTTTAAAGCAATTGTTGGACGATAGACAACAGACAGACGGACAACGGACATTCACCGATTACAATAGCTCACCTTGAGTACTTTGTCTTCACGTGAGCTAAAAGTTGAACGCACGGACGGACGGACGCACGCACGCACGACGGACACAACGCCATGACAATAGCTCACTGGCCGAATAATGGAAAATAAGCCCCGCCCACAGTGGCCATGTTTTTCGAATTATCAAAATTTCTTCAAGGAATCTGAAAAAGGGTCACCAAAGGAACATGCCTGTCAAATTTCAAAGAAATCTGATAAGTTGTTTGGGAGAAGAAGATTTTTTAAGTTTTTTCTAAAAATTCGTATTTGTTACCATAGCAACCAGAGTTTTCAATGGAATTGAATTCTTTGAAGGAATTTGAAAGAGGGCTATGCAAGGAACATTTCTGTGAAATTTAATTAAAATTGGTCCAGTAGTTTTTGAGAAGAAGATTTTTTAAAATTACACTATGCGCCATATATGGAAAATAAGCCCCGCCCACAGCGGCCATGTTTTTCGAATTATCAAAATTTCTTCAAGGAATCTGAAAAAGGGTCACCAAAGGAACATGCCTGTCAAATTTCAAAGAAATCTGATAAGTTGTTTGGGAGAAGAAGATTTTTTAAGTTTTTTCTAAAAATTCGTATTTGTTACCATAGCAACCAGAGTTTTCAATGGAATTGAATTCTTTGAAGGAATTTGAAAGAGGGCTATGCAAGGAACATTTCTGTGAAATTTAATTAAAATTGGTCCAGTAGTTTCTGAGAAGAAGATTTTTAAAGAAAAAGTTAACGGACGGACGGACGGACGCACGGACGGACGGACGCACGCACGCACGACGGACACAACGCCATGACAATAGCTCGCTGGCCTTCGGCCAGTGGAGCTAAAAATGAAGCAAACTGCAGCATTTTTCATTACTCACAATGTCTTCTACCAAGATTCAATGTAATTTTTCATGCAGTAGCGAATCCGGTAGGCTTCGAACGAACCAACCTCTGCAGCCTGATGATTATATCAATGTGCAGAAAATATCCAGGCCAAAAAAGATAATGATAATGTTGGTGTGTGTGGGGGGGGGGGGGGGGGGGGGGCAAATGATACAGATGTATTATTGGGGGAGGCTATAGGATATGTTGGCCCACTTCTAAATTATTTCGAGTCCTGTCTCCCTTCCTACGTCAGTGTTATGTCCCAATGTTTTTAAATTCACCATCTTCTATCAAGGATATCAAACCCGGTCTTGTTTCGGTACCCGTCTTGTTTGGGAAATGGTTGCAAAAAGTAAAATTCACCTTTTGACGGTCGAAGCAAAGGTTTGACACCTCTCTTACGAAGCCAGTGGGATGTTACACCGGCCATCGACATCTGCCATACAGATCTAACAGTTCGATTTCTCATAATTTCTGCCATTTATTGTCCTTTCGAGGCGAAAACGACTTGTCAAAATGAGAAAACACATTTCCGTCGCCATGTTGTTTGTCATAGCGATATGGGTAAAATAAATTCGTTTTCCGGTTGTGGTCGTCTCTCGAAAAATAAAATAAAAATATTCATACGAGAAAAGTCCTAAATTTAGGATGTCGCTTGGACATTTTATTGAGAAAATATTCTTTAAGCTATTTATACCTCGAAAACGATTCAAGTAATTAGGAACACACATTAAGAATAATTATTAAACAATAATTTTTTCGTTTAATTTTTATTTTCGAAATTTATCTAATTGAATGGTATTACCATTCACTGAACGGATTATCCATTCAATCCATTCCATTCAGCTCAAATGAATGAACGCTCATAAAACATTCCCAAAACATTCAGGTTGTCAATTTCATGATGTTCTCAACTGTATACACAGAATTTATCCTTTTGAAGAAATTAAGAAGAGATTCTTACAAGGAAGATTTCTGTGAAGTTTGGTTGAAATTGGTCCAGTAGTTTTGGAGAAGATTTTTTTTTAAAGATTTTTTCAAAAATTTAAATCAATTAAACTAATCAAAATTCAAGTTCTGAACAGATTTTATTCCTTTGAAGGAATTTGGTAGAGATTCATGGAAGAAAGATTTCTGTGAAGTTTCGTTGAAATTGGTCCAGTAGTTTTGGAGAAGAAGAATTTTTAAAGATTTTTCTAAAATTAATTCAATTAAATTAATTAAAATTCAAGTTCTGCACAGATTTTATTCTTTTGAAGGAATTTGGTAGAGATTCATGCAAGGATGATTCATGTGAAGTTTGGTTGAAATTGGTCCAGTAGTTTTGGGGAAGAAGATGTTTGAAAATTGTTTACGCACGCACGCACGCACGGACGGACGGACGCACGGACGGACGCACGACGGACACAGGGCCATGACATAAGCCCCGCTGGCCTTCGGCCAGTGGAGCTAAAAATCATTAGCATTTTAAAAGATGATTCCTTCAATTTCCACAGCTTTGACCTTCAACTATGACCTTTGACCTTGACATACAGTTTCAGGGTTTACTCCTTCTGAAAGGCACAAATGTACAGTTCTTTTCCGTAATCACAAACCACTACTCTTAATGTACAAGAGGACCATGATGGTCCTAAATCGCTCACCTGAATCAAGATGACAAGAGTGAAAATAGCAATTAGGTCAAATTCAAAGGCATCAAACTAAGGGCTTTCTGTTTGGAAACAATTAAGTAATAATTTTGTTCGAATCAATCCTATAAAGTTGGGTATGAATTAGCACAGTGGTTGAGGTTATTTTTTTATTTCACAATATACACATAGGGCTAATTTTCAAAGCATACTATTCGATTATCTATGATATATCATTATAATAAATTATAAGCACAATTTACAAGATTTTGTCTGTTATTTGAAAAAAATAGCGAAAAATCAACATCTGATAAGCTAGTTAATCCCTTCTTATTTGTTTACATAAGATAAACATAGGGGCATCCAGAGCAACAGATAAGAGAAATAGATAAGAGAAATAGAAACGACAGTCTAAATTTATTATTTATACCCAAACATTATGTAGAATGTATTAATCTTTTCAAGTAGATGACTTAAATGATCACCAACAACACAAGGTTTGATGAATATTGAACAAAATGTTGATTTTTGAAAAGCTATTATCTCCTCTTATCTGCAGCATGTATGCATGATTCCCAAAGTAAATTTTGTGAGCAAATTTTGAAAAGAGTGATTCAAGGAACATTCCTGCAAAGTCTGCTTCAATTGGGCCGAATGGTTGATTTTTGAAGAATTTTCTCATGATTTCTCTAAGTCTGATAAGCCCCTTTCTCCCTGCCGCATCCATATTTTTTGACAAATGTAAAAACTTGTGAGCAAATTTTGAAAAGAGTGATTCAAGGAACATTCCTGCAAAGTCTGCTTCAATTGGGCCCAATGATTTATTTTTAAAGAATTTTCTTATGATTTCTCTAAGTCCGATAAGCCCCTTTCTCCCTGCCACGCCAACATTTTTTGACAAATGTAAGAATTTGTGAACAAATTTTGGAAAGAGTGACTCAAGGCACATTCCTATCACGTTTGCTTCAGATAGGCCCAATGGTTGATTTTTAAAGAATTTTCTCATGATTTCTCTAAGTCCGATAAGCCCCTTTCGCCCTGCCACGGCCACATTTTTTTACAAATGTAAAAATTTGTGAACAAATTTTGAAAAGAGTGATTCAAGGAACATTTCTGCAAAGTCTGCTTCAATTGGGCTGAATGGTTGATTTTTAAAGAATTTTCTTATGATTTCTCTAAGTCTAATAAGCCCCTTTCTCCCTGCCACGGCCACATTTTTTTACAAATGTAAAATTTTGTGAACAAATTTTGAAAAGAATGACTCAAGGCACATTCCTGCCAAGTTTGGTTCAAATTGGCCCCATGGTTGATTTTTGAAGAATTTTCTTATGATTTCTCTAAGTCCGATAAGCCCCTTTCTCCCTGCCACGCCAACATTTTTTGACAAATGTAAGAATTTGTGAACAAATTTTGGAAAGAGTGACTCAAGGCACATTCCTATCACGTTTGCTTCAAATAGGCCCAATGGTTGATTTTTAAAGAATTTTCTCATGATTTCTCTAAGTCCGATAAGCCCCTTTCGCCGTGCCACGGCCACATTTTTTTACAAATGTAAAAATTTGTGAACAAATTTTGAAAAGAGTGATTCAAGGAACATTTCTGCAAAGTCTGCTTCAATTGGGCTGAATGGTTGATTTTTAAAGAATTTTCTTATGATTTCTCTAAGTCTGATAAGCCCCTTTCTCCCTGCCACGGCCACATTTTTTTACAAATGTAAAATTTTGTGAACAAATTTTGAAAAGAATGACTCAAGGCACATTCCTGCCAAGTTTGGTTCAAATTGGCCCCATGGTAGATTTTTGAAGAATTTTCTTATGATTTCTCTAAGTCCGATAAGCCCCGCCCTGCCACGCCCACATTTTTTGACGAATCAAAAATCCGCGAACAAGTTTTGAGAAGTGTCACTCAAGGAACATTCCTGCCAAGTTTGGTAAAAATTGGCCCAATGGTATAGGAGGAGAAGATGTTTAAAGAAAATGTGAACGGACGGACAGACGGACGGACGGACAGACGGACGGACGGACAGACGGACAGACGGACGGACGACGGACAAAAAGCGATCACAATAGCTCACCTTGAGCACTTTGTGCTCAGGTGAGCTAACAAGTAGTACAGCATGGATATATCCCAAACAAAGTCTGACAGAAGAACCAACAGAAAGACAGGACTCACAAATGCTTAAATGTATTGCTAACCATAAATTTTAAGGGCTTTTCACTACCTATTTTGTATAATAAAATAGACTTTCATCTGAAACTAAAGGCCTCTTAATAATCAAAGATTATCTGCATTGACATTAGGAGTTCAGGCAGAATACAACATCACAATGTTTACAGAAACAATTAACACTTTCCCAAACGACAGAATTTTAGGGTGATCCACTTCAAAAAGTGCCACAAATGACAAAATGGATGTTTTTAAAGATAGGATTTGTGTAAAATATAGCATAGAAAATATTGAGACAAAAGGAGAAACTGCTGTTTATCAGCAGTTTCTTCTTTTGTTTCAATGTTTTCCCAAGCCTTTTCTAATAGGGACATCAAAACCAGGTCTTGTTTGGGAAAGGGTTAATCCAATCTGCTCAAGAATGTAACATTGCTGGCAGATACTGATTATTCTGCATCTCAATTATTCATTGCTTATTTCTTTGGGTTCAAGTAAAATTTTCTGGCTATATACTTTTAAACCCATTGTGCAGAAAATAAATTGTTCTCTAGGTATCAAACTATCAGGTCAAAGCATTAGAGATCAATTTCATCAAAACAGTGACATACCCCCACGAAAAAAGTTCAAGAATGCATTTCTAGTTTTAGAACTGTCCTAGAACGTTAAATGGCACTTCTAGAACTGTTCCAGAACAGTTCTAGAAGTACCATTTAACATTCTAGAACAGTTCTTGAACTTAAATGAACTTTTCGCAGGTGATTCGAATCATCACACTGATAAAACCAGTCCCTGGACTAGGCTCCATTTGACTGAAACCGAGTTAGATGTAGAACTGATAACACAGAGCACCATGAAGGTGCTAGTTGGAGAGCCTAGTCTCTTATCTGAAACTATAAAATCATTTGTATAAACCAATCATTTTTTAGCAAAATATACTCACAATATCTAAAACAATCTATTTTTAGCAAAATGTACTCACAATATCTAAAACAATCTATTTTTAGCAAAATATACTCACAATATCTAAAACAATCTATTTTTAGCAAAATGTACTAACAATATCTAAAACAATCTATTTTTAGCAAAATGTACTCACAATATCTAAAACAATCTATTTTTAGCAAAATATACTCACAATATCTAAAACAATCTATTTTTAGCAAAATGTACTCACAATATCTAAAACAATCTATTTTTAGCAAAATATACTCACAATATCTAAAACAATCTATTTTTAGCAAAATGTACTAACAATATCTAAAACAATCTATTTTTAGCAAAATATACTCACAATATCTAAAACAATCTATTTTTAGCAAAATATACTCACAATATCTAAAACAATCTATTTTTAGCAAAATGTACTCACAATATCTATCTCTAATTGAATTATAGTCCCATTTTGTCATCTGAAACTGGATTAACATAAAAGGCATTCTGCAGGTTGACAAAATCTGACAAACCCCATCACAAATTATCAACAACAAGGTGACAAGACCAACAAAACTACTGTCAATCCCACATATTTTACACATTCCACTGCCTCTGTAACAATCCAGACAAACTTCATACCAAAATGCAGAATAACATTTCAAAATCCATCATTAAGAGCTTAAACCCTTTCCCACAGGAAGAATTTCAACTTCTCCAATTTGCAAACTGCTGTGGATGACAAATGGATGTTAATAGAAATAGGATTTGAGTACAATTTTGCACAGAAAATATTGAGACAGAAGAAGAAAATGCTGATTGTCAGCATTTTCTTCTTCTGACTCAAAATTTTCCCGAATCTTTTTCAAATAGGGACATCAAAACCAATACTCGTTTGGGAAAGGGTTAAGAGCTTAAGGCTTCCCTTGATTTGCATTTTCTCCCAATTTAATTGTCTCATCCAACGATCAGCCTTTATTCGAAATTTCCCTAGCAACAAGAATTCAATTACCTCCGCGAAATGATTCAACTCACGATTGGTATTCAATCCACTTACCGGATTTTTGCGAGAGCCGCTTGCACGAGACAAACTGCAACCACTTCAATACAACTGTGCACCAAAATGTACAATGACTTGGCCCCTTAACCCTTTCCCAGATGATAACATCAAATACAAATGGAAATAGAAATGCGTAACAGAAAAGACATAAGATTCGTGGTTTGTTAACAAGGCATATTTTCTTTTCTTTAAAAATGTACATACAATGAAAATGGAATTTAGACAAATTATCAATGAGCTATAATTTGCATAAATCCTCTTTAAGGGACCCATGTTAGAAATTTCGGGCATCATGGCAACAAAGGTGCAGTCAGAGTTTGAGGAGCCTGGCTATCAATAATCATTTTGTCGTTTGCAGTATCTTTCAAATTGAACCAATCCAACATCATTTGTGGATAGGTTAAAGTACCAAACCTTCCCCAGTTATATCCACGTTAAATGTCACTTGTTCCCCTTAATTGGAATGTAGAATGAATGACAACCAATGTAAGTGCTTAAGGCTGTCAATCTTAGTACCCTTACCACTCCTAAATCCTAGGTTATAGTTTTTTTAATGTGGTGGGATTTTACATCATACCTATTTTTAATTTTTTAACTATTTATGGTACATAATAAATGACCTGGCACGGCATCAGTCTAGCTAAATGGCCATAGCTACTCTTCTAGATTATTTATCGAGACCTATGCACATAAAACATCCCGTCAAGTTCAAGTTCACAATTTGGACTTGATCATCTGACCAAAGTCTATTTTGTGCCTTCAAGTTACAACCCCCCCTCCCCCCGGTTGTTTGTGTCATATTCCTGCTGTGACCAAAGCTTTGGCACACTGTATAGACTAGGATCAGCCTACACAGATGTGCAATTTGATCTTAGCCTACACTACCTGATTTTTGCTAAGTCATTGAGGCAAAAACTTGAGATAAACTTATTGAAATGTCTCTTAATTTGTAATTTGTTTGAAATATATTAAAAGACAGCAGGACAAGGGTTAAGTTTCGGGCATATAGATTTATGAACAGACAACAGATCGTCGCTTTTCTACGAAAACCTCGTATCTGCAGCTTAAAACAATCTGCAGTTACGAGGTTTTAGAGGTTTTCGTAGAAAAGCATCGATATAATAGTGAAACATCGATATAATAGTGAAACACCTCCCAAATCTTTCAATACAGGCAGACAACACATTCCTCTTTGTAACAATTTGTCTCTTGACCTTGATATTTTCACTTTGACCTTGACAACAGCTACAATACCCATGATGTTATATTTCATTATTTATTAAGATTGGTTTAGTACTCCTGTGCTTATGCTTCTGTCACACAATAAATTTGTGTTCAAAATTCATGTCACAAATAATGAATAGTCCATTATAGATTTCATGTTATTAGAGCCAAACTGAAGTAATTACAGAAACAAAAGAGACCTTGTTATGATAGTTTAGTGCAATAAGATCATCAAATCTTTACAAACTTGGAACAATGACCTAAAGGTTATGAGCAAATACAAAGCAAGGGCTAACAAAGCCAACAAAACTCTCATCTGATCTACCATATAGGATCAGATCAACCCTTTTCCAAACAAGACCTGATTTTGCTGTATGTCTCTGATAGAAAAAAGATTTAGATTTAGATTGATGATCAGCATTTTCTTCTTTTGCCTCAATATTTTCTTTACTATACCTGAAAGAATTTTTTTTAGGCGAGCATTCTCTCGTCTGTAGCAGCCTTCAAATTGGACCAGTGTAAATGTGACTCGTCACGCTAAAAGGGACCTTATCGGATGTGTGAAAAATATCGACCCTAGTCTGTCTGCGCAGTCCGTGCAGCCAGACAAGGGCCGACACTTTTCACTTTTATGTAATTTTCTAAATCCAGAGTGTTTTCCCTATCGAACTGTATGTTCATTTTTCGCATACGGAATCTGGTTGACCTGTGCTGGGTCTGACAAATTTGTCAAAATTTGGATTTTTGGAGTAAGGATAAGGTCCCTTTTAGCGTGACGGGTCACAAATGTTTTCTGATATAGAATCAGATAAATGTTACAACTCTAGGTGCTAATTAACCCTTCAGAATTTTCTCATACAATCTTATTAAAGTTAAAGTTTTGGCTCAGTCTGTAATCTATAAACTGAATCATATTCTTACCCACTTTCCCCTTTATAACCAAATGGTCATTAATGACCAAAGATCATTAAGTATCAAGTCTGCTTTCATAAGTCAGCAACTCTAGAAGCCACAATACTTTGGTTTTAAACTGTCACATGCATCCTAGCGTGGCGTCAAACGAAATGTATTTTCTCCTTGGTTCTCTATGTTTTCTGTTATTAGATATCTTTCACTTTTGAAAGTCAATCTTATTGCCTACTCACACTGTTTTCGGATGTCTATTAAGCTAAAGGCATACAGCTCTGAATGTACCAAAAGAGGACCTGCTTTAACCTATTCCAACATTAAATGACACCTTTGGACACCCATAAAGAAAAAGGCTTGAGAAAACATCTTGGAAAATGAAGAAATTGCTTGTGACAAGCAATATCTTCATTGTCCACAATTTTTTCCAACACAAAATGCAAAGATTTTTAAAAAATTTATATATTACACCAACTTGAAATTGTTGTCTGCAACACCTTTCAAATTGGAACTGTCCAAAATTTTACCGTCTGGTAATGGGTTAATCTTCCCAGAATCAATTTTCAGTGTGGGTAGACATTTTTCACAGCTGTTGTCAATAGTTGTGTCCCCTGATGGGAGGTAAACTTTGTTTAGTAGAATTTGTATTAATTAGTGACACAGGTTTTATGGGTTCCAAGAATCTTACTTTCCTGGAAAGTAGACATTTTTAACACCTGTCCAACGAATGGTAAACTCAGATCAATGAAACTTGTATTAATTAGTGGTAGAGATTTGATGGGGAAATGCTATTAAGCTGTTAGAAAATCAATGCTGACTATATTTGTACAGTCTAATCACCTGTGTCCATAATCTGATTCAATAACTCATCAATAGGTAACATCATTTACACTGAAAGATCTTTTCTTTTCCTAGATGTCAAATTTTAGACTTGTCCATCTTGAAACGAGTTGCAGAAAAGAAAGTTAAAGTTGATAAGGATTGGATTTGTGTAAAAATATTGACATAGAAAATATTGAGACAAAAGGAGAAAATGCTGAATATCAGCATTTTCTTCTTTTGTCTCAATGTTTTCCCATGCTTTTTCTGTTATGGATGTCAAAACCAGGTCTTGATTGGGAGAAGGTTAAATAAAATCAATTCTAGACACGAAGAATGACCAAATAGGCTGGAATTTCTGAGGAACAAAATTATCCACAATTCTCAACTAACTCTGATCACATCGATTGATTGACAGATTGATAACAATAATTTTTGATTGATTACAAAGTTTAGACAGCAAGCAGTATGAAAGAATGAAAGAGATCAATTCCAGCAATTATATAATAGCACAAGAAACTAGAACTGTCACAGGATGTGACTTGATACCCCCGCACAAACTTTGATTACAAAAAGGGCAATGAGTGTATCAAGCTTAAAGTTGCAAGCACTTATGGTTTAGAAGATATAGTCCAAATAAAATGTAAGGGTACAAACAACTAAGGGCAATAACTCAAAATAATGGGCGTGACTGAGTAACAGGTATTGTACACGGCACTTTCTCACAATGAGATGTATAAGTGTACCAAGTTTGAAGGTGCTAGCAATTGTGGTTTAGAAGATATGGTCCAAACAAAATGTAAGGGTACAAACAGCAAAGGGCAATAACTCAAAAAGTGGGGGTGACTGAGTAACAGTTATTGTACATGACACTTCCCAACAGTGAGCTGTATAAGTGTACCAACATTGAAGTTGCTAGCACTTGTGGTTTAGAAGATATGGTCCAAACAAAATGTAATGGTACAAACAACAAAGGGCAATAACTGTAAAAGTGGGCATGGCTAAGTAACAGTTATTGTACATGACACTTCCCAAAAGTGAGATGTATAAGTGTACCAAGATTGAAGTTACTAGCACGTACGTGTGGTTTAGAAGATATGGTCCAAACAAAATGTAAGGGTACAAACAACAAAAGGCAATAACTCAAAAAGTGGGCGTGGCTGAGTAACAGTTATTGTACATGACACTTCCCAACAGTGAGATGTATAAGTTTACCAAGATTGAAGTTGCTAGCAATTGTGGTTTAGAAGATACGGTCCAAACAAAATGTAAGGGTACAAACAACAAAGGGCAATAACTCAAAAAGTGGAAGTGGCTGAGTAACAGTTATTGTACATGACACTTCCCCACAATGAGATGTATAAGTGTACCAAGTTTGAAGTTGCTAGCACTTATGGTTTGAAAGATATAGTCCAGACAAAAATGCAAGGTTACAAACAACAAAGGGCAATAACTGTAAAAGTGGGCGTGGCAGAGTAACGATCGGTACACAGGACACTTGCCCACAATGAGATCTATGAGTGTAGCAAGTTTTAAGTTGCTAGCACATATGGTTTAGAAGATATGCTCTGGAGAAGTATTTTGTCCACGGACAGACATACATACAGACAGACATACAGACAGACAGACAGGTTGATTCCAGTATACCCCCTAAAACATTCGTTTTGCGGGGGTATAATAAAACATTCGTTTTGCGGGGGTATAAATATACTTACAGTAATGAATTCTGATCACTCTGCTAAGATCCAACCAAACACAACTATTCCACATAGATGAATAATCCATTTGATTATACAGAACCCCCGATACAAAATGTTAATGCTGAATAACAATTGAATTCAAACACAACAGATTTTATTTCATTGCGGTATCGTTTTTCTATTCTCATGAATTATTCACTTTGATAACTGATTGATTTTTTTTTCAAAATAGAGGTGTGGGCAAATACATACATCTCACGGAGAAAGAACAAAACTGCTGTAACTGCATTTATAATGTCTATGTATTTACAATTGTTTTGCCCTTACTCCTTAAAATCTAAATGTACAAAACATGGTCGATCGTGTCTGAAACATGGTATCTCAATCTGAAAGTTTTATTTTCTTTCTTGTACATATAATACATGTAGTATGTTTTTCACTTTGTCTGATCCACTCTGAATAAGTCCAGTCCTGTCTGAAACTTGGTACAAAAGAAATTGTTTTAAATTTTCTTTGTTACTTGTATCTTTTTCTCTTTTGAAACATTACCTGGTTTTGGCTTACTGTTTGATTATAATCTTAATTACCCATTGAAATATTTTAACAAATAAGCAAAATCTAACTTACAACAAATCAATCCCTAGCTGTATCAATAACCTATTCAAAGGATTCAGAAAAATTTGTTTCTGCTTTACCACGGGTGGTAAACAGAGAAACTAGCTCCAAAAAGAGGTAGTTGCATAGAGCGAAAATTTGTAGGTCACGAACACATTTTCCAAAAATTATTTCTTTTAAAGAGAGTTTTTGAGAAATACGGCGATGCTGTAATATGAAGAAATGGTCGACGTTTGTTGTGCACGAGAGTATACGGTGTTAGTAGCAGGGTTTTAATATAATCGTTGAAAAACATTTCAAAATCGACAGTAAAAAAGTTTTTACTTCCGATTTTGAAATGTTTTTCAACGATTGTATTCAAACTCTGCTTACTATCACCGTATATTATCGTGCACAACAAACTTCGACCATTTCTTCATATTACAGCATCGCCGGATTTTTCAAAAACTCGTTGTAAACGAAATTATTGTAGAAAAATGTGTTCGTGACCTACCTTTGTTTACAGATTTTCGCTCTATGAAACTACCTCGGTAGGGGCCGGATGTCACGAGGAAACAAAATACCGTTGACTCTTTTTGGAGCTAGTTTCTCTGTTTACCACCCGTGTTTACACTACGATGGAATTAGATCTTCAAATAGGATAGATTTATTTCATTTAAATTCAATATAAATACTAAAATTATAAGAACAATGCAAATTTCAATTCTTTTTTACCTTATAAACAAAATTGATTGCTGTGCTTTATGTATCTATGATGCAAATGTAACATCTTCCCAATTTTGAGTACTGTAATCATAGATTTCTATATAAGCAGCCTATCTTCACATTTGCTTTCTTACAGTCTCCTATATCTTAGTTATACTTTATTTTTGACTATTTCCCATACAGCAAAGAATTAGACTGTTCCAATATGAAAGCTGATGCAGACAACAAAATGTGAGTTAGTAAATATAGGAATTTTGTTCAAACTTGCACAGAAAATATTGAGGCAAAATGAGAATTTATTCCCAAGCAATATCTTTGGGGATGACAAAACCTGGTATTGTTCGAGAAAGAGTTCAACCTGTCTTAGTCATACATAGGTTATAATCATGCATACCAGACAGGCTTAACCCTTTCCCAAACGACAAAATTTTGGGATGGTCCTATTCAAAAACTGCTGCAGATGACAATATTGGTGTTGTTAAAGATAGAATTTGTGTAGAAAACAGCTAAGAAAATATTGAGACAAAAGGAGAAACTGCTGGTGATCAGCAGTTTCTTCTTTTGTCTCAATGTTTTCCCAAGCCTTTTCTAATAGGGACGTCAAAACCAGGTCTTGTTTGGGAAAGGGTTAATATAGCTTCCCACTCTAGAAGATCAATTTTCATCCCACATAAATCTGGTGAAGGAGAAAACATTCAATCAACAAAGGACATTTTGATTCAAGACTTCGAGCAAAACCATCGTAAAGGCACATTTAAGTGTATATGTGCAAACATTTCTATGCACTTTCAATATTTTTGTGTATCTGAAATAATTTAATTAGATTGTTGATGCATTTAATGAAACCATAACCTGGGTGATTTATAAAGTAAATCTGTTTCACTATGTTAGATAACTCATAATTTGAACCATTTTCTGATCTATTATCTCCCTTGTCTGTGACAACACAGGAAACAGAGCTAAAAACTTGCAACTGTTAACCCTTTCACTGCCATAGGCGACTTTTGTCGACGAGGGGTTTCTGCCATAGGCGACTTTTGTCGACAAATTTATGGGGACGAGTACCAACAACATAAAAAAATTTTTTTTTATTTCATAAATTACCTTTAAATTTTGGTCACATATAGGTGCTTCATTTGTCTGTATGTGCTGAAAATTTGAAAGGAATCCATCAAATGAGTCAAAAGTTATGCATGTTTTTGTGAACAGGGTATCGAAATTTCTTCGAATTAATTCAGCGGTGAGAAACACGTCCGAAAAAAATATTTGGCAGTGAAAGGGTTAATATTTCAATATTTTGGCCAGAAACATTTATCATGAAATTCATTTGAACTTTAGACACTACATCTTTACTGGCCATCATAATTATCCATGAAATCATTTAACCCATTTCCAAGAATTGACGCTTTTTGACATTCTTCAAGATAAAGTATTTAGAAAACACTTGTTGAAAATGAAGAAATTGCTTGTAACAAGCAATTTCTTCATTTCCCACAAGGTTTTCTACCCCAAAAGACCAACAAATTAAAAATTATATTCACTTGAAATTGTTGTCTGCATCAATTTTGAATTTGGAACAGTCCAAACTTCGCCGTCTGGTAATGGGTTCAGTTTAACCTTTCCATACCCTTGGGGACCCTACATTTCCATCCACCTTCTGCCTTCAAGCCTAAGTGTTCACATATATGCCCCCATCCTCCATTATATATAAGAGTAACACCACTATTCCCCTGTGTATTATCTGTAAGGCTATCTAGAAACACCACAGTGCCATCACATCAACAGACATTACACATCCCCGTGTTATTCTAATGTTGACATCTTACTGATCACTGTAACTATAACCCTAGTATTTAAAGCAACAAGAACTTGTATGTATGCCTCCATCTTCTCCCATTATGTATAGAGTAACACCACAATTCCCATGTGTATTATCTGTAAGGCTATCTAGATACACCACAGTGCCATCACATCAACAGACATGGCTAATCCCTGTGTTATTCTAATGTTGACATCTCACTGACTACTCCCCGATCACCGTAATTATAATTGTCTGCTGAATTCATTATCCCCACAAAGGAGATAGAAAACATGGCTTATAACAGTGTCCTGTGAAAAATTCCAGACAAAAATGCTGTCTGACCATGCTGAATTGTCACTCTTCAAAGTTTCACTTTGCCTAAATTAAAGCAGATTCCAACCCCTGCGAAATGAGGTTCATGAAATCATGCACTTTTTATGCCAAACATGAATTATTCATGAACTGACCTTAAACAGTTCCTGATTCCTGTTCATGAACGTTTGGAGATGAACTATCCCTGAAACAGGTTCATGAATAGTTCATGGATAAATGAAGAATGAAGACAACAAGTCATAAAATCTTCCAAGTTTGAATGAACTGATTAAGAACTGTTGATGAATCCAATAAAGTTCTTGATTGGTTCATAAGATGTCCGTATTGTGCAATAAGAACTCATTAAGAACTCCTAAAGAATCTGGTGCAGTTTGAAAAAAACATGAACTTATCATGAGTTAATCACGGATTGTTTAAATGAACTGATAAAGAACTGTTTATGAATCCGATGAAGTTCTTAATCAGCTCATAAGATGTCCATATTGAGCATAAAGAACTCATTAAGAACTCCTAAAGAATCTGGTACAATTTGAAAAAAACATTAACTGATCATGAATTAATAATGGATTATTTCAGTTCTTAAAATCACTAACATGTCACTAACATGTCCATAGTTTGAATAACCAATTACCAAATGACAAAATTTTGGTGTAGTTCTAGTCCAATTTGAAAGCTGTTGCTGAGTACAAAATAGATGTTGAAAAAGATGGGCTTTTGGTTTAATATAGCATGGAAAATATTGAGACAAAAGAAGAAAATGCTGATGATCAGCATTTTCTTCTTTTGCCTCAATGTTTTCCCAAGTCTTATATATTAGGGACGTGAAAACCAGGTCTTGTTTGGGAAAGTGATAAAGAAATGATTAAGAACTGAATTAAAAATGGATTGTTACATTTCTTAAAAAAGGTACATTATAATATTTCAGACGTGACTAAGGACTGATAAATAATCAGACCCAGTTTTGTAAATATTCTTAATGTGTCCATTTTGAAAAAAATGAACTAATCATGAATTGATAAAGGATTGTTACAGTTCTTAAAATGCTCTTAAAATGTTCATGATCTCCCAGTCTAATTTATGTTCCAGTCTATGACATGTGCTTTAGAAAATAATGGAGGGAATTTTGCTTGTCTGACTATTTTTCAAGAATTATGTTTTTGAGCAGAATTATCATATATATTGTTAGTTATTATCAAGTGATTAAGGAGGCTCACTAAATGATAGAACCAAGGAAGGCAAAATTGGTAAGTGTTCTTTAGACTAAATATAACAATTTCAAATGTTCATTTTTACCATTCCCCACCCACATAATTATCCTGTAAAATGAATATTATCATTTTGCTTCTATAAATAGGAATCATTGATTTTTAATGGCCTGTTACTTATCACAATTCTGAAACTACTTGTTCTACTCAAAGTTTTTCTAGTTTTGTTCTGTCAGCAACATATTTGTACAAATTGTTTTGTAAGTATTTTTATATGACCTTGACATGTTTTTAAAAAGAAGTTAATGAACTGATCTTGTTGAGTTCATGAATTTTTGTCTTTAAAGAGTTCATGAACATTTCATGATTTGTTTAAAGAAAATAATTTCGTTTCTGAGACAGTTCATGAACTTTTATTCTCATGAACTGTTAAAGAATTGTTTCTAACAGAATTCCATTTGTCTCATTTGCACTTCACTTCTTGGACATGAACAGTTCATGAACTCATGTTCATGAAAAGCACCTGAACAGTTCTTGTTTGAGAGTTCATTGCAAGTTCATGAACAGTTCATTAGCTTATCACAGATTCTCAAGAAAGAACTGATCAAGATTTTTTCATGGATAAGAGTTCATGAATTGTTCATGTTCAAGATGTGAAGTGCAAATGAGACAATAGATTTCTATTTGAAAAAATCCTTGAATGGTTCATAAGAGGAAAAGTTCATGAACTGTCCATGAAAAGAAGAAAAAATATTTTCCTTAAAAAAGTTCAAGAAATGCTCATGAACCGTTTAAAGACAAAAATTCATGAATTCAACTAGGCCAGTTCATGAACTCATATTTTAAGAACTGATCAAGAATTGTCTCATTTGCAGTTCATGGGCTAGTTAAGAACTTTTCATGGTCAAATGGAAATGAATTACCCATGAATTGTTCATGGGTAATTCATGAACAGTACCTCTTCATTTCGCAGGGGAATTCATGGGGGGAGACTTTCATCTAACACTTTAGCTTGCTTATATAAATCTCTGAAAGAAGAGTAGCAACCTGCTGCAACATAAGATATTGTTATAAAAATTTGCATACTTAGTTGATCCAATTCTTCTGTAATGTTGTACTTGCACTTTCATTAAGATTTGAATTCTTTGCCAGATAATTATGTAAACCTTATCAGCTTATTGTTTGGTCATGTTCAGAAATGCCTTAACGATCTGGGACCATAATGGATTTCGGTTATTATCGCCGATGATCGGGTATTTACGGCACTCGTTATTTCCGTGAAACGCACTTCGGAAAGATTCACTTTTGTTCTCACTACGGTTTACTTTCTCAGAAACATTAATAGATATCGGCTGTGCAAGCTATTTAAAGTTTATTTTTCTGCATAGATAGAGATAATTCTCGTATTTCTCGTTGTTAGTAGCATGAAAAATGCTTAAATATTATTGTTCTTAACACTCTGGCGATTAAACGTATATTAAACGTACATTCATCCATTAGAATCGGAAATACATAAAAAAATACTTCTTCATGTTGTATTCTATAAATAGTAACAAAAAAGAAAGTGAAAGTACAGCGAAATAGGGAACGATTTTTATCCAGTTAATCGTGATGTAATTCCGGACATACAATACTAATTCGTTGGAGCTGTTATAAAATCTTGTAGCTACGGCTTTAATCAGGCCGTAGTTACGATATTTTATGACAACACTGACGGTTTATCAAAACACAACTTTACACCCAGTCTATTGTTAAAACAAAATCCATTGCCATTCGCATGAATTTTCCGTGGTTTGTTCAATTTCAACATTTCCTTTCATAAATATTTTTTGTAAACATGTTACATAATAATTATAATAACATAAGTGTTCATGTAAAATTTGCTGAATTTGATTGACAAAGGCGTTCTTATACATTAGTACATGAGACCAATTTCAACCCTCTTTCACCCCACGGCAGGGAATCACCTGACACAATAGTTTCGATATTTTCCAACGATTCTGTCAAAAGATGACGGATTTGAAAAAAAGAATTTAAGCAATGAAAGCGGAAACACTCCATGACTTTGCTGAATGCGAAGGGTGATCTTTGAAAAGTCAGCTGATATGAAAGTTATTGACGACCAACCAAAACTTGATTTGGTTGTAAATAACGTTTTTATCAGCTGATTTGTAAAGGAGGCACCATACACTTCTGATCTCGAGGCTTTACACTTTTCTGCTTCAAACCGATTTCATTTGTCAAGAATTTACAAAATTATTGACGATTTTCTGAAAGTGTAGTGTCACATGACTCCCCACCCCATGTAAATGGTGCTATTGTTTTGTTCACAATAGTTTATGTAGAAACTACAGGGAAATGTGACAATGAATATTTGATTAGATAGTTTCTTTATATCAGTAACTATAAAATAATGTGTTGTTACATTTGACCTTACAATATTTGCTGAAATTGAATGACCTATTTTGAACATTTTGTCCTTGCTTTGTGCACCCCTACTAAGTTTGAATGCATAAAAAACCAAATTTTAACGGTAACCTTTTCCCATTCTTGTTTAATTTGCACAAGTATAGATAAGAGATATTTTTGATGTAGGTTTCATACCCTGCCAGTCAAAATTACAAAAAATATAGATCAAAGAAAAAAAGTTCATTTTTCATCGACGTCAAAAAAATACAGTCGCAAAATCATAAAGCTTATGTATAATCAGGTGTTTTTTCCTGATTTTTGTTTTTTATAGCTTTGTGTTAGCTTATTTGTGTTACATACATATCTGTTGTAGCATACAAGCTGAAAAAATGTCAGATATTATCATATTCTGCAAAAAATTTTGAGATTTACAGAGTTGGTGCTTCCCATTTTCCCGCCATTTTTGTAAAATGAGGTGGGTAACTAAAAATAGATATAAAATTCAAATATATCGGTAAAATATGTTTATAGTTTCATTTTACCTTCGTCTTGTATCATAGAAATAATATATAACAATTCTTTTTGTATTTTCAAAAGTGTCTATTATGGTTCCAGATCGTTAAATATAGCTTGAATTAATTGGTATTTTTCAACATGACCAAAGTTATTATGGTTTCACAGGACATCAGATAGATACTGTTTTGATTGCCAACCAATCTGGTATTTTCATCTTGGTCATATCGTCAGTGGGAGATCGAAATCTTGTTGCCGCTTCTTTTTCAATCTGTAACTACAAGGTTTTGACGTCCGTCTTACTAACGATATATCTACTGGGATTAATTCTTGACAAATGTCATTTTTAATCACTTGTCACTAGTGTCAGTAAATACAGACTGAAACATCAATAGGGAACGATTTTATCCAGTTAATCGTGACGTAATTTCGGACAAACAATAAGGAGTTTGTGGGTGTTGTTATAATATCTCGTAACTACGGCTTGATTCAAGCCGTAGTTACGAGATCTTATAACAACACCCACGGCTTATCAAAACATAACGGGTTATTGAATCTATTCTTAGCACAAAATTAATTCCTATTACCATATATTTTGTGAGATGAACTTAGGGAGTTTTTATAGATCTCTATGGGTATCATGTTGAGCTATAGTCTGGCCAAAATATTATGGGACATGTTTGCAAAATTTACCTCCGTAAACAACATAATATCTTACTCCAAACTACTGTAATTATATGATTTTGCAAGTGATGGTTCAAATCACAAAGAATCAAACCAACACATGCAAAATTGTAATGATTATTAAGAAGTCTTTTGACCTTGTTTTTTAAAACATAAGTAAAATTACTTTTGTAAACAAGTTCCATAAAATAGTGACTGGACTACCATAATGCAGGTCCATACCTTCTCTTCTAAAATTCTGTAAGATTTTCAGAGATTTTGTTCTGAAACTGTGCCAAGAAAATGGCCTAGTAATTTAAAGTCTGGCATCATTTTATTTTAGGCCATGGGCATTAGACATCTTAGACATAGAATTGCCACTTTTAGAAAACTTGTCAAATGTGGAACTAAAAACAGACTTACAAATCCATTACTTTATAAATTGTGAGAGAGACCTCTACTTGGGGAGTTTTCATTGGTCTAAAAGGTACAGTGTGAAGCTTAATATTGGTCTCTGGATTATTCAAAATTCCCCCAGATTTCCTGTTTTTCTTGGATCTGGGTCAAGAGAAATGACAATTTTATAGTCCAATATAATTTCTGAGATTTTCGTACACATGAAGTTCTAAATTCATGAGACCCTCCTGTGGTGACATTCCATCATGGAATTAACCCTTTCCCAAACAAGACCCCAGTTTTGATGTCCCTAAGAGAAAAGTCTTGGGAAAACATTGAGGCAAAAGAAGAAACTGCTGATAACCAGCAGTTTCTCCTTTTGTCTCAATATTTTCTGTGACATATTTCACACAAATTCTATCTTTAATATCTTCCCTTTCGTTGTTGGCAGCATGAATTGAATTATCTCAGAAGTTTACTGTTTGGGAAAAGGTTCAATCAATCTATTGGGAAAGGGTTCAATCAATCTATCAGATTAACCCATAACCAGACTGCAGAATTTTAGACCGCGGTCCCAATTCAAATTTTGATATCACAGACAACAGTTTCAAGTGAAGGGAATTTTGCATTTTGGGACTATCTGGGTAAAAACATTGTTTGCCATTTAAGCCTTTACCTTGTAGGGCGTCAAACATTGTCACTGTTTGGTAATGTGGGTTCAGGACTGTGGGAGACCTTTAACATCAGGAATTGCCCATAGTACTGTATGAGGCTTGTTATTGGTCTCCAGCTCATTCAAATTTCTCCCAGATTTCATGGTTTTCTTGGATTTGGGTCAAGAGGATTGACATTTTTATAGTCCAATATTGTTTTGTTTTACATGATAATCTTGATTCACCATGCACTCTGATGCAAATCTAAAGTTTGTTACTAAGTTTGTTTTCAGTTTGTTTATTGGGGTTTTACGCCGTTTTCAACTACTATGGTCATATCGCGGTGGCTGTAGCACCTAACCATGGATTCCTGTTGCTTCTCAAACCATTACTACCGCAACACCCTAACCAAGCCTCCAGCTGCTCGCCCACATAGGCTCCAACATCAAACCATTGAGAAGCTTGTTTTCAGACCAGGTCATTAGACTGACATAGACCTCGAACTTATAACTTACTTTAAAAGGTCATTTTATAACTAATCTTGTCAATGGAGGAAAAAAACATTCATTACATTATAGATTGCGTTTCTGGTTTGAGAGTTATCCCAATTCTCTGTTGTATTATTAAGTGCTAAATATTGGCCTGTCATTCAATCAAAATTATCCTATATTTTGTGTACTTTTCTATCTGGGTCAAGGAAGTAGCCACACCATTAATTTTTGGTCTGAAGTAATCAGATGGTTTATTGTTTCTTTCATATTTTGCTGCCAATCAATCTGAATCTAAACCTCATCCTGCTCTAGTCATATTCTGGCTTGACCAAATGATAGGCAGGCAGTTTTGAATAAGATCAGGCTGCACAGATTTAGTTACTATCCACAATTTTTTCCAAAGCATTTCGCTAGTAAAAGGTCAAAAGGCATCATTATGTGGGAACGGGTAAACCCTTTCCGAAATGGCAAAATTTTAGGTTGATCCACTTCAAAAACAGCCACATATGACAAAATGTAAGTTATTAAAGATAGAATTTGAGTAAAATATGGCATAGAAAATATTGAGACAAAAGGAGAAATTGCTGATTATCAGCAGTTTCTTCTTTTGTTTCAATGCTTTCCCAAGCCTTTCCTAACGGGGACCTCAAAACCAGGTCTTGTTTCGGAATGGGTTAAGTTCTGCAACAGACACCAACTTTTTGCACCTATCAGGGCAGACTTCCTGGTGTATTTCATAAAACACCAAAATGCCATTAGGAAACATAATTATGTCTGTCAGTCTGTGATTACGCAATATCTGAAACATTTGTTGTATTACGACCAAATATGGAAAATATAATGACAGAAGATAGCGCAAAACTAATGCAAGTGAATGTATAATTATGATCTCACATAATTTTCTGTTGAATCCTTTCATAAAGCACTTGGCAGAACAACAGCAAACACAGCTAAGCTGACTCAGAAAAAGAATTCTTTCTCTTCTCCAAATCCTTTTAAAACAATATCTGATTGGCAACATCAAAACTAGGAAGTAGTTTCAGAAAATGTGAATATTGTTCATGATATTTTGACAAGCACTTTTAAGAATGAGTCATGTCTGCATTAAAATCCTCTGGGGTTGCTGTTGTCTTTTTTAAGAGGTCAGAAGACAGAAAATTTAAACAACTTGTTCTTGTAATTGCTTACAATCTTCAGAATTTGAAGCCATTGGTTGACTGTCTAGACCAGTTATTCCCACCGAGACATAAATAATAGAGTGAGAACAGTATGGTTCATGTCAAACAAATTGCCACACTATCACTATCTTTATAATGGCCTAGTTTTGCTCCATGCTATAAAATACACAATCCAAATTGGCTTAACTATATAAGCATCGACATAATGTATCATTATTTTGCTACTTTTCCAAAAAGACCTTGTAACTGCAGCTTGTTTTAAGCTGAAGTTACGAGGTTTTTGTTGAAAAGCAATGATATCCTTTCTATTGCTAACATTTCCAAAATGAATACTTTATTCTGACATCATGATAAGAGAAAGCACCAGAAATTATGTGTCCAATGACAGAAAGGATATTCAACTAGTATGAATTTGAACATGGCATCCCTTGATTTTCCGATGACCGACTAGGAGTTATTCAGCTTTAGTACAGAAAGAGAAAACTGAGGGGAGGGGTAGATAGCTCAAACTGACAATGGTGAAAACACAGATGCATGGGTTTTCCTCTTTCATTCATGGTGTACCCACATCTAGTCCCCTGCGAAATGAGGTTCATGAAATCATGCACTTTTTATGCCAAACATGAATTATTCATGAACTGACCTTAAACAGTTCCTGATTCCTGTTCATGAACGTTTGGAGATGAACTATCCCTGAAACAGGTTCATGAATAGTTCATGGATAAATGAAGAATGAAGACAACAAGTCATAAAATCTTCCAAGTTTGAATGAACTGATTAAGAACTGTTGATGAATCCAATAAAGTTCTTGATTGGTTCATAAGATGTCCGTATTGTGCAATAAGAACTCATTAAGAACTCCTAAAGAATCTGGTGCAGTTTGAAAAAAACATGAACTTATCATGAGTTAATCACGGATTGTTTAAATGAACTGATAAAGAACTGTTTATGAATCCGATGAAGTTCTTAATCAGCTCATAAGATGTCCATATTGAGCATAAAGAACTCATTAAGAACTCCTAAAGAATCTGGTACAATTTGAAAAAAACATTAACTGATCATGAATTAATAATGGATTATTTCAGTTCTTAAAATCACTAACATGTCACTAACATGTCCATAGTTTGAATAACCAATTACCAAATGACAAAATTTTGGTGTAGTTCTAGTCCAATTTGAAAGCTGTTGCTGAGTACAAAATAGATGTTGAAAAAGATGGGCTTTTGGTTTAATATAGCATGGAAAATATTGAGACAAAAGAAGAAAATGCTGATGATCAGCATTTTCTTCTTTTGCCTCAATGTTTTCCCAAGTCTTATATATTAGGGACGTGAAAACCAGGTCTTGTTTGGGAAAGTGATAAAGAAATGATTAAGAACTGAATTAAAAATGGATTGTTACATTTCTTAAAAAAGGTACATTATAATATTTCAGACGTGACTAAGGACTGATAAATAATCAGACCCAGTTTTGTAAATATTCTTAATGTGTCCATTTTGAAAAAAATGAACTAATCATGAATTGATAAAGGATTGTTACAGTTCTTAAAATGCTCTTAAAATGTTCATGATCTCCCAGTCTAATTTATGTTCCAGTCTATGACATGTGCTTTAGAAAATAATGGAGGGAATTTTGCTTGTCTGACTATTTTTCAAGAATTATGTTTTTGAGCAGAATTATCATATATATTGTTAGTTATTATCAAGTGATTAAGGAGGCTCACTAAATGATAGAACCAAGGAAGGCAAAATTGGTAAGTGTTCTTTAGACTAAATATAACAATTTCAAATGTTCATTTTTACCATTCCCCACCCACATAATTATCCTGTAAAATGAATATTATCATTTTGCTTCTATAAATAGGAATCATTGATTTTTAATGGCCTGTTACTTATCACAATTCTGAAACTACTTGTTCTACTCAAAGTTTTTCTAGTTTTGTTCTGTCAGCAACATATTTGTACAAATTGTTTTGTAAGTATTTTTATATGACCTTGACATGTTTTTAAAAAGAAGTTAATGAACTGATCTTGTTGAGTTCATGAATTTTTGTCTTTAAAGAGTTCATGAACATTTCATGATTTGTTTAAAGAAAATAATTTCGTTTCTGAGACAGTTCATGAACTTTTATTCTCATGAACTGTTAAAGAATTGTTTCTAACAGAATTCCATTTGTCTCATTTGCACTTCACTTCTTGGACATGAACAGTTCATGAACTCATGTTCATGAAAAGCACCTGAACAGTTCTTGTTTGAGAGTTCATTGCAAGTTCATGAACAGTTCATTAGCTTATCACAGATTCTCAAGAAAGAACTGATCAAGATTTTTTCATGGATAAGAGTTCATGAATTGTTCATGTTCAAGATGTGAAGTGCAAATGAGACAATAGATTTCTATTTGAAAAAATCCTTGAATGGTTCATAAGAGGAAAAGTTCATGAACTGTCCATGAAAAGAAGAAAAAATATTTTCCTTAAAAAAGTTCAAGAAATGCTCATGAACCGTTTAAAGACAAAAATTCATGAATTCAACTAGGCCAGTTCATGAACTCATATTTTAAGAACTGATCAAGAATTGTCTCATTTGCAGTTCATGGGCTAGTTAAGAACTTTTCATGGTCAAATGGAAATGAATTACCCATGAATTGTTCATGGGTAATTCATGAACAGTACCTCTTCATTTCGCAGGGGGTGACTTCTCATTTCAAGTGTCATTGATTTTGTTGACAGCAACAGCTTTCTGTTTCAAAATGCCTTTAACTTCATCATTTTAGAAACTGCCAGAATCAGTAAGGCATCAAAAACTTTTCATAAACCCTCCCCCAAACAAGACCTGGTTTTGACGTCCTTAGAAGGAAAGGCTTGGGGGAAAACATCGAGACAAAAGAAGAAATTGCTAATAATCTGCAATTTCTACTTTTGTCTCAATATTTTCAGAGCTATATAGTACATACATCCTGCCTTTATCAACATCCATTTTGACGTCTGCTGCAGCTTTCTGATTGGAAAAGTCTGAATTTTCGTCGTTTGGGAAAGGGTTACAATTTTAAATTCCTTACCTGCATATTATCTGTCCAGGAATATGGATTCTTTTGAAATGTAGTCATGTGACTCTGAAAACACTTCTGATTGGCTGATGTGGTAGACTTGTTCTCCTGCTGATTCTCTAATAGACTGACAAAGTTTTCAGGAAATTGAAACTTGGCATCGCTGATTTCTAATGCTTGTTTCTTCATTGAAGCATGTCGCATGGCCAATATGGAGAGAAAATCTGTTGATGCAAGAATTGGGTCCTCCGATGTCATGTGGAACTTTAACTCATTCTGAAATGTAGGCAAAAATACAACTTGACAAATCTAGAATTATGTGCTTCAAGCAGCAACATTTCCAAAATGTTTATTTGGATGCTGTAATAGAAGAAATTTACTAAAGTGTAGAAAACTTAAACAATCAGCATTTTCTTCTTTTCCCTATATATATGTTTATAATGTTTGAATTTTGCCAATTTTCAGTGTAAAATAAGGAAAATTTGGCACTTTAAACCGAGGCGGGGGGGGGGGGGGGGGGGAACAAGCCTCCCCCTCCTATTCCCTTCTGTTCCTACTGGCCTAGCATTTTCCTTTTTTGACTCAATATTTTCTTCTGTATATTCTATTCCAGTTTTTTCTTTATTTACACCCATTTTGTCACCAATAGCAGATTTCCATTTAGAACACCCTAATTCTTGGCCCGACATATTTCAGTATGATAATTGCCACCAATCTTCCTATACAGGATATTTCAAGACCTGCACTCTATCGTCTTAATTTAGTATTGGAAATTTCAAACCAATGCCATAAAAGGAAGCAAACTTCTCTGGATATCATGAACAGGCTATAAAAACTTGAGCACTAAAAACTTTCAGAGCTATCAAGGGATTTCTTAAAATTTTAATGTCTTAAAAATCTGTCATATGTTAGATTTGTCATTTAATTTGAGAAGAAACATTTACTTGAAAGATAAAACAATATACCATAGTTTGATCGTGCTAATGTTTACAAGTGCTGTTTATAACTTTGTCCGTTTGCACAGGAATTCAGCACATGGTTTCTCACATGAAACATGTTTTAACCGATTTGTAGCAATTATTCTGCTGCCTAATATCTGTTGCTCTGGCCACTGTTAATTTTCTATGACAGACAGGGCAAAAGCTAGATACCCTTCAATCTATCAATGTTAACCCTTTCCCAAACAAGACCTGGTTTTGACGGCCCTAATAGACAAGAGGACCATGATGGTCCTATATCGCTCACCTGAACATAGGCGACATGAGCAAAAATGGTAATTTTGTCAATTGAAAAGGCATATAACTAAGGACTTTCTGTTACAATCAAAAGCTAAAGCATAGGGATAATTTCTAGTCTTTAGACATTAAACTTCACAAAATCTTCAAATATTCAGGTCTTATAATTTGAGAAAAGATTGTCAAACACTGCCCTCTTTATCATCTTTATATGGAACCAAGTCAACCCACAACATAGGGGAACTATTCATTGAACAGTTACAATTTGATTTTGGTAAAATCTTTTCCTAACAGCATAACATCAGAGCAGTAGAATTAAAAACTGCTGTAATTAACAAAACAGAATGCTGAGTAAGACTGCATTCATGTACAAAAGTGGACAGAAAATGATGAAGCAAAAGATGCAAATATAGGCTATCAGCATTTTCTTCTTTTGCAATAACATTTTCCCAACATTTTCAATAAGTGAGCCAAAACCTGCTTAATCCCTTCCCAAACTGAAAAGGAATAGACTGTTCCAATTTCAAAAAGAACATAAAATTAATATGGATAAAGAAAGGATTAATGCACAATATAGCATATAAAATATTGAGACAAAGGGAGAAAATTACTGATTATCAGCCTTTTCTTCATTTGGCTCAATATTTTCCCAAGCATTTTCTAATTATTTAGGGATGTCAAACCAGGCATTTTCAGGAAAGGATTAAACTACAGTACATATCTAGAGGCTGTACTAGAGATTCAAATAGAAGAGGTTAAGGGCTTTCCAAATTGTAAAATATCTTTCAATGTTTATCAAACCCTGTGATGTGGGTATCCATTTGAATGATCTAATCTAAACTATTTAAATGAGTACCATCAACAAAGGATGGCTTAAATAACAAATAGAATGTTTTTACCCCTTTTTACCTGCAGTTCCCCATTCTGGCCAGTCTTAAATAAACATTCCCGGTCTTTGTTTATTTTATGGGGATTAGACATATCCCCAGTGGGGGATTAAAACCTGGTAATTCCAGCTTTGTCGAGCTGTAGTTACGAGGTTTTGACTCCCACTAACAATATTATACCTGGTTGAATTTAAAAGAATTTTCTTTGGATTTCTCAAAGTCTGGTATGCCCCACCCACATTTTTTGACAAATCTTAAAATTTGTGAATAAATTTTGGAAAGAGTCACCTCAGGAACATTCCAGCCAAATTTGGTTCAAATTGGCCCAATGGTTGATTTTTAAAGAATTTTCATTGGATTTCTAAGCCCCGCCCTGCCACGCCCACATTTTTTGACGAATCAAAAATCTGCGAACAAGTTTTGAGAAGGGACACTCAAGGAACATTCCTGCCAAGTTTGGTAAAAATTGGCCCAATGATATAGGAGGAGAAGATGTTTAAAGAAATTGTGAACGGATGGACGGACGGACGGACAGACGGACGGACGACGGACAAAAAGCGACCACAATAGCTCACCTTGAGCACTTCGTGCTCAGGTGAGCTAAAAAGGCTTGGGAAAACATTGAGGCAAAAGGAGGAACTGCTGATAACCAGCAGTTTCTCCTTTTGCCTCAATATTTTCTTGGCTATATCACACACAATTTCATTCTTTTTTAACATCCATTTTGTCGTCTGCAGCAGCTTTTGAATTGGACTTGCCAAAAATGTTGTTTGGGGAAGGGTTAAGTACTAATACCTACCAACACAAGTGTCTCCACTGTATCTATAGAATCAGCTACAATATCCTTCAGAACTGTTTCCAATGTTTCATCCGCCGCCTGTCCGATATCTCGCGTCGCTGTGATGATGCTGGCAGCTGATTGGACGACAACGGGTACCAGGTCACCAGTAGGTGTGAGATCGTCGTAACCGTAAACATTGTTCGCTCCATATGTGACTGATTTCAGGATCTCAAGTGCGGCATCTAGAGACTCCGGGCAGAGCTGGAAATATACAAGGATACACAATTTAAAATACATACAAACAATACGGTATTATCAGGGATTAGTAAAATGTTGCAAAGCCCATAACCAACTACTAGATCAGTGCCATAATATTTACATAGAGAAAAAATTTTTTTTTGCTTGGCTTATAGAGTAATGAAAGTATAAGTCAGATAGATGCATGGTCAACAATGTAACCATCCATAAATATGTATAAAATTAATCCTTTCCCAAACAAGACCTTGTTTTGACAAAACAAATAGAAAATGCTTGGGAAAACATTGAGACAAAAGAAGAAACTGCTGATAACCAGCAGTTTCTCCTGTTGTCTCATTATTTTCTCTGATATATCTTTTTCACATATAATTTGTCCACTGA
Organism: Fragum sueziense; assembly: GCA_963680895.1. NCBI lineage: Eukaryota > Metazoa > Mollusca > Bivalvia > Cardiida > Cardiidae > Fragum > Fragum sueziense. Next base: position 38,251,611 of record OY804606.1, read on the forward strand.
AACTGCTTTCAAATTTGACCACCCGAAAATTTTGTTGCTTGGAAAAGGGTTAAACAATGCCTTCTCTGCTTACATGGGAAGGTGCATGTGCATAGATGGCGAAATCTTGTGCATATCAATAGCAGGCATTTCTTTTTCATTCTAGTAACAATATATGATATCTATTATATTTTCAACCTCTGACATTTAGTTCAGGATATTTCAGGACAGATTTAGTAAGTCCTTCACTAAATGCTATTCAGTCTGTTACCATGGAGTAGACCAAAACAATACAGTAGACCAGAAAAACTTGTGATAAATGCAGAGAATTAGATGGGAAAACACTTAAATTCTGAAACTAGAGACAAACATTATAGTAATTTGGCTACATTATGTCTACTTTACAATAACTTGGTGTAAAACTGATGTAACTGCCTATAATTTCATGTGTACTTAAAATTTACTAAACTACAGCTTACTGAAGCTGTAGTTTTACTTTTCCCTAACATGACAATATGTTTTGCGAAATAAATCAAGGGCATCTTGCACAAAAACGCCACAAATGCAAGTTATTTGACATGCACCTACACTTGTGCTTATCCTTCTTATTCCATATGAACAGAAATCAGATCCCATATGGGTAGAAATAAAGATTCCACATGGACAGAAATAAAGATTCCATATGGACAGAAATTAAGATTCCATATGGACAGAAATAAAGATTCCATATGGACAGAAATCAGATTCCCTATGGACAGATATCATGTTCCCTATGGACAGAAATCAGATTCCATATGGACAGAAATCAGATTCCATATGGACAGAAATCAGTTTCCATATGGACAGAAATTAAGATTCCATATGGACAGAAATAAATATTCCATATGGACAGAAATAAACATTCCATATGGACAGAAATAAATATTCCATATGGACAGAAATAAATTTTCCATATGGACAGAAATCAGATTCCATATGGACAGAAATAAATATTCCAAAAGGACATAAATAAAGATTCCATAGGACAGAAATAAGATTCCATAGGACAGAAATAAAGATTCCATATGGACAGAAACCTGATTCCATATGGACAGAAATCAGATTCCATATGGACAGAAATCAGATTCCATATGGACAGAAATTAAGATTTGATATGGGCAGAAATAAAGATTCCATATGGACAGAAATCAGATTCCATATCCCTTTCTCAAGCAAGGAAATGTTTTAGATATTAGATTCAAGAGAAAAAATGCATTTTTTAACAATGACAACAAGAATATCTTCTTTTCCTCCATATTTTCCAGGATGTTTTGATTTTTATTTTCTCATCCATGACATCCTCAATATTTTATCATGTTGACTGTAAAACTTTCTAATTTTATCATTTGGGAAAAGGCAAATATAATAGACAGAAATGCAGGGTGAGACATATTGATCCAGATCAGGCTCTATAATGGGCAGATAGGTTGAAATAGCGGACAAAAATGTCATTATACAAAGCTGCATTATGGTTGACACTTTTTCCCAGATTTAATGGGGTTCCTATTTTTCCTGAGGACTGGATATTTTCCGCGAGAAAATCAATTCATAACTAGTCAGGATGTGCCATGATTTGATAATCACCTCATGGACATGTACAACAATCATGATGGAAATAAATAGATACATGGAAAACATTGAAAAACCTCGCTTAACACAAGCTTGAGTTAGGAGGTTTTTGCTGAAATGTGATGATATGATACACTGTATACCACACCAGTAGTAATTTTTTGTTCCACACAAACTGATCAAAACCAAGTCAGGGTCCTGAGTGTTGCCCCAATGGCGTTATAGTCTTAATTATTTGAGCCGGGATCTGGAAAAAGGTCCCTTAACCTTAAGGCTTATGAGCCCAACATGGTTCCAGATCAGCCTGCATATACATGCAGTCTGATCAGGAAACATGTTGTTATCCATTTGCTTTGTCATGGTCTGTAGCAACCATATGCTATCAGCATTTTCTTCTTTTGCCTCAAGCTTTACCTTATAAACACATAGGGCTAAATGTTTTTAATGCAATGACATACATATTTGAATGGTACAGTCAGTCAGTGCAGAGGACAATTCCAAGTTGATGAAATCTTACATTTTGGGTTAGAAAACATTGAGCAAAATGATGTAATTGCTTGTTACAAGCAATTCCTTCATTTTACACTATGTTTTCCAAATCTTTAATCATCTAAGTTAAGCAGCATACCACAATATCTACCATGTAGAGTTGACCTACTTGAGAAGAATTTCTCCCAGACAAAAATTGACCATTTCTATCTGTAATTCCTCACAATAAAGAAAACACAGTGTCTTCATGAGAAAACCTTCTACTGGCCATAAATTCTGTGATTTTTCCTCACAATACCCAGAAACAAGAAAAAGCTTTCTTACAACTTACCAAACATTATTTCTTGTGAAATCCCACAACACATTACTAGTGTTTTTTCCAAGCTAAACTTGTAATCCCGTCACATATTTAATTACATATACTTCCAAGAAAGGAGAAAATCAATTGAGTTACTCGCTCAGTGGATATACAGGGCTTCATTCATAGGAAACAGTTTTTTTCACACGTAGACACCGCTGAACTACTTCTATATACAAGTATAGGTTTTTTTTCTATTGTGGTATTTTTATGATCCATATTTTTGCAACTTTTTGTGCAAAATATTGCATCATTTTAATTGTAAGTTTAATATTTTTCATGTTGCAAATTTGGCCAAAAAAGGGTTTGCTAATAACTTGTAAGGTGTTTTAATTATTAAAACCTTACAATGTTGGTAAATCATTTTAAAGCCTTTGTAATGAGATTTGCATTTAGCACCTTGTTGATGTTAGGATATTGTTTTCGCACCTTTAGTTAAATATGTTGATCTTGTTTGGACAACAAATGTCACAACATTCCAATCCATTTTTCTTTGAATTTGTTCTCACATGTCAATAGACTGTTTGTGATCTTAACTGTCTCAAGTAGGTGTTAAGCAATCAAGCTAACTGTTTGAAGGCCTTATGACCAATTATTACCTTTTTGACATGAAAGTTAATTCTCAATCTGTTTGTCAAGCTGCTTAATTTGTCACCTGGAAACGGTTGCCCATATAAAGCCACAGACTTTTTCAAGAGAGTCATCTTGATTTTGACTATTGAATAAAGTGTGTTAAACCGGGCAAACTATTTGTTTTCCAGGTAAGTCAAATTTATGTTTCTTTTTATATTTTAAATATCTTCTCTTGTAATAAATATTGATATTTGTTTTTGAACTTTGAAGTCTAAACTAATTGTTCTTTTGGCTTTTTGTCTTTTGGTCAAATTAACGTTTGAACCAAATCAGACTTTGAGCTAAATGAATGCTTTTTTGAACAAATGCATATCTGCTCCACTTAGAAACTGAATTTGTCTGTCTGTCTATTTGTCTGTTTAACTAAACCTACATTGCAAGAATGAGAGTAATTGTTCTTACATTTTAGACAATTATGCTTTTCTTGCAATGGTTGTGGTAAAGCTCAATTTGTTTATTGTATTGATTTACTGATATTTTGACTCTATTCTGAATTACTCCTTTTTACAACAAGTTCACTATTTTGTCATAATTAGTCGTTTTCAAAGATTATTTGTAATTTCTCTTTTTCCCTAATTATTTAGTAAATTTGATATTTCACTGTAATATGTACTAGGCTTGATTGGAGATTGCAGAATGGTGGTCCTTATAAAGAACTCTATGTTTTGTAGTAATTCAGGTGAAACACTATTTCTGCAGATTTGCATGTAATGTGTTTCTCCTCTTACTACAATGGTGTGTGACTTTAATAATTTTGAGTGTTTTGAATATAATGATCTGGCTTTAACATTGTGATTTCTATGCTTTAATAACTTATTGTGACAATAGATTGGATCATGTATCCAGGGATGCAAATATGATGCGTACTTGTGTACCTCTCACAGAGCCTAATTCCCCACTTTGTTCTGTTTTGCATCTCTGAATACATGCCCCTCTCAGGTTGCTCACAGCAAGTTACATTTTGTATATATGTTCTCATCATCTTGATTTTGACTATTGAATAAAGTGTGTTAAACCGGGCAAACTATTTGTTTTCCAGTCCAGTATCCTCCCCTTATGGGGCAGGGCCAAACCGTGTTCCCATGTTGACTCCCAACTTTGAGTCAATTCCAGTGGCTTACCAACCCAAAATAGGACCTTTCCAACTTACAAAACTCGCATCATAATAACTGGTGGAGAAAACAAGGTCCCACAAACGACTGCGACCCTACAACACTACAAACAGAAGGATAACCTCTTAACAAGCCACAAGATGTAGCCCTGGAACGAACATACGGAATACCCAAACCACTGGACTTAAGAACAAACCAAGTGCCAAACATAATGGACAGAGTAACATCCTGGAGAATCCACAACATTGAAGTGCTATCCATGAACTTAAGTAGAATATTTACATACAAGAAATCATGTCTTTTGAACTTGAGACATAAATTCTAAATTGAAATGACTTTGGTCCAAGACTTTACTAAGTGGAAATGAATACTTCTTTGATGAACCATTATTTCTTTAGGCGACGTCATCAAAATCTTCAAAACTTTCCCCATGTGTGAGATTTCTAGACTCTCCATAGGGTTAATTTTTTTTCTTTCCTTTTTTCAATGGTTTCCTTGAAGAATGACTTGTTTCTTCTGTGCTGCCTGTGACCTTTGTTTGTAGACCAGCTTGATAAAAGAAATGAACTGATTTTTATTTTGAACATCAAACATTATTGAAAAATTGAATTACATAATTTCAATGTACATGTAATTTACTATATCATCATTCAAAACATTGGTACAACTTTTTTGTAAAATGCAAATGTTGAATAGCAACTTTTGTTGAAATCATTTATGCATTCAGATACTTTAACATGCGATATTGAATTATCTTTCATACAGAAACATTTGATTCAACAATCAGTTTCTGTTTGAAATATACTTTTCTATCATCTCTTCACTACTTTATGCTTTTTTAAATTTGTAGGTGTATTTGTAAGAGGTTTAATACAATTTAGAAACAGTGGCGAAATGCACTGGTTTATTTTCTTTAGTATTTTTACCTTCTTATATATGCTTTTAAGCAAGTTTTCTGTATTGGGCATTTTTTCTTAGTGAGTTCATAATTATACAGTTATGCTGTGACAGAGATAATTAAGTAATGTTCATACAGAAGAAGCTGAAAAAATACATGCTGGTATAAATTTCTGTTTATGTAACAAGCTTAGCCTGTTGTATGACTCGAAGAAAACCGACTGGAAACGCCGACACCATTTTAAATTGCAATTGAGTATGTGCATCTGCATGGAAGTTTACTGTCTGTATTCAATCCAAATTCATAGGAAACCATTGTTAAAATATGCAATGGGTATTTTTCAGTATGATTTTGAATTGTAATGTGCTACTTCAATTATACAAAAGTCTTCAAATTTTGTCATCAACTAAAAAAAAGATCATTTAACAGCTGTTCTTCTGTGAACTTCTTATATTTTTTTTTTTCTACGATACTTTTTGTATCTATTTGTTTTGTTAATGTTACATTGTGGTGTATCTCATGCCTGTAACAAACTTGTTATGCGCTTTAACAATAGTTTTATGCTATTTGGTTTATTTAAAGTGTAATATATTTGTTATTTCTGAAAATGTTACTTCGACCAATGAAGAACTACAAATGACCAAAAATGGCTTTGTTAAGAAATGTTGCTTCGATCAATGAACAACTACAAATGACGCTAAATGTCTTTGTTGAAAAATGTGTACACAAATATATATTTGAATTTCATTATGCAGGTCGACCATTGTAAATAAACTGTCTTCATTTAGTGTTTTATATGAATCATGATGGTTCCGAATGATCCATATTCTTGGTATATAATTTTCGAGGGCGAAAATTAAAAGAGTATGGAAGGTACTTTTATGATCCATATTTTTGCAACTTTTTGTGCAAAATATTGCATCATTTTAATTGTAAGTTTAATATTTTTCATGTTGCAAATTTGGCCAAAAAAGGGTTTGCTAATAACTTGTAAGGTGTTTTAATTATTAAAACCTTACAATGTTGGTAAATCATTTTAAAGCCTTTGTAATGAGATTTGCATTTAGCACCTTGTTGATGTTAGGATATTGTTTTCGCACCTTTAGTTAAATATGTTGATCTTGTTTGGACAACAAATGTCACAACATTCCAATCCATTTTTCTTTGAATTTGTTCTCACATGTCAATAGACTGTTTGTGATCTTAACTGTCTCAAGTAGGTGTTAAGCAATCAAGCTAACTGTTTGAAGGCCTTATGACCAATTATTACCTTTTTGACATGAAAGTTAATTCTCAATCTGTTTGTCAAGCTGCTTAATTTGTCACCTGGAAACGGTTGCCCATATAAAGCCACAGACTTTTTCAAGAGAGTCATCTTGATTTTGACTATTGAATAAAGTGTGTTAAACCGGGCAAACTATTTGTTTTCCAGGTAAGTCAAATTTATGTTTCTTTTTATATTTTAAATATCTTCTCTTGTAATAAATATTGATATTTGTTTTTGAACTTTGAAGTCTAAACTAATTGTTCTTTTGGCTTTTTGTCTTTTGGTCAAATTAACGTTTGAACCAAATCAGACTTTGAGCTAAATGAATGCTTTTTTGAACAAATGCATATCTGCTCCACTTAGAAACTGAATTTGTCTGTCTGTCTATTTGTCTGTTTAACTAAACCTACATTGCAAGAATGAGAGTAATTGTTCTTACATTTTAGACAATTATGCTTTTCTTGCAATGGTTGTGGTAAAGCTCAATTTGTTTATTGTATTGATTTACTGATATTTTGACTCTATTCTGAATTACTCCTTTTTACAACAAGTTCACTATTTTGTCATAATTAGTCGTTTTCAAAGATTATTTGTAATTTCTCTTTTTCCCTAATTATTTAGTAAATTTGATATTTCACTGTAATATGTACTAGGCTTGATTGGAGATTGCAGAATGGTGGTCCTTATAAAGAACTCTATGTTTTGTAGTAATTCAGGTGAAACACTATTTCTGCAGATTTGCATGTAATGTGTTTCTCCTCTTACTACAATGGTGTGTGACTTTAATAATTTTGAGTGTTTTGAATATAATGATCTGGCTTTAACATTGTGATTTCTATGCTTTAATAACTTATTGTGACAATAGATTGGATCATGTATCCAGGGATGCAAATATGATGCGTACTTGTGTACCTCTCACAGAGCCTAATTCCCCACTTTGTTCTGTTTTGCATCTCTGAATACATGCCCCTCTCAGGTTGCTCACAGCAAGTTACATTTTGTATATATGTTCTCATCATCTTGATTTTGACTATTGAATAAAGTGTGTTAAACCGGGCAAACTATTTGTTTTCCAGTCCAGTATCCTCCCCTTATGGGGCAGGGCCAAACCGTGTTCCCATGTTGACTCCCAACTTTGAGTCAATTCCAGTGGCTTACCAACCCAAAATAGGACCTTTCCAACTTACAAAACTCGCATCATAATAACTGGTGGAGAAAACAAGGTCCCACAAACGACTGCGACCCTACAACACTACAAACAGAAGGATAACCTCTTAACAAGCCACAAGATGTAGCCCTGGAACGAACATACGGAATACCCAAACCACTGGACTTAAGAACAAACCAAGTGCCAAACATAATGGACAGAGTAACATCCTGGAGAATCCACAACATTGAAGTGCTATCCATGAACTTAAGTAGAATATTTACATACAAGAAATCATGTCTTTTGAACTTGAGACATAAATTCTAAATTGAAATGACTTTGGTCCAAGACTTTACTAAGTGGAAATGAATACTTCTTTGATGAACCATTGTTTCTTTAGGCGACGTCATCAAAATCTTCAAAACTTTCCCCATGTGTGAGATTTCTAGACTCTCCATAGGGTTAATTTTTTTTCTTTCCTTTTTTCAATGGTTTCCTTGAAGAATGACTTGTTTCTTCTGTGCTGCCTGTGACCTTTGTTTGTAGACCAGCTTGATAAAAGAAATGAACTGATTTTTATTTTGAACATCAAACATTATTGAAAAATTGAATTACATAATTTCAATGTACATGTAATTTACTATATCATCATTCAAAACATTGGTACAACTTTTTTGTAAAATGCAAATGTTGAATAGCAACTTTTGTTGAAATCATTTATGCATTCAGATACTTTAACATGCGATATTGAATTATCTTTCATACAGAAACATTTGATTCAACAATCAGTTTCTGTTTGAAATATACTTTTCTATCATCTCTTCACTACTTTATGCTTTTTTAAATTTGTAGGTGTATTTGTAAGAGGTTTAATACAATTTAGAAACAGTGGCGAAATGCACTGGTTTATTTTCTTTAGTATTTTTACCTTCTTATATATGCTTTTAAGCAAGTTTTCTGTATTGGGCATTTTTTCTTAGTGAGTTCATAATTATACAGTTATGCTGTGACAGAGATAATTAAGTAATGTTCATACAGAAGAAGCTGAAAAAATACATGCTGGTATAAATTTCTGTTTATGTAACAAGCTTAGCCTGTTGTATGACTCGAAGAAAACCGACTGGAAACGCCGACACCATTTTAAATTGCAATTGAGTATGTGCATCTGCATGGAAGTTTACTGTCTGTATTCAATCCAAATTCATAGGAAACCATTGTTAAAATATGCAATGGGTATTTTTCAGTATGATTTTGAATTGTAATGTGCTACTTCAATTATACAAAAGTCTTCAAATTTTGTCATCAACTAAAAAAAAGATCATTTAACAGCTGTTCTTCTGTGAACTTCTTATATTTTTTTTTTTCTACGATACTTTTTGTATCTATTTGTTTTGTTAATGTTACATTGTGGTGTATCTCATGCCTGTAACAAACTTGTTATGCGCTTTAACAATAGTTTTATGCTATTTGGTTTATTTAAAGTGTAATATATTTGTTATTTCTGAAAATGTTACTTCGACCAATGAAGAACTACAAATGACCAAAAATGGCTTTGTTAAGAAATGTTGCTTCGATCAATGAACAACTACAAATGACGCTAAATGTCTTTGTTGAAAAATGTGTACACAAATATATATTTGAATTTCATTATGCAGGTCGACCATTGTAAATAAACTGTCTTCATTTAGTGTTTTATATGAATCATGATGGTTCCGAATGATCCATATTCTTGGTATATAATTTTCGAGGGCGAAAATTAAAAGAGTATGGAAGGTACTTTTATGATCCATATTTTTGCAACTTTTTGTGCAAAATATTGCATCATTTTAATTGTAAGTTTAATATTTTTCATGTTGCAAATTTGGCCAAAAAAGGGTTTGCTAATAACTTGTAAGGTGTTTTAATTATTAAAACCTTACAATGTTGGTAAATCATTTTAAAGCCTTTGTAATGAGATTTGCATTTAGCACCTTGTTGATGTTAGGATATTGTTTTCGCACCTTTAGTTAAATATGTTGATCTTGTTTGGACAACAAATGTCACAACATTCCAATCCATTTTTCTTTGAATTTGTTCTCACATGTCAATAGACTGTTTGTGATCTTAACTGTCTCAAGTAGGTGTTAAGCAATCAAGCTAACTGTTTGAAGGCCTTATGACCAATTATTACCTTTTTGACATGAAAGTTAATTCTCAATCTGTTTGTCAAGCTGCTTAATTTGTCACCTGGAAACGGTTGCCCATATAAAGCCACAGACTTTTTCAAGAGAGTCATCTTGATTTTGACTATTGAATAAAGTGTGTTAAACCGGGCAAACTATTTGTTTTCCAGGTAAGTCAAATTTATGTTTCTTTTTATATTTTAAATATCTTCTCTTGTAATAAATATTGATATTTGTTTTTGAACTTTGAAGTCTAAACTAATTGTTCTTTTGGCTTTTTGTCTTTTGGTCAAATTAACGTTTGAACCAAATCAGACTTTGAGCTAAATGAATGCTTTTTTGAACAAATGCATATCTGCTCCACTTAGAAACTGAATTTGTCTGTCTGTCTATTTGTCTGTTTAACTAAACCTACATTGCAAGAATGAGAGTAATTGTTCTTACATTTTAGACAATTATGCTTTTCTTGCAATGGTTGTGGTAAAGCTCAATTTGTTTATTGTATTGATTTACTGATATTTTGACTCTATTCTGAATTACTCCTTTTTACAACAAGTTCACTATTTTGTCATAATTAGTCGTTTTCAAAGATTATTTGTAATTTCTCTTTTTCCCTAATTATTTAGTAAATTTGATATTTCACTGTAATATGTACTAGGCTTGATTGGAGATTGCAGAATGGTGGTCCTTATAAAGAACTCTATGTTTTGTAGTAATTCAGGTGAAACACTATTTCTGCAGATTTGCATGTAATGTGTTTCTCCTCTTACTACAATGGTGTGTGACTTTAATAATTTTGAGTGTTTTGAATATAATGATCTGGCTTTAACATTGTGATTTCTATGCTTTAATAACTTATTGTGACAATAGATTGGATCATGTATCCAGGGATGCAAATATGATGCGTACTTGTGTACCTCTCACAGAGCCTAATTCCCCACTTTGTTCTGTTTTGCATCTCTGAATACATGCCCCTCTCAGGTTGCTCACAGCAAGTTACATTTTGTATATATGTTCTCATCATCTTGATTTTGACTATTGAATAAAGTGTGTTAAACCGGGCAAACTATTTGTTTTCCAGTCCAGTATCCTCCCCTTATGGGGCAGGGCCAAACCGTGTTCCCATGTTGACTCCCAACTTTGAGTCAATTCCAGTGGCTTACCAACCCAAAATAGGACCTTTCCAACTTACAAAACTCGCATCATAATAGTATTGTCCAACCTACCAAGTCAAAGGCTAATATGATCAATTTATTTTAAGTAAACATGAAACATGAAACATGAAATTAAGCCTCTAGTTTGAAACTAGTTGGCTTTATAGCTTCAATTTCATGATTTTAATTACCTACTGAAAATTTTGCAGTTCTGTGATCTCTCTATACCACATTTTATAATGTTATCCCTGAATTAGAACTCGTATTTGACAACTGACATTGACCTTGGTATCGGGGTATACCATGCATACACCCACATTAAGTGACCTTGACCTTGAGCAATGAAATTGGGCTATGAGCCAAAGATTTGAGATTAAAAGAGAAATTTTGCCACCACCTGTAATTCCAAGCTGGGCCATGGCCAAATAAAAATTTACAAAGAAACAAATCCTTGAAGTTAAACAATTTTTGTAACAAAGGTTTATAGAATCTTCATAGAAATTTTGATATTGATGATTGAAACCTGCGCCTGTCCATGCCAGAAGTAATTGTTCATGAACAGTTAACCCATTACCAAACGACAAAAATCTAGGTTGATCCAAATTCAAAGATGTTGCAGACGACAATTTAAAGTGAATGAAATTTAGTATTTGTTGTTCTTTTGTGGTAGAAAATATTGTGGGAAATGAAGAAATTGCTTGTGACAAGCAATTTCTTCATTTTCCACGATGTTTTCCAAAGCCTTTTTCATGTGGGGAGTCAGAAGGCGTTAATGTGTGGTAATGGGTTAAAGAACAATACAATGCAAAGTAGACTGCCATTGCAGTCCATCAACTTGAGTTTAAGAATAATACCATAGACAGCAAAATTTTAGTTCAACTTTCAGTTTATGAACCGTCTGATCATTCATTACACATTACTCCACTAGATATGTGGGTGGGGTATGGTACTAAGAACATTTGAATTTGTAAGTCAAACAAAATCTGACCCGTTCTGAAGTGTACTTGCCTCCAGTTTTGAGAGAAACATAAACAAGATTCATTTCATTAATTAGAGGTTTACAAAACCTCTCATTTATGACCATGGCCTTCGACCTTGACATTGGGATTGACCTGTTTTTGTGAATTGTTAATTGGTAGTTTATAAACTTTTGATTCATTAAATCAGAGTTCATGAACGCTAAACTGTACACTCATCAACTAATAGTTGACAGAACTGTACATGTCACCTGTTCATGAAGTCAGAGTACTGCCAACTGAACTGCCAATGGGGAACAATTTTATCCAACTAACCATGACATAAATTCGAACAAACAATATTGTATTTCGTAGGTGTTGTTATAAAATCTTGTAGCTACGGCTTGATTCGAGCCGTAGTTACGAGATTTTATAACAACACTGACGGTTTTAATGGTATTTTTAGCACAAAATTCTTTGCCATTGACAATTAATTAACTTTTGTATTAATCAATTCAAGAACATTCATAAGCTGAAAATTTAGTACCATCAACCATTCATGAACTCCTATTTTAAAGGACGATATTTAGATGTACATTTTTTATTTTATTTTCTATGAAATATTTCCCATAGTTCATATACATGAGTAAAGGACTTTTTCTGAACAAAAGGTCACATATAATTTTTGGGCTTTCAACTTTAAAATGTCATGAAACTCATCATCAATCATATCAATCTTTTCCTAAACAACTCTTGGTTTTGACGTTCCTGAGACAAAAAGCTTGGCAATGAATGGCTAAAGAAGAAAGTGCTCATAACTTAAGTATTTTCTCCTTTTGTACAAATATCTTCTGTACAAAAATATTTACACAATCTAAATTATCAACAATGCAGCAGCTCTCAATTTGGATCATTTGGAGAATTAAGCACAATGTCCCATAATTGCTCTGTATCCACAGAGATAAAATGGATATAAATATTTCTCACATTCATGTTTTATATCTCAATATTAAATCATACCTTTCCAAAATGACAAAAGTTTATTTTGGTCCAAATTGATAGTTCCAGTCATGCTTATAAAGAATTCAGCCAAACTCTATGGTCAAATAGTTAACCAAATATGTATCTCATGATTTCCCAAAGACTGATAAACCCAACCTTGCCATGCCCCCATTATATAGCAAATATGAAAATCAACATTTTCCTGCAATCTTTTCTTCAGGGTGATGTACAAATTGGCATCCCTTTTATCATCTAGCTGCAATGTTGCTGTTCAGCTTTCAACTTTGACTGACCAGTCTAAAATTGTTTGGGAAAGTTTTACTGAATAAATCTCTTAACCAATTCCCACATGATCACTCTCCACTCCCCACAATATAATTGCTTTGGAAGACATTGTTGAACTTAATGTGACAAGCAACTTCTTCATTCCCGCTATATCTTCTTCCCTAAAAGACCAGAAAAAGTAAAATTCAGTCCACTTAAAATTGTCATCTGCGGCATTTTTGAATTTTGAATAGTTGAAAATGTTAACTACTAGTAATTTTACTTACCACTTACGCTTCCAATAGCTATCCAAATCAAATATCGTCACTTTTCTTCAAAAACCTCGTCGAGGTTTTTGCAGAAAGCGACGATATGTCCTATCCGTAATTCTCCAGTATAAAGACATCATGAGTCACACACGAAATCCAGGAATAGCAACTCAAAGTTTCCCTCACAAAAAATATTGACAGAGACACATGTAATGTCACCTCTGGAATACGAGATAAGTCTGTGTGCTGCCCAGTCTTTCAAATTCTGACAGGCCACAAAATTACAAACTAACTCCAATACAAGCGGAACACAAAACTTCTTTTCTTTAAATTTTCTTTTCCCGACACTAGACAAATCTATGTATTTGATTTGTCAGCCTCACTGTCTATCCAATGCTGACCCTCTTACCTAAAATACAAACTGTGTCCCACTCAAGCAAAACACAAAATTCCTCTCTCGTTATAGATCTATTTTCTATTCCTGACACAAGCAGAATCTCGACGGTGGGGAGTCAAAACCTCGTAACTCCAGCTTATTCAAGCTGTAGTTACGAGGCTTTGACTCCCCACCAGCGATCTGTGTATCAGAATTGTGAGCCTGGTGGTCGTTACACTGATGCTCCAATGACGTTTTCATGACATTATCTCTGTCCCACAATCCTCCCATCAATGACATCGGGGCAGGCAACATCGGGGCACCAAGCTACGTTCAATTATTGGCCAACGATGCACATACTACATGAATACTCTATTGATTACATGGGGACCTTTACAAGCTCCAGATTACTCAGCATGGAAAGCATTAACGGAAAAGAGAAAATCCTGGTTGTCAGTATATTCTTCTTTTCCCCTCAATATTTTTCAAATTTTCTCTAAATAAGGACGTCAAAACAAGAGAAATGACATTGGGACAGATAACTATTGGTCAACGATGTATATGAAAACTTTATTGATTTGATGATGACCTTTTTTACAGAAACAGGCAATTAGTTATTCTATGGAAAACTTCAAGGGAAAAGAGGAAAATGCTTGTTATGTGTTCCAATTCTTTTCCAATAGGAACATCAAAATGAGACCATTGTCATCAGAGGAGGTTGAATGTGGGCTGAATTGTACAATCCATTGGAGCTAAAAATCAGTATAATTCAGGATACAAATATATCAAGAGAACATGATAATTTCGACAAATGTCTGGAGCCCTCAGTTTCCTTATTGGGAACTACTGAGAACATCAAATAAATCATTTTGTCATTTATTATTACAGGCCAGAATATAAGCACCTTTTGTCAATCAAGCTCAGTGCTGCATTGATTTTGTCCTTATTTATTCCACCACAAATATTGGTCTTCAAATATGAAACACCACCATCCCCAGATACAGTCCCCTGCCAGATGTTCATTATAGTTCAAGAACAGTACTGTTCTAGAACATTAAATGGCACTTCTAGAACTGTTCTAGAACAGTTCTAGAAATACCATTTAATGTTCTAGAACAGTTCTAGAACTAGAAATGCATTCTTGAACTTTTTTTCACAGAGGGAGTCCTACAAACTTTGTCATCCCCTTTCCTAAACAACAAAATGGACATTGATGATAATTGAATCCATTACCAGAAGGCAAAATTTTAGACTGGTCCGAGACGTTACAAATGATATTTCAAGTGAATGAAATTCTGCAATTTTTGGCACTTCTGAGTTAAAGAAAACGTTGTGGGAAACAAAGAAATTGCTGGTCGTAGTAATATTTTCATTTTCCACTATGTTTTACTAAGCATGTTTTTTGATGGGCATCAAAAAGCGTTGCTGTGTGTTAATGACTCAAATCAAACATGAATCATTTTCAAAATATTTTCCTTTGACCTATATATACCTCTATATCTTTGTCATTAGAAAGAGAATTTGATGTTATATAATTCAAAACTGAGACATTAGTTAGGAAGCAAAGACTACCACCCACTCCAACTAGTGACTGATTCAAACCAATTCATGAATCGTCAGAAATCAGCATTTGTTTTAAACCGATCTATTCCCAAAGAATTCCTGCTTTTGATGTACCGGGTATATCATAATTCATACTTTTCCTCCAAATGTTTTTGGCACCAAAGTCTGCTTGAAGGACAAAGGAGAATCGTTTTATTTTTTTAATGAAATTGCTTTAACTTCAAAACAATTATAATTCATATTGTTTAGGATAGCATGACAAACAGCCTAACACAGCACAAGGAAGTACTTGTCAACAGGCTATGAAAAGCAATAATTGATTTTGTTGAGGCTGGCCTTCATTTGCCTTGATTTAATTACAGACATTTTATTGATTCATGTAACTAACAGCTCCTTCAAGTGAAAATACATGTTCTCTTGATTAGGTTTTATAACTTGTTCTCTCACGAAATATCAGACTCGCTTTATCTTGATAGCTGCACAGTACCACTTTTGTGACTTTTGTGGTTTACTGGTGACCAAGGTCACAGGCGGCAATCACGTGACTTTGTTATGATATATTTTCCTCACTTATGTAAACAAAAACACTCCGTAAGAACACATTTTCGAAAATTTCAAATCAAATACTTAACTCTCAGTCTTGAGATAGGTACCATTCGATGCTTCGTAATCTCCTGTTTATTTTGATACCAAGATCATCCCTCAAATCCATGTCAATCAAAGCTGAGAAAATTCGTGCAAAGTGCAAACATTTCTTAAGAAAATATATCACGACATTTAAAAATACTTGGCACGAATGTTCTCAGCTTTGACAGGGATTTGAGAGAAGATCTTGGTACTAAAATAGACCAGAGAGTATGATGTATCGAATGGCAGGTATCTCAATATTGAGTGTTAAGTATTTAATTCAAAATTTGAGAAAATGTGTTCTTACCGAGTGTTTTTGTTTACATAAGTGAGGAAAATATATCATAACAAAGTCACGTGATTGCCGCCTGTGAAGGTGGAGAAATCAAAACCCAAGTTGTAATTGATAGACATATCTTTGCCAGGTTCATATTGACCAAACGCCAATCGACAGATCGATCTGCCCAACATAGAATTTAAGACAAACAATGGGGATGTGATCGTTAATAGGGAATGATTTTATTCAGTTAATCGTAACGTAAATTCGGACAAACAAAATAGTATTTCGTAGGTGTTGTTATAAAATCTCGTAACTACGGCTTAAATCAAGCCGTAGTTACGAGATTTTATAACAACACCGACGATTTATCAAATCATAATGGTCAACCTAGTCTATTGTTAGCACAAAATGCTTTGCCATTGGCATGTCGATTGTTTTGATAGTCAGTCGATAAATTGATACAAAAACATGTGCAACGAAGAACAATTGGGGCATGACATTTTTCTGATCATCCATTGGCTAATTGATGTTTTTGACTGACAGTCGGCGTTTGGTCAATTGAAAAGGTGTGGTATAACTCATCGGCTATAAATGTAGACTTGTATACAAACACTTTACTACTTGTTGTTGATAAATGGCCAAACACAAACACTTTCTCTTTCGAGAATAAACGAGTTAGGACATTAATTCGCTCGTTTAGCTCACGATAAATGGTTTGGTAAAGGTTAAAACTATGTATTGGTTAAAATAGTGTTTGTATACAAGTCTACAGTCATAGCCGATAGACTATAGACTGCAGGAGTATAATGAAATGTTCCACCAAGCAGAAATATTTTTGTTATATCCAAGAGATCATGAGAATACAAATTACGTCAATGCTAGCTTTAAGTTTTCTCCTTTTGTTTCACATTTTCTATCATTTCATCATGTTAAGTAATGGCCTTCCATGAAAGTAGTGACTCCCACACACTCAAGGTTACAACATGTGGGAAGGATTTTCTCTTAGCCTTTCAATTCTTTCCCAATCTATCAATAATCCGTTGCTCCTAACACAAAATCACACAGAAAACTGACTAAGATATAAGAAGTAACTGCTTAGATGACCAGCATTTTTTCTTCAATACTTTTTGTGTTATAAATTATGCTTACAATACCATCTATCTAGATTTGTCTGTGCATCTTTCAAATTTTAGAAAACTATTAAGTTTTTACTTCTGAGAAAGGGTTGAGCTAAGTATTATATAGGAAAGGATCAAATCCTATAAAATTTCAAGACATAAATAACAGGAAAATGTTCCTATTGTTCTTTAGAACTTTAGAAACCTGTTGCCAAGTCTTTTTGAACCTATTTTTCTTCACATTAATTAGGCCTGTTTCAAGTCAGTTCTTTGTAGTTAAAATTCAACAGGTAGTTTAATATAGACATAAATATTGAAGTTTCTTTTAACTAAACAGAATTTCCAAAGAACCAGTAATCTTTCATTAAATTACTTAATCAGCAAAATCAAAGAAATCCTTTTTATAGAAGATAGCAAATCCTATGTACTATATCACCATCAATAGCAGCATGATGCCCTATTTCGTTTTTACAAATCCAAAACTTGAAGACTACAATGTAGGCATGGGAGTAAAGCAGACAGTCTTCTCTTGATAATCAGCATTTTTCTGTTTTTATATCAATAGTTTTCTTGCTTTTACACATAAACTTCTTTACAGAAAAAGTTTTTTTTTTTTAAAAAAACAAGAGGACCATGATGGTCCTATATCGCTCACCTGAACCAAAATGATGTGAGCCACTGTTTTGTTCAATTCAATTGGTATTTAAGACTAAAAACAAACTTATGGTCAATAACATTGTGTCAAGTTTTGTCTTGATTAGTCACTATTTTTATGGTTTTAGAGTAAAAGTTTGAATCGCAGATAACTACTCTGATTATTCTATAATTCATTTATCCAAGATCTTATCGTAATTGACATCATAATCCAAATTTCATCTTGATTGTTCATTCGAAACAGCAATTTTGTCAGATTTAAGGGCACATATGCATGACTGACCACTTTCTCATTTGATTGCAGAAAATTCAGCTCATGCAAGGTCTTACAATCAGCAGCATAGTGCCAAAGTATTGTCTTGGTTGATCAATAATTGTAGATTCTAGAGTGTAAACAGGGTCGAAAACAGTCAAGAACAGCAATTTTGTCAAATTCAAGGGCACATAACTCTTGACTTTCTGGTTTAATCAGACCAAAAATCAAACTTATTTGAGACTTTATGGTCTCCAATATTGTATCTAAGTTTTGTCTTGATTGGTCAATATTTGTAGATTCTAGAGTGTAAACAAGGTCGAAAACAGTCCTAAACAGCAACTTTGTCAAATTCAAGGGCACATAATTCTCGGTTTTCTGAACAGATCTGACTGAAAATCAAACTCATATGAAATTATATAGTCCCAAACACTGTGTCCAAGTTTTGTCTTGGTTGATCAATAATTGTAGATTCTAGAGTGTAAACAGGGTCGAAAACAGTCAAATACGGCAATTTTGTCAAATCCAAGGGCACATAACTCTAGTCTTTCTGGTCCGATCAGACTGAAAATCAAACTCAACCGAAATCTTATGGTCCCCAACAATGTGTCCAAGTTTTATCTTGATTGATCAATAATTGTAGATTCTAGAGTGTAAACAAGGTCGAAAACAGTCGAAAACAGCAATTTTGTCAAATTAAAGGGCACATATCTCTCGTCTTTCTGGTCAGATCAGACTGAAAATCGAACTCATCCGAGATCTTATGGTCTCCAACATTTTATCCAAGTTTTGTCTTGATTGATCAATAATTGTAGATGCTAGAGTGTAAACAAAGTCAAAAACAGCATTTTTTGACATTCAAGGGCAGATAACTCAGCACATTCTGGTCCGATCAGGCCCATAATCGAACTCATCCGAGACCTTATGCCCATACTTACTTTGACCAAGTTTGACCAAGATTGGCCATCTTTTGTGGATGCTAGAGTGTAAACACCAAATTGTTGACAGACGGACAGACAGACGGACAGACGGACGGATGGACGGACGACGGACATTGAGTGACCACAATAGCTCACCTTTAGCACTTCGTGCTCAGGTGAGCTAAAAACAACATTTAAGTCTTTTCCAGATGTAACCAAGTTTAATTTGCACTAGTCTAGTATGAAATTTTTCCCATTTAATAATAAAATTCTTGGAAAGAACCATGGAAAGCACAAACAAAAGACCTTGGTTATGAGATTTTATAACAACATTGACGGTTTATCAAAACATAACGGTAAACCAAGTATATTTTTAGCACAAAATTCATTGCTATTGTCCAGTTAGAAGATAGTAAGGCACTAACTATAAACCAACAAGGAGGCTGAGTTAATTAATGTTCACTATTTTATCTGGTTTATAGCCCTTTGTGTATGATAAGCCTCATTAAATCTCTGATTATCACAAACTAATGTGAAGATTAGACTGTGCAAGTGAACCACCTTTATCCTTTCCTAAATGGTTGATATCAATGATGTTCCAATTATAAACCTGCTACAACCAAAATATTGACAGCGAAAGTTCAGAAAATATTGAGACAGAAGAAGAAAATGCTGATTATCAGCATTTTCTCCTTTTGTCTCAATATTTTCTCAAGCTTTTTACATTAGGGACGTCAAACTCTGACTTCTACAGGAAAGAGTTAGTACCAACCTTTATTGTATGGGCTAATTAATTGAAACAATCTATAGTGTCTGGTTTGGGGCTGGTTCTTAGTCCTGAGATAGAGCAGGGACTAAGATCATGAGGACCCTTTGTTTATGTCTCAATTATGCACAGTTTTGTCTTTGGGTAAGATAGTCCACCCCTAATGTAGTCCACCCTTAATGAGATTCAAGCAATGTTAGAATCATTTGGGTGTCATAAACATTCCGTGGTATAAACGGCACCCCAATAGGTTCGGCATGCACGGATCTAGGGGTGGGCTCAAGGGGTCATGACCCCCCCTGGAATTGGCCGAAAATTGAATTTTGACTATATAACTTCTTATTAAAAGCCTTCACTTGGGTTTTGACCCCCCCTGGCAAAGAATCCTGGATCCGCCATTGTTCGGATACGTAACATAATTATGTTATTGCATTATGTTCTTTTGACAGCACTGTTTTGTTGTCTGCAACCCCCACCCAATTTTGGCCCTCTTAGATTTCGAAAAATGTTTTAAAGGGCGACGGTAACAGATGGTCTAATTGCAAAAAATGAAATTTTTTGAAAAAATATGCAAAACTTTTGTGTTGACCACCTCGGGATGGTTAATAATATGCGATTCAGACAGAGAATGAGCCGAAATTACAAGACAGATAGCTGAATTTAGGGAGAATCCAAGCCTAAATTCAACCCCATCACTGATGGGGTTAGAATTATTTTTAAATTGTTGCGCATGGGCATACAGCGCGGACCATGAATCAAACGAGATTCATACTTAAATTTCAATATGACGTCATCATGTATGTTGTGACGTCATTTAAGAAAGTCGCATGTCCTACTGTTTTGACCTACTTTCGACATCGCTTCATGAATTTGGTATCAAATTGCGAAAAAATGAGTCGTTGCTTCAATAGTTTCTCGTAATCATTAAATCAGGTCATATAAAGCTTAAAAAGTGTACATTTCGTTTGTATTTGACAATTTTTGGGTCCAAATCTGGGAAATAGTAGCTTTAAACACTGGTGGGCTCTATGTGAAGCGATTATTTGGTTTGTCCATCCATGATTCTGGTGTCTTGAGAAACTCTAGCCTGATCAAACAAGTTGTTCATGACAGAATCAATATATTCCCTCCCCTATCCCAGATACATGATTTATATTTCAATGAAAACCTGGTAACTGCAGCTTAAAACAAGCTCAAACATGGTATAGTAAAGAGAAAACATTCAAAATTAATCGTAACACCATGTTCAACAGGCAAGCCTTAATTCTGTGATTAACTAAGCAAGAACCTGATGTTTTCTAGGTATAAATTTTTTGTAGCACCAAAATTATTGAAATATTTCATTTAACCCTTACCAAAACAACCAAACTTTAGGGTAGTCAAAATTCAAAAGCAATGCATACAACAGTCCGACTGCAATCTACTCCGATTCTGAATACCAGTAAAAAGTATCATTTCCATATTGCCATGTGTACTCTCTGTAAATGTGGATCAGTCTCCTTTTCCCTAAATGTTTCCTACAACAAAATACACCAGTTGATCCATCTATCTATATAAATCTATGCTGGGGGTCCATCTCTCTCTGTAGTCAACATAACAGCCAGTCTAGATAATTGATTTTCTCAATAGACTGATGACAGCCAACAGGCACTGACAGAATATCAAGTCTTATTTGTCCTTCACTTCTGTATCACATACCCAAAGTTGGTCAATGTATTATCCCTGGATTCATTAATCAAAAGGTTTTCATCGAGAGAGAAGAACAAAATGCTGAAATCAACATTTGACCAGGCTGCTAATCTGGGGCCAATACTGGTCTCAATACCATGGTTATGGCCTTTTGGTCAAAACTTTTGTCGTTTCAGAATGAATCAAGCATTGTAACAATTAACAGTGATGTTTTTGATGCCACTGAAGTAAAATGCATGTTTAACCCTTTCCCAAACAAGACCTGGTTTTGACGTCCCTAATAGAAAAGGTTTGGGAAAACATTGAAACAACAAGAGGACCATGATGGTCCTATATCGCTCACCTGAACCAAAATGATATGAGCAACATTTTTGTTCAATTCAATAAATATTTATGACTTTAAGACTGAAAACGAACTTATGGTCAATGACGTGAAAATCGAACTCATCCAAGATATTATGGTGCTCAACATTGTGTCCAAGATTTGTCTTGTTTGATAAATAATTGTAGATTCTGGAGTATATACAAGATCGAAAACAGCCGAAAACAGCAATTTTGTCAAATTCAAGGGCACATTACTCTCAACTTTTTCATCAGATCAGACTGAAAATCAAACTCATCCCAGAACTTATGATCCCCAACATTGTGTCCAAGTTTTGTCTTCATTGATCAATAATTGTAGATTCTAGAGTATAAACAAGGTCGTAAACAGCAGAAAACGGCAATTTTATCAAATTCAAGGGCACATAACTCTCGACTTTGTGATAAGATCAGGCTGAAATTCAAATTCATCCGAGATCTTATGATACCCAACATTGTGTCCAAGATTTGTCTTGATTGGTCAATAATTGTAGATTCTAGAGTGTAAACAAGTTCGAAAACAGCCGAAAACTGCAAATTTGTCTAATTCAAGGGCACATAACTCTCGACTTTTTGATCAGATCGGACTAAAAATCAAACTCATCCAAGATCTTATGGTCTCGAACATTGTGTCCAAGTTTTGTCTCAATTGATAAATAATTGTAGATTCTAGAGTGTAAACAATGTCAAAAACAGCCGAAAATGGCAATTTTATCAAATTCAAGGGCACATAACTCTCATCTTTCTGGTCAGATCAGACTGAAAATCTAACTCATTTGAGATCTTATGGTCTCCAACATTGTGTCCAAGATTTGTCTTGATTGGTCAAAAATTGTAGATTCTAGAGTGTAAATAAGGTCGAAAACAGTCAAAAACGGCAATTTTGTCAAATTCAAGGGCTCATAACTCTTGACTTTCTGATCAGATAAGACTGAAAATCAAACTCATCAGAGATCTCATGGTCCCGAACATTGTGTCCAAGTTTCGTCTTGATTGATGAATAATTGTAGATTCTAGAGAGTAAACAAGGTAAAAAACAGCCGAAAATGACAATTTTGTCAAATTCAAGGGCACATAACTCTCGTCTTTCTGGTCAGACAAGACTGAAAATCGAACTCATCCGAGATCTTATGGTCTGCAACATTATGTCCAAGATTTGTCTTGATTGATTAATAATTGCAGATGCTGGAGTGTAAACAATGTCAAAACTAGGTATTTTTCGCATTCAAGGGCAGATAACTCCTGACTTTCTGGTTCAATCTGACCCATAATCAAACTCATCCGAGATCTTATGGCCATACATGTATTGACCAAGTTTGGTCAAGATTGGCTTATATTTGTAGATGCTAGAGTGTAAACACGAAATTGTGGACGGACGGACGGACGGACAGACAGACGGACAGACAGACAGACGGACGACGGACAAAAAGTGATCACAATAGCTCACCTTGAGCACTTTGTGCTCAGGTGAGCTAAAAATAGAAACTGCTGATAACCAGCAGTTTCTCCTTTTGTTTCAATATTTTCTTAGCCATATTTTACACAAATCCTTTCTTTAATAACATCTTTTTTTTCATTTGTGGCAGTTTTCAAATTGAAAAGCCCTAAAATTTTGTCGTTTGGGAAAGGGTTAAACATTGTTGGAAATAAAAAAATTTGCTTGTTACAAGCAATTGCTTTAATTTCCCAAAAATCCCCTCAATTTAGAATTGTCATCTGCAACACACTTTAAAGTTGAACAATTCAAAATTTAACAATCTGGTAATGGGTTTGTTAATCTGATGTTCAGGTCGAGATTGGACCCACGATTTCACCCAGCTTTATAGACTGACCCTCACAGATAAATCAATGTCATCCTGGATAAACTTGTTTACATTTCCAGACAATGAAATATTATCCAATATCAAATAATTATGGCAAATAACAGCCGTTATTTCTAGCTGTAAAATTAACCGCTTTCTCCATTAGAAACGTCATCCAACACCCCCACAGGGCAGATCATCTTTTCAACGAAAACCTCGTAACTGTAGCTTGTTTTAAGCTGCAGTTACGAGGTTTTCATTGAAAAGCAGCAATATCCAATATAAATAAGGTTCCAGTAATAGTTTGGTCTATCATAGCCTTCCATTATAGAGTTGGAAAATTACATAACTTATTGTCTTCTTTCAAAGTACAATCAATGTATTAGGCAGTCAAACCATGAGTTGGAGTATTCAACTCCAGTTTATTTCGAAAGCCACAAAACAAGCAATGTTATTGGACAAGGCACAATTATTAATAAAATGTCCCATCACATGATTGTAATTTAGACAAGAGGACCATGATGGTCCTATATCGCTCACCTGAACCAAGATGATATGAGCCACAGTTATGTTTGAATCAATTAATATTTGTAGTTATGTTTGAATCAATTAATATTTGTGACATTAAGACTGAAAACAAACTTATGGTCATCAACATTATGTCCCTGTTTCGTCTTTATAGGTCAATATATCTGGTTGTAAAGGGTGAAAACAAAGTTAAAAATGAAAATTTTGTCAATTTCAAGGGCAGATAACTCAGCAACTGCTTGTCTAATTGTGCTGAAGTTCAAACTCATCCATTATCTTATGGTGATTAACCATTATATCCAAGATCAAAGTTTTGTCTTGATTGGTCACCATTAATTTTGTGGTTGTTAGAGTAAAAACAAAGTCGTAAACAGCAATTTTGTCAAATTCAAGGGCAGATAACTCAGGACATTCTGGTCCGATCAAACCAAAACAAAAACTCATCCGAAATCTTATATAAGGTCACCAACATTGTGTCCAATTTTTGTATAGATTGGTCAATATTTGTTGATCTATGCTAGAGTGTAATCAATGTCAAAAGTAGCTTTTTTCATTCAAGGGCAGATAACTTCTGACTTTCTAGTCCGAACTGACCCAAAATCGAACTCATCCAAGATCTAATGGTCACTAATATTGTGTTTAAGTTTTGTCTTGATTGCTCAAGAACTGTAGATGCTATAGTGTAAACAAAGTTGAAAACGGTCAAAAACGACAATTTTGTCAAATTCAAGGGCAGATAACTCAAGACTTTCTGGTCCAATCAAACCAAAAATCAAACTCATCCGAGATCTTATGGTCACCAACATTGTGTCCAACTTTTGTATTGATTGGTCACTATTTGTAGATGCTAGAGTGTAAACAATGTCAAAAGTAGCTATTTTTTACATTCAAGGGCAGATAACTCCTGACTTTCTGGTCCGATCTCACCCAAAATCGAACTCATCCAAGATCTTATGGTGAATAACATTGTGTTAAAATTTTGTCTTGATTGGTCAATAATTGTAGATGCTATAGTGTGAACAATGTCGAATACGGTCAAAAACGACAATTTTGTCAAATTCAAGGGCAGATAACTCCTGACTTTCTGGTCCGATCTGACCCAAAATCGAACTCATGTGAGATCTTATGGTCACCAACATTATGTATAACTTATGTATTGATTGGTCAATATTTGTAGATGCTAGAGTGTAAACAACGTCAAAAGTAGCTATTTTTTACATTCAAGGGCAGATAACTCCGGACTTTCTGGTCCGATCTGACCCAAATTCGAACTCATCCGAGAGCTCATGGTTACACATGTTTTGACCAAGTTTGCTTAAGATTGGCTTATATTTGTAGATGCTAGAGTGTAAACACCAAATTGTTGACAGACGGACGGACATACGGACATACGGACGGACGACGGACAAAAAGCGATCACAATAGCTCACCTTGAGCACTTCGTGCTCAGGTGAGCTAAAAAGATGTGAACCCATAAACCCACATGAGTTACTAACACTAAGAATTGTCTATCTGTTCAATTCCATGTGGCAATAAAATTATTGTCACATAAATATTCATAGAAAGGCTGCAAATATATAACACCTTCATGACAGCGTTATTCAACATTATGTCACAATTCAACCAAGATAGAAATCCACCAAACTCGAAGAAAATTCCATTTCTCTCTCATTTTCTTGTGATAATTTCATAAATTTCAAACACATACACCAACGCTTAATATGTCTGATAGTACTGTATTAACCTTCATAAGAATTCAAAGTATCTTTTTTCTCCTTTTCGAGTTGTAATAACATAAAGGCCATGCCACAATTCATATTCTCTAGTCTTTCATATTGCTACTTTCCAACAAAAACCTCATAACTGCAGCTTAAAACAAGCTATAGTTACAAGGATTTTGATGAAAAGTGACACTATTCTGACTTGATCCCACTCATTTTTCCGTCTGACATATAGCTCTATTACATTACTACAATATTGCAATAGTTCTGAATTTATTGCAATATAACAGGCATTTCTCATACACCTCCAAGAAATAGTCCAGGTTTTGATTACAGGTTCTAGACACTTCTCATTTAAATGTAGAATTATATTCAATTTCACCTTGAAGCACAAAATGATCCTAGTTTTAAGCTGAATTATCAAGCTCTTTAACTGAACTAAATGCTACATGTTATTGCTTTTTTTTTCCGAAATTCTTGAACAAAACTGTAGCTTGTTTATGAAGCAATGTGACAATGGGTTAAAGCATTTAGATGCACATATTCAAATAGGAAGCAGAAGGTTGTAGATCATGAAGCTTAAAATTGCCACCAACACTTCCGATCATGCTGACTGAGCTGATCTGTTCGACCTGTAAGAACTTAGCATTAGGATTTACGTACCTCCAGTCGCTGTACAACAATGCATAACCACTTCTGAGTACAGGCAGAATGAACCTAATGATGTCAACCTAAATCCTTTAGTTTGAAAGTCACTGAAGGATTGTTTTTGTGAAACCCCCACAATCTTGCAACAACTGTATTTCTCTTGTGCAACGGAAACAGCCATCAATCTGCTGGCAATCCATTAACCCTTTCCCAAACAACAGAATTTTAGGGTTGTCCAATTTGAAAGCTGCTGCAGACGACAAAATAAATGTTCTATATGGTGAAATTTGTGAATAATATAGCTCAGAAAATTTTGAGGCAAAAGGAGAAAATGCTGGTTATCAGCATTTTCTTCTTTTGTCTCAATGTTTTCCCAAGCCATTTCTATCAGGTACGTCAAAACCAGGTCTTGTTTGGGAAAGGGTTAAACCTGCCTGAGTCACAGTGTAAAAAGACAAATTGGCAATCAATGATAACTTTCTAGAGCACTAAAAATACTAGATGTACTTTTACTTACTGCTACATCTTCTACAGAGAAAATTGTACCTGTTATTTTAAAGAATCGTGACTCTAGCTTTTTCAAGCTGCAGTTATGATGCATTTTCAGAATTACATTGATGAAATAATAGAATGAAAAATACCTTTTTGAAAAAGATAAATTGAAGAAACTGAAAAGTTTCAAATGCTATTGTGATTGTTTTCTTATTGGCAAAAGTAGGGCAGAGTTTAATATGACAGTAATGTTGCTAGACTTTCTGTGCTAAATTTTACACAAATTGTAACTTTATCAACATCAGTTTTGTCGAGGCCACAGTAGCTTTGAAATAAGTCTAAATTTCTTCCCTTTGGGAAAGGGTTAAAAAAAAGTGTTATATTTCAGCATTTAACCCTTTCCCAAACAGCAAAATTTTTGGGTGATCCACTTCAAAAACTGCCACAAATGACAAAATGGAAGTTAGGAAAGAAAGAATTTGTGTAAAATATGGCATAGAAAATATTGAGACAAAAGGAGAAACTGCTGGTTATCAGCAGTTTCTTCTTTTGTTTCAATGTTTTCCCAAGCCTTTTCTATTAGGGACGTCAAAACCAGGTCTTGTTTAGGAGAGGGTTAAGGAAAAGGTCGAAAAAAGTGTTATATTTCAGCATTTAAGTGAGCCATTACCTTGACAATACATTAGTAGAAGATAATACAAATAATTCTGAATGACTTGATCAATTCACCATATTAGTAGTCAGCAACAGCAACAGCTTGCCCCATTAACTCTTTCCGAACAAGGCTTGGTTTTGATGTCCCTAAGGCTTGGGAAAACATTGAGACAAAAGAAGAAACTGCTGATAACCAGCAGTTTCTCCTTTTGTCTCAATATTTTCTATACCATATTTTACTCAAATCATATCTTTAACAAGAGGACCATGATGGTCCTATATCGCTCACCTGAACCAAAATGATATGAGCAACATTTTTGTTCAATTCAATTGATATTTATGACTTTAAGACTGAAAACAAACTTATGATCAATAACATTGTGAAAATCAAACTCATCCGAGATGTAACGGTGCCCAACATTGTGTCCAAGTTTTGTCTTAAATGATAAATAATTGTAGAATATAGAGTATAAACAAGGTCGAAAACCGCTGAAAACGGCATTTTATCAAATTCAAGGGCACATAACTCTCGACTTTCTGATCAGATCCAATTGAAAATCCAACTCATCCAAGATGTTATGGGTCCCGTTTTACTAACGATCTTACGATCATGTTTTTGTGAAAATTGTGTAACAAGGCATCTGACTGCACGAAAAATCGGATTAGGCCAATCAGGTTTGTTGTTACAAGTAATTACACAAAAAATAATTGTACGTTCGTTAGTAAAACGGGGCCATGGTCCCCAACAATGTGTCCAAGATTTGTCTTGATTGGTCAATAATTGTAGATTCTAGAGTGTAAACAAGGTCGAAAACAGCCAAAAACAGCAATTTTGTCGAATTCAAGGGCACGTAACTCTCGATTTTATGATCAGATCAGACTGGAAATCAAACTGAACTGAGATCTTATGGTCTCTAAAATTGAGTCCAAGCTTTGTCTTGATTGATTGATAATTATAGATTCTAGAGTGTAAACAAGGTCGAAAACAGCCGAAAATGGCAATTTTGTCAAATTCAAGGGCATGCACATAACTCTTGACTGTCTGATCAGATCAAATAGGAAATCGAACCCATCTGAGATGCTATGTTCCCCAACATTGTGTCCAAGTTTTGTCTTGATTGATATATAATTGTAGATTCTAGAGTGTAAACAAGGTCGAAAACAGCCGAAAATGACAATTTTGTCAAATTCAAGGGCACATAACACTGGACTTTCTAATCAGATCAGACTGAAAATGGAACTCATCCAAGATCTTATGGTCCCCAACATTATGTTTAAGTTTTGTCTTGATTGATAAATAATTGTAGATTCTAAAGTGTTAACAAGGTCAAAACCAGCCAAATATGGCAATTTTGTCAAATTCAAGGGCACATAACTCTGGACTTTCTGATCAAATCAAACTGAAAATCGAACACATCCAAGATCTTATGGTCCCCAACATTGTGTCCAAGTTTTGTCTTGATTCATTTATAATTGTAGATTCTAGAGTGTAAACAAGGTCAAAAACAGCCAAAAATAGCAATTTTGTCGAATTCAAGGGACCATAACTCTCATCTTTCTGATCAGATCATACTGAAAACCGAACTCATCCGAGATCTTATGGTCTCCAACATTGTCTCCAAGTTTTGTTTTGATTGATCAATAATTGTAGATGCTAGAGTGTAAACAAAGTCAAAAACAGCTTTTTTTGACATTCAAGGGCAGATAACTCCGTACATTCTGGTCCAATCTGGCCCATAATCGAACTCATCCGAGAAATTATGACCATACTTGTTTTGACAAAGTTTGATCAAGATTGATTAATAGTTGTGGATGCTAGAGCGTAAACACCAAATTGTGGACGGACAGACGGACGGACGGACAGACGGACGACGGACAAAAAGTGATCACAATAGCTCACCTTGAGCACTTTGTGCTCAGGTGAGCTAAAAACATCCATTTTGTCATTTGTGGCAGTTTTAGAAGTGGATCACCCTAAAATTTCATCATTTGGTAATGGGTTAACCCTTTCTAAAACAGCGAAATTTTAGGGTAGTCTACCAAAAGCTGATGCAGATGACAAAATGGATGTTGATAAAGAGAAAATTTCCTCTCATGTTCACAACAACAACATTGGGTAAAAAAGGTTGTGAATGCACTTGAGGTTTGCAATTCCCACATCCCTTACTAATTATAGGCAAGTATAACATTACATAATTATTACTTCCTACAAAATTGGATTGGATATTATTTGAAAATTGCCATAAATTGATCGCTTCACCTAAGTAACCTGTGATTAAAGTATTAATTTTCATCCACTCCCACATGGAATCAAGTTGCTGCAGATTTTATTTATCCGATCATTAAATTTTTTAGAAACAAATAACTTTTTCCGTAGTTTCGACTTAGCTATTCAACTCCAATGCTAATTAAAGCTGTCCTGTATAATAGTTACAAGCAATCTCGTCATTTACCTCATTATTATCTAAATTTTTCTTCATGTGTGTGCATCATATCAAAAGTCACATTATGTTGAAACAGTCTATTTGAAGATAATTTTTATTTTTTCAACAAATGTCTCTGACAAGTTTCATAATATTCCTTTGAAGAGGGCTGAGACAGTGATCTATCAATTCAACACAGCTTTGTTGTAAAAATACTGAGGTCAAAATAGAGATAACTACCGAGAAATACATTGTTACAATTGCTTAGCACTATAGTTCTTGAGGCGTCAAAAGTCTCTAGATTATACTTCTTTTTCACAAATCTAACATTCAATTCTCCTTTCAATAAGATCCAAAAAAGACGAAATTTTGACAAGGGGTTAAAAGCGTACAAAATCCATTTTTTTCCATTGAATGGTTAGTTTCTAACACAAGAATAAACATGAACTGTTCCAGACTATGTCACGCAACAAGCAATTCAAGTGTCTCATATTCTAATAGTTTTCCTCAAAATTTTAGGATGCAATATTGACGGAAATAATTTGCGATGGGCACGCATGCGATGCTTCAATTAACCTTTTTCCAACCATGATATTATTTACACTGGTCCAAATTTGAAAACTGGTACAGATGACAATATGGTTGTTGTTAAAGACAGGATACGTGTATAATATGCACATAAATATAAAGGCAAAAGGAGAAAATGCTGTATATCCACATTTCCTTCTTAGGCCTCAATGTTTTCCAAAGACTTTTTTAACCCTTTCCCAAGCAAGACCTTGTTTTGACGTCCATGAAGGCTTGGGAAAACATTGAACCAAAAGAAGAAACTGCTGATAACCAGCAGTTTCTCCTTTTGTCTCAATATTTTCTGTGCCATATTTTACACAAATCATACCTTTAATAACAACCATTTTGTCATTTATGGCAGTTTTTGAAGTGGATCATCCTAAAATTTTGCCGTTTGGGAAAGGGTTAATCATTGTGTTCAAGTTGTCATTGTTTAGGAAAGGGTTCGACCTCTGTAAAACACTTCAAGCCACAATTGGCTTTTCTACAAAACATTTAAAAGGCTTTTGTCCCCAGAATACGGAGCAGACAATTATTTAGAAATTTCCATGTAAAAGCTGCTAGAGGCGGACAAAATGGATGTTGATGACCAAAGATTTTGTGTATGATTGTAGTGATAAATTATTGAGACAAAAGGAGAAAATGCTGATTATCAGCATTTTCTTCTTTCATCTTAATGTTTTCCAAAGTCAATTCTATCAGCTAGGGCATCAAAACCAAATATAGTATGCGGAAAACAGTTAAAAGCGTGCTTATTCCTGTACAAAACAATGT
The DNA here is from genome assembly GCA_963680895.1 of Fragum sueziense. Lineage (NCBI taxonomy): Eukaryota > Metazoa > Mollusca > Bivalvia > Cardiida > Cardiidae > Fragum > Fragum sueziense. Next base: position 38,283,127 of record OY804606.1, read on the forward strand.
AATAATAGGATTGTCTAAATTTTTATGACAAAATGAATTTCACAATTATAAGTAGAAGATTTGTATACATGCTAAAGTAGCGAGAAAGACATTGAGAGAAAAGAGAAGAAAAAGATGTAATTTTGGACTATTTCTTTCTTTTTTATCTAAATGTGCTCCATCTTTGAATTTTTTCGAAAACTTGTCTTGAAGGGAGACCAAAACCGAGGATTATTTGGGACAGGGTTATTTGTCTTTCTAGTTCTCTATAAGGCAGTTTTATTTCACATTGAACATGAATAATTGAGTAGCAGAGATACAATAAGACGGCATAATGGCTTTTTAAAATGTAATATTTAGTTTAACGTTCATCAAAACCTATGTTATGGGTACTCATTAGAATCGTCTCATTGAGACGATTCAAATGAGTACCCACAACATAGGATTTGGATTTGAAATAACAAATTTAGAAATGCCTTTACTCCTCCTGTCTGTTGCTTTATGAGCCATTTTCTCACAACATTTTACAGTGCTGAAAACCAACTCAGTTGGTTGTCTTTTTTCATTGAAATACACTGAATGAACCAATTAAAAGTACAAGAGGACCATGATGGTCCTTAATCGCTCACCTGCACCTTAGATAGAATGAAAGTCATAATGTTGTCAAGTTCAAGAGCACATAATTCAAGACGCGAGATTATGATCCAGCTGAAAACTGCTTTCATAATCTTGAATGATAAATATTTGTAGCTGTTACAGTAAAAACAAACTTGTGGAAGAAAACAACAATTTTGTCACAGTCAAGGGCACATAACTCTATTCTGATAAAGATATTCTCATCAACATTATGTTCAAGTTTTTTTTTATTGGTTAATATTTATTGCTGTTTGAGAGAAAACAAAGTCGAAAACTGCAATTTTGTAACCGTCAAGGGCATACAACTCTGTTTTTTTTTTTAGTCAAATCAATCTGACAAATTAAAACATATAAGATCTTAAGGTCACCAAGATTGCGACCAAGTGGTGTCTTGATTGGTCTATATTTGTGTTTGTTAGAGGGAAAATAAAGTCGAAAACGGTAATTTCATTAAATAAAAGGGCCAATAACTCTTGTTCTTCTGGTCAAATCAAGCTGAAAATTTAACTCATCAAGGATCTTATGGTCACCAACATTGTGGCCAAGTTTTGTCTTGATTGGTCAATATATGTAGATGCTACAGTGTAAACAAAGTCGAAAACAGTAATTTTGTCAAATTCAAGGGCACATAACTCCAGACTTCCTGCTCCTATCACACTGGAAATCGAACTCATCCAAGATATTATAGTAACCAACATTGTGGCAAAGTTTTGTCTTGACTAGTCAATATTTGTAGATGCTAGAGTGGTAACAAAGTCAAAACTAGCCATTTTTGACATTCAAGGGCACATAACTCCGGACTTCCTAGTCCGATCTGACTCAAAATCAAACTCATCTGAGAACTTATGGTCATACATGTCTTGACTAGGTTTGCTTAAGATTGGTCGATATTTGTAGGTACTAGAGTGGTAACAAAGTCAAAACTAGCAATTTTTGACGTTCAAGGGCACATAACTCCCGACTTCCTTGTTCGATCTGACTCAAAATCTATCTCATCCGAGAACCTATGGTCATACATCTATTGACCAAGTTTGGTCAAGATTGGTCAATATTTGTAGATGCTAGAGTGGTAACAAAGTCTAAACTAGCTATTTTTGACGTTCAAGGGCACATAACTCCAGAGTTCCTGATCCGATCTGACCCAAAATCGAACTTGTCCGAGAACTTATGGTCATACATGTTTTGACCAAGTTTGGTCAAGATTGGTCAATATTTGTAGATACTAGAGTGGTAACAAAGTCTAAACTAGCTATTTTTGACGTTCAAGGGCACATAACTCCGGACTTCCTGATCCGATCTGACCCAAAATTGAACTCGTCCGAGAACTTATGGTCATACATGTTTTGACCAAGTTTGGTCAAGATTGGTCAATATTTGTAGATAGTAGAGTGGTAACAAAGTCTAAACTAGCTATTTTTGACATTCAAGGGCACATAACTCCGGACTTCCTGATCCGATCTGACCCAAAATCGAACTTGTCCGAGAACTTATGGTCATACATGTCTTGACTAGGTTTGCTTAAGATTGGTCGATATTTGTAGGTACTAGAGTGGTAACAAAGTCAAAACTAGCAATTTTTGACGTTCAAGGGCACATAACTCCCGACTTCCTTGTTCGATCTGACTCAAAATCTATCTCATCCGAGAACCTATGGTCATACATCTATTGACCAAGTTTGGTCAAGATTGGTCAATATTTGTAGATGCTAGAGTGGTAACAAAGTCTAAACTAGCTATTTTTGACGTTCAAGGGCACATAACTCCAGAGTTCCTGATCCGATCTGACCCAAAATCGAACTTGTCCGAGAACTTATGGTCATACATGTTTTGACCAAGTTTGGTCAAGATTGGTCAATATTTGTAGATACTAGAGTGGTAACAAAGTCTAAACTAGCTATTTTTGACGTTCAAGGGCACATAACTCCGGACTTCCTGATCCGATCTGACCCAAAATTGAACTCGTCCGAGAACTTATGGTCATACATGTTTTGACCAAGTTTGGTCAAGATTGGTCAATATTTGTAGATAGTAGAGTGGTAACAAAGTCTAAACTAGCTATTTTTGACATTCAAGGGCACATAACTCCGGACTTCCTGATCCGATCTGACCCAAAATCGAACTTGTCCGAGAACTTATGGTCATACATGTTTTGACCAAGTTTGGTCAAGATTGGTCAATATTTGTAGATGCTAGAGTGGTAACAACAAATTGTGAACAGACGGACAGACGGACGGACGACGGACAAAAAGCGACCACAGTAGCTCACCTTGAGCACTTCGTGCTCAGGTGAGCTAACAAGAAAACTTTGAAACCTCATCCCAAACATTAGGTCCTCATGGTTTTGATGTGTCTGATAGAAACAGTTTTGGAAATAATATTGTGGAATTAAAGAAGAGAATTATTAAAGCAATTTTCCAGCATTTTCTCTTTTTTCCTCAGTATTTTATGAGGTATTTGCATATTTAACTGGTTTTCATTACACAAAACTTTGCAGCATCAAAATATCCGTCATTAAGGAAGCGGCCACCGATTGCACGTGTCCAAACCACTTCTCATTTTGTTTAAAAACAATATTATAATGATATGAGCCTCTTCATGAGAAAATGGGAATTCAGCATAATGCGAAAACAAAGACGCAGATCAGCTTCGCGGTCTCTGCGAATCTGATCCGCATCTGTGTTTTCGCTACTTGGAAAGGGAGAACTTTGTCTTCCTAAATACGAAATTTCTAGCCTGTAACCATTTCCTATGGCTGTGCTGACTCATATGAGTCAGACCTGGTTGGAAACCTTGAAAACTCCCTTTCTCTTGTTTTGGCTCATATTTAATAGAGCAAACTTTTTTCTTACCTCAGCTGGTACAGCAGTGGTGAATGCTAAAGCTTGGGCTGTCTGTAGTATCTCAGCCTGAAGTACAGAATCATAAAACTCAACATTATTTAGTTGTCAATAGTTTGTATATGGTCAAGCAAACTCAGCATATCACTGCTTTTCAACAACTAGAAAGCCCTGATGGGCTCGAGTCACTCCACAGGCCTGAATTTCTTGTTATATCAAATCTGAGTTAAATTTTGACGAAGTTCATACTATGTTTTTCAAAACTTGTGGTTCTTGGAGCAAAAACAAAGTAAAATACAGCAATATGGTCATGGCAAAAAGAAAGTAAATGAATAACTAATATTTAAGGGCTGTTAGTGATAATCAAGTTGGAAACTGCAATTTTGTCAAATTCAAGGGCATATATAATTTTGGACATTCGGCCAGTGGAGCTAAAAACCTCGTTAACAAGCCGCATGCAGTTACAATGTTTTTGTTGTATGAGGTGCTTTTATAATTTTACACTCTCAGTTCAACCAACTGAACTTGTTTTAATTTAATAAAGAATCAAATGTGATTCATACAAAACCCTGGGATATTCTTTCATTTATACTTGCAAAAAGTGGAGCGTAGAGGCAGATATTTGATACCGATTTATTAAATCTGAAGTGACAGCTTGAGCGGTCTGCTAGAATTGTGAATGCAAATTTCTGCAAATTATTTCTAAAGAAAACCTAGGAATTAAATAATGCATGGTTGTATGACATCATTTTATATGTAAATTTGTGTTTAAAACCACAGGGAACCCTGACATAATCCACCTTGAAAACATCCAAATCAAAATATGAAGACCTAGCTCTGGACAATCACCACTTTCTGGTTTTGCAAAATTCTTTATACTTTGCACTATACAGTTTCATGTCCTGATAAATGACTTAGCAGAGCATATCTGGCTTATATACTCGGCAAAAGAGCTATTAATATTAGGCATCACTTTTTAAAATTGCATAACTTCTTTATTTTCAAAGATTTAGATTTATAATTTGGCATATGTTTATCCCACAAGTTTTTGCACTCATCCATAAAACTATTTTTAAGTTTTCTCTCTTACATGACCGTGTCATAAGAAAAGGGGACCAAAACAGTTTTTCGGCTCATGTAACTTGTGATCTTTTTCAATCATTTATATTTGAATTGATTTTGAAAGCTGATTTATTGTTGTATTGAAATCTGAAAAAAATTAATTCCTTATCTAACGTAACAAGGGCTGTTCGCGGACAACGTAGCTCACATAGACGCACCTTTTTAAAAGAAAAGGTCAAACTTTCAAGGTCAAGGTCAGAAGGTCATATTTTATAGTCTCAGGTGAAAGGTCTTGATGGGACCTGTCTATGTGTGAAATATCAAGACTGCATCTCATACAGTTCATAAGATATAGACCGTTATGTTTTTGTCTACGTAAGCGACGTCGCCGTCGACCCCAACAATGACACCAACGACACTAGTAATGTAACATAACCTGTCCGGGAATAAATTATGCGCCCACAAAAGTGTTAAAGCTGTCGGTTTGTTTTAGGAATAGTAACTTTTCTTTACAGGAACTCTTTCAGCCAATACAAACGGTTTGTAAGTTACGCGTGAATTTCCAATTTCAATTAAATTTCAGACTTTATGAATTTTAGAATTAAGGGTGTCCTTATCAAAAGTTCTATATTTCAATACAGACTGTAGCATTTACTATGAAATTTCATAGGCTTCTTATCAAATGGTGGTAGTCCGCATGTGCAAATTTTGAACGTATTCTGTTGATTTGTTGAAAAAATATTAACAAAGATCTGAGTGATGCGTTAGCAGTTTTGCCGAGTATATAATAGCCAGAGATGCTCTGCCAGGTCATTTACCAGGACCTTTAACTGCATACTTAAAACTGTGACCATGTTGTTCTGATGCTTAAATCATGTCTGCCTGGGTACTTTTATGGACTAGAACACATTGACATTTTAATTTTAAATGCCATGTGACCCTTTTGTACTTTCATAGTTCTGGGGTATTTCTTATATTCCCAGTATCTTGAACAAATGTTGAGGTAACTAGAACTTGAGGAAGAAACCTTTGTTATTTGAACCAATACAAAAATGTCAAGTCAATTACAAAACTAGCGAAGCCACAGAACATCATGAAGTTGCTAAATGACAAAAACATTATCCTTGCTAAAACTTGGCTTAACCTTTTCCCTCATGGCAAAACATTTCCTTAGAATTCATCTATTGTGATGTCATTCCAAAACTTCCCCATCCCCAGATGATCCAAAATACCAGGCAAAATGTTGGCAATTAAGTCTACTAACTTTATCTTTCTTTTTTTCTTATAATATTTGAACATCTTCTGACTCTGATTTGATCATTTTTAGGGACACAGCTTGCTTACAATAATTATTATGAAGGTGGTTAATACTCAGTTAAACTTTCATTTGCATCCAATAATGCATAAATATGATCATGCTGTCTAATGTTGGGGTACAAAAACATTGACATTTGAGCCAGGATCTGGAAAAAGGTACCATCAAGCTTTTGAGCCAAACATGGTTCCAGATCAGCCTGCGTATACATGCAGTCTGACCAGAACCATGATGTTCTCCAATAGCTTTGACATGGTCTATAATAGCAACAAAATAAGAGTAAATGGATCCAAGTCAAACTGCACTAAGGCACAGCCTGATCTTGAAACATGGCTATCTCATATACCATAAGGGACGTTTTTCCAGATCCTGGCTCATTTAATTAACTATAAAATATGTGGCCTGAAGACACTACCAAGGGTTTGTAAAATAGTTCAACCTAATTTTGTATCCAATTATTAGAGGAAAAAATTCCCAAAAGGTCTTACTTTTCTGCAAGATTGTTCGACAGTATTTTGAAGTCTAGTTTCTATATATGGACGCTTGTCCTACAGTCAAAACATTAGTAATACTGACTTAATTAGCCCTTTCCCAATGGAGAAATTTAAGACATGTCCAAATTGAAAAGCTAAGCTGCGAGCAACAGATTGATTATTGGGGATTAATGCGATTTTAAACGACTATGGTCATATCATGGTGGCTGTATCACCCAACCATCAATTTCTGTCCTTTTTTATACCATTACTGCCACACCATCCTAACTGAGCCTCCAGCTGCTCTGAAGCAGAAATATCAATATTTTCAAAAGGTTTGATTGAACAACAAGGGTTAATACCCCTTTCAACTGCTATGGTCATCTTGGGACAGATGGAGCATCTAATCATGGATTCCTGGTATTTCTCTCGTCAGTACTACATGTCAATATCCAAACCAAGCCTCCAGCTGCTTTCTCACATACTGATGATTCAAAACAATTGGTGAGAGAAAAATTACATGTGTCAAATGTCAGAATGGATACAGGCCCCAGTTGGGATTTGTACTCATGATCCCTGAATTGACTGACACTGCCGTTACACATTGAGCACATTTTCAAAAGTACTACCAACGATATATACATCAAACATTATTACAATGGTTCAAGACTCCCCACACAAACAACATATAGAGTGGTTCAGACCAAGTTTTGTGTCAGACAAATTGAACAAATCCATTATTTATAGGGATCCACCATTACTGATTATAGTGAGAAACAAGATAGGTGTAAGTCTCACAGCCCACTGGGATAATCCTCCTACGATATAACTCAAATTTCACCCAGTATGGAAATATATATCACATAGTTGGAAAAACATCGCTTCAAGCTCTCAATAAAACTTTTTTGTTCAGAACATTTTAGTAGTTGATGAATTGTTCAAACATCATTTTGTTTTCCAATCATGCATCCCCCAAAGCTTTGTCCAAACATTAACTTCCGCTTTCCTTTCACTTAACGTATACAACCCATCATGATGCATCATTGGCACCAAAGAGCCAGAGGCGAAATTTGAAAAGTGCCAGTAATTCCTTTACTGTGTTACATTTTCATTCCAAATACAAACATAAGCATTTTGAATGGTTTAGAGTTTTGAATTAATGCATACACACGGAAATATTTGACAAAAATGTTCAAAATTATCTCCCTTGAATATGGATATATAGTAAAATAATATTTGTCAATCATTTTCTTCTTGAACGGCCAATCAACTTATGTGAAGTGTATTTACAAGTGTGTAATTTGATGCATGTCACGTGGCTAGAAAGTGGTGTTTTAATGATGGGTCATATCGTCGTTGTAAATGCAAAACCTCGTATCTCGGTTTTGGAAAATTTCAAAGGGGAGGGAAAAAAGTGTAGTAACTTTTCCCAAACTGAAATATATTACTTGAAATTTGGACATACTGTTCAGGAATAATGTGTCAATAATACTGATCAGTCAAAATATCTCAAAATCTGCGAGAATCGTCTACACAGGGCACACAAGATTGTACTTTGAAAATCGCACCAATTGACATACGAGGTTTTGCATTTACACCGACGATATACCATAACGTTTTCTTCTGATCAATCAAAGCTTTTCAAGATAATTCTAAAAGCAATTCAAACGGAAAACTAGACCATGAGGACATAACATTTCAGAGCAGAACCATGTGTTGGCATGAGCTTGTCATGGAAAATTTAATTTCTGACAAACAATTATTATAGCAAGTCGTAGGTGTTGTAATAAAATCTTGTAACTATGGCTTGATTCAAGCTGTAAATGCGAGATTTTATTACAACACCGATGGTTTATCAAAACATAATGATGAACCGAGTCTATTTTTAGAACAGAATTCATTGCTATTGAGACCATTTTACCAGTAGAAATCGTGTCCTCTAGCAGCTTCAGGACAAATCAAAACTGTCATCGACCGATAATGAGTTTAGGCTGGAACACTGAGATGACACAAAATCAATCTGTTGAAAGTCGGCATCAAAAGGACCAATAGTAAAGTCCCCCAGACTAATTCCATTCATCAATCTTTCTTATTTTAAACCCCCCTTCAGTCTGCCAATCTGTAAGCCTTTTTCATTAACCAGACTGTCAGATAAAAGATGATTTTCACACTCTAAATTCCTTATTTCAATCACAAACCCTATATTGTGGGTACTCATTAGAATCGTCTCTTTGAGACGATTCTAATGAGTACCCACAATATAGAGTTTGATTGATTTTTTAAAAGGTATTTTAAATTTTAAAGTCTGTTAGGAGAACCTATCTGTAGCTCTGATTAGGAGTCAGAGAGAAAGCTTTCATAGTGAATCTATCAAAACATACAAGTCTGTGACAAAGACGCTATTCTTGTTTATAGGAAGACCTCCCAAACAAATGGCCATGTCAACGGGAATTATGAGCCGCGGATACACAAGTCAGAACTTGACCAATTTTCTTCTACAGTCTCAGGTTCTAGATGAGATGGCATTTCGGCCAACTAGTAGCTGATACCAATAGTCCGATTCCTACATACAAATATAACAATTATAACATTACCAAAATGGTTTCCAACATACGCTCGCCAATTTTTAACTTTTCTTTGACCAATGCCAAGGTTTTTGGACAAGACATTTATCTGTTTCAATGCAAATTAAATAGATCTTAACAAAATTTGTGACTAGCAGACCTCAACAAAGAGGAATAAATCTTTCATTATCATTAAATGATATTATTTAACTCCCTTGATACAAACTGATAAATTGTTACTTGAGATTCATTATCAACTCATTTTGAGCTATGAAGTTATAATGGTAAATTGATTTGATTGTTAAACTTTAGGAATTGCTTTTGGAAATGGCTTCCCAATTTCAAGTTTAACTTATTCCCCTACCAGACCTGATTTTCACTTCTCCAATGGACAGCTTTAAAAAGCAGGGTGGGTGATGATGATGATGATGATGATGGAAGAGAGGATGAAACAGTTGAGGACAAGCATTTTCTCCTTTTTCCTTCAATGATTTCCATGCTATGTTCAAGAAGCAGAAAGATAGAGAGAGGGATAGCACAGAAGAAACTTTTAAGGACAAGGATTTTCTCCTTTTTCCTCAATCTCTTTGAAAGGTGGCAAATATTGCATAAAAGAATGAAAATGCTGGCTATCAGGATTTTCCAAATCTTCAATACTTAGGTGCATCTAATTAGTTGCTTGCCCAGTAATATATAGGTTTTACAATTATCCAACCTTAGTGGGTGACAAATGTCAGCAAGGATGTTTGGTGCTGCCAACGATTGAACCTGGGCCTCATGAGTGAGGTTCTGATTCAATCTGTAAACAAGTAAACTATGGCTTTTGCATAGCTACTTCAAAAGGCATCCTATTTTCAACAAATTTGGCGTTTAGGAAAGGAATACTATGTTATACCTAAAGGGCTATGATTGGATTAGGGACACGGTATGTAAGGTAAGTGAGACATTCCTGAACAGTAAGCTGGCACAACTATAGCAACCATTCATACGAATGTTAGTAAGCCTTTTGTAGAAATGAAATCGGTTTGACACATTATTCTCCCCGCTAATTCCATCACAGTTGGATAGCGGACTCTGAATGAATACAAATCACCTGCGGCATCTAGAAATGGTGTAGTTCTTCAATAATTGATATTGAGTACATAAACGTCAAGAATCATGTGACATAATGATAGGCTTGGGAAACTAGAAGACCTGAAGGTCTTGAGTCGCTCCACAGGCCTGAATTTCATGAAATATTGAATCCAAGTTTTGATTAGATTTTTCAATGTTTGTGTTTCATAGAGCAAAAAGAAAGTTACACAACTAGATTGTTCAAAATAAAATGTGTGGTTCTTGAAGCAAAGAAAGTAAAACTATATGTTTGCCATTTGAGAAAGGGTAAAAAGAAATGGGGGAACATTCAAACTTAGGATGTGTGACACTAGCAATTAAAATTTTCCTTCTTCCAAACAGATCTAAATTAACAGACCATTAATTACTCCAAAATATTTCATATTTCTAAAAATAGATTTTAAGCTAAAAATAGATTCAGGGAAATACCCAATTCAAAATTAATGCAAATGACTAATCAAACCTGAATTTCTTGTAATATCAAGTCCTAGTTTTGACTAGATTTGTCAATACTTGTTGCTCTTAAAGCAATTACAAAGCAACTAGAAAGCTGAAAATACATTCATATAAGATCTATTGGTTACCAAGCTCTGTCTTTATTAGAGTGGGTTTGGCTGTTAGAGTGAAAACAAAGTCACAATTAGCAATTTTGTCAAATTGAAAGGCATATAACTGAGGATTTTATATTCCTATCTAGCTAAGAATCACACTAAAGCAAGATCTTAACTTCACCTACATTTTGTTTAAGTTTTGACCTGATTGTTCAATATTTGTGGATGTAAAGAGTGTAAAATCAAAGTCGAAAACAGCAATTTGGTCAAATTCAAGGGCAAATAAATCATGATTTATGATTCATATGAAGCTGAAAATTACACCCATGCAAGATCTTATGGCCAGTACGATAATGTGAAAGTTTCGTGTTGATTGGTGCATATTAATGGTTGTTTGAGTAAAAATAAGGTCAAAAATGGTAATTTTGCAAATTTCAAGGGCACATAACTCAAGAAGTAATATTCAAATCAAGCTGAAAATAGCACTCAGGCAAGATCTTATCAGCACCAACATTCTGACTAAGTTTTGTCTTGATTGATCAATATTTGTAGTGGTTAGAGTGAAAACAAAGTCAAAACAGCCATTTTTTAATTCAAGGGCAGATAACTCCAGACTTTCTGGTTCAATCAGAATCAAGTGAAGGAATCTAATAGAGGACCACCTAAGGATCATTCCTGTGAAGTTTGATTGAAATCCATCCAGTAGTTTCTGAGGAGAAGATTTTTAAAGAAAAAGTTGACGACCGGACGGACGGACGGACGCACGACGGACACAGCACCATGACAATAGCCCGCTGGCCTGAAGGCCAGTGGAGCTAAAAATTGAGGCAAAAGAAGAAAGCAAGCTAATACTTTCTCAGTTGGATGGCAAAATACAAAATGACCTGTGGCATATAGAAATGGTGTAGTATATTCTGTTTTTATTCGGGAGACAGGGCGGAGCTTAGTAAACGGTTCATTCTATTTAAGCTTGGGGAGAAACAGCCTTCTCGATTAGCGGTAATTCGTCGGTATTGTAGCAAAACATTATAACTGCAGCATGAATCAATCTTTAGCTACGAGGGTTTATGACAACACATTTTACAATAGTACATTGTTTCAATTTGAAATATGTTCATGCTCGTGCCGCACGTTTTTTCTCTTCTATCAACCAAGGTATCGAGAAGTAAACTCGTCGAATAACCTCTTTACTTAGCCACACCCTTTCAGGTGAATAAAAAAGGAATATACTTCAATATTTGATAGTGAGTGAATAGTTATATTAATTATTCCACTCAATCTAAACTAGTCTAAAATTTTGCGTTCTGGTAATGTTTAAAATCTCATCCAAACAGACTAGAGTGGAAATGTATCAGACCATTTAGCCTGTGAGAATCACCATTTCCTTTTGCTACAATATTTTCTGTGCTGTATTGTACAGAAGGTTCATCTAAATCAACAACATTTATTTTTTGTCTGCGTAAGCTTTGAAGACCTGTCAATCATTTTACGAGAGAGAAGACTGTTGGTATGGACACGTCAACAGATTCAACAGTGCAATCCAAACAGCATACCAACTAGAAGTCACCGTAAAGCAAGCTGCTGGAAGACTGAAGACATCCTGGAAAGAACAAGCTGAAAGAGTTGCGAGAGGGGACTGTCTATTTCCAACATCTATGACAGGAAGAGATGGATAGAAGATGTGAAATCTGCCATACATGCAGCCAGACAGGCATCAGGACAGGATCCCACTGTCACATAGCAAAAATCCCACCTTGCATGTTAATCAAAAGATAGATAGTGAGTGAGCATAGCTTTAAAATTAGAACTGTCTTGATTTTTCCCATTTAAGCAAGGGTTAATAAGCCAGTTAAAATTGAGTCCCCTCATTAAATCATTGTTTCTATTTCTGTATAATGACAACTTACAATGATTAACCCTTCCTAAATGACATTGTCTTCCTTCTCTTACACTTGTCCTAGTGAAAAAGGTTTAAAAATTTGAGACAAATTCACATTTGTAAGTTTTGTCACCTGACACTTATAATTTGTTTGTTTACTGTTTTTTTTTTTGCGGTTCGTCTGCTATGGTCATATCACTGCACTGCTGGAGCACCTAATTATGGATTCCTGTTCACCTGTTAATACCAGCTCTACCACAACACCCTAACCGAGCCTCCAGCTGTTAGCTCACACAGCTTAACGATATCAAACCACTCAGGTGGGGGATATTTTGTCAGAAAGGATATTTGCCGCAGCCAGGTATCGAATACCGGGGACCTCTCTAGTGGAAGCAGATGCGTTACAAACTATGCTATGCCGGCAGACTGTATCGTAAATCTAAATACAATTTGTAGCCCATGAAAACTTTGATGTTCAATCACAATTATGCTGACCTCAGTTTTATATGCTGTTGTCTCAATGTTTCTTCAACCTCTTTAAAACCAGGACTTGTTTGGGAAAAGGTCACAGTTATGTCCAATATGTCTATTACAGATACATTTTGTTGGCTCTAACTTACATAAACAGTGTAACTGCAGCTTTTTCAAACTGTAATCAGGACACTTTCGGACATGGCCGATAATTTGCAATTTGCTCCTATTTGAAATTGAGATTTGCCTATGGGTAAATGTGAAAGTTGAAGATGATCCCACAAACTGTTCATTATGTCATTGCTGTTCTTCAAAAACCTAGTAACTGCAGCTTCTTTTAAGCTGCAGTTACAAGATTTTCGAAGAAAGTCGACAATATACTGACTATGAGATAACTAATAGCTATGTGTAAGTTAGCAAAGTTTTATGGTATGACACACTCTAATTAAGTCATGTCATTAATTGCATATTTGACACAGTCTCTCTGCATTAACCCTTTCCTTAACAACAAAATTTGTGACAAGTACAGAGTAAGTATTAGTTAAACACTAGAATAAGACTTACATGATGACAACTAAGTAAATTAGGTTAAGTAAAGATCTTCAGAAAGCTTGTTACTTACTATACGAAGAGAATCCAGTTATAGTAACTATGTAGAGTAGGTCATACTTTCAGTGATGACACATTCTAATTAACCCTTTCCCAAACAAGACCTGGTTTTGACGTCCCTAATAGAAAAGGCTTAGGAAAACATTGAAACAAAAGAAGAAACTGCTGATAACCAGCAGTTTCTCCTTTTGTCTCAATATTTTCTAGGCCATATTTTACACAAATCCTATCTTTAATAACATCCATTTGGTTGTTTGTATCAGTTTTTGAAGTGGATCACCCCAAAATTTTGTCGTTTGGGAAAGGGTTAACTTTGTGTCATCAATTAACTACTTGACATGGTTTTTCACCTCATGTATTAAGTTTACTACCATAATTATAGGAAAATCCCATGTTCTAATAATTATCCTGTGATGCCCCATTTTTAATACGAAATAAGGCTGAAGTCGTTCAACTCTACCAAACGAGCCATCATCAGTGGCTGATCTAGAGGGGGTTTGGGGGACACCCACCCCCTCTCTGTAGCTTGATTAAGCCATTTAGAAGCAGAAATGCAGTCAAAACTGTGTAATAATAGGAAAACGAACACCCAACCCCCCTATATGGGAAAATATTGATCAAAAAGAAACTAGAAGACCTGAAGGTCTTGAGTCGCTCCACAGGCCTGAATTTCATGTAATATTTAATCCAAGTTTTGATTAGATTGTTCAATGCTTGTGTTTCATAGAGCAAAAAGAAAGTTACAAAACTAGATTGTTCAAAATGTTTGGTTCTTGAAGCAAAGACAGTAAAACTATATGTTTGCCATTTGAGAAAGGGTAAAAGGATATGGTAGAACATTCCAGCTTAGGATGATACTAGCAATTAAAATTTTCCATCTTCCAAACAGATCTAAATTAACAGACCATTGAATACTCCAAAATATTTCATATTTCTAAAAATAGATTTTGAGCTAAAAATAGATTCTGGGAAATACCATATTCCAAAAGTAATGCAAATGGCAGATGAAACCTGAATTTCTTGTAGATCTATACCAAGTCCAAGTTTTGACTAAATTTTACAATACTTGTTGCTCTTGTTGCAATTACAAAGTAACTAGAAAGCTGAAAATACATTCATATAAGATCAATTGGTTACCAAGCTTTGTTCTTTATTAGAGTGAGTTTGGCTGTTAGAGTGAAAAAAAGTCACAATTAGCAATTTTGTCAAATTGAAAGGCATATAACTGAGGAGTTCATACTCCTATCTAAATAAGAATCACACTAAAGCAAGATCTTAACTTCACCTACATCTTGTTTAAGTTTTGACTTGATTGTTCAATATGTGTGGATGTAAAGAGTGTAAAATCAAAGTCGAAAACAGCAATTTTGTCAAATTCAAGGGCAGATAAATCATGATTTAAGATTCCTATGAAGCTGACAATTACACACATGCAAGATCTTATGGCCAGTAAGATTACATGAAAGTTTCGTGTTGATTGGTGGATATTTATGATTGTTTGAGTAAAAATAAGGTCAAAAATGGTAATTTTGCCAATTTCAAGGGCACATAACTCAAGACGTAACATTCAGATCAAGCTGAAAATTGCACTCAGGTAAGATCTTATCTGTACCAACATTCTGACCAGGTTTTGTCTTGATTGATAAATATTTGTAGTGGCTAGAGTGAAAACAAAGTCAAAACAGTGATTTTTTAATTCAAGGGCAGATAACTCCAGACTTTCTGGTTCAATCAGAATCAATTTTAGGAATCTGATAGAGGACCACCTAGGGATCATTCCTGTGAAGTTTGATTGAAATCCATATAGTAGTTTCTGAGGAGAAGATTTTTAAAGAAAAAGTTGACGACCGGATGGACGGACGGACGGACGACGGACACAGCGCCATGACAATAGCCCGCTGGCCTGAAGGCCAGTGGAGCTAAAAATGTTGATACTCCTTTTGCCTAAATATTTTCTGAGCTCTATTGTACCTATTTTGTATCTTATCAACATCCATTTTCTTGTATGCAGCATATTTGAAACTCATTTATAGTAACATTCCAAAATTAACATTTCTTGTTCAAGAAAGGATTAAGGAAAGTTTCTTCTGAAGCAAAAGGTTAGACTTGAAAGTACTTCCGCTACATTAATCAGCACTTCGAATATGATGACAGCCATCGGAAATTCCCTGGCTTTTTGTGAAAACTTGTTTCTGTTTCGTAGGAAATGCTTGCTTCAATTAGCGAGGAAATGCATGTTCACATCCACTCAATTCTTTCCAAACCACAAAAATTTGGACTGTTCCAATTTCAAAGTTGTTGCAGACTGATGACAAAAATATGGATACTAATAAAGATAGGAGTTGTGCACAATTAATACAGCACAGAAACTATTCAGGCAAAAGGAGAAAATGTCGATTATCAGCATTTTCTTCTTTAGCCTAAAAGTTTTCCCAGGCTTGTTATATTAGCGACACTCAGTCTTGTTTGGGAAAGGATCAATTCTTTTTGCCACTATACAAGTTGGAACATGCCAAATTGCAACTGTAAAATTTTGTTCCAGAAAGTATGACCTTGAATATTCATCTTGGAGTTAGCTGACATATAAATGGGTGGTGCATCATCTGTCAATGTTTTTTTTTACAAAATGCTTAAATATTCTGTGACTTTGATATTTGACCTTATCATATTACAACAAAGAAGCAATTCATACATGCATTTCCACCCCGAATACAAACTGACCATCCAAGACATCTCACCACTTACCAAGCCTATAATCAACAGTCCACCATACTACTTTTTGGCTGAAATGGTTTTGTAAAATGTGCTGAGTTTCAAAGGTTCACAGGTTCAAAATGCATCAAAATTCTTGCTTCTGACATCTACATGTATATTTTCAAAAATTTCTAGTGGGAGGTATACAACCCCAAAACGACTGATGCCTTCACTCTTGTGTAATGCTTTCAGTGTTCTAGTGCAGTACCGCTGCTTTCAGTGATCAAGGGCAGTACCAAGTTTGGAAAGACGACATCACTGAGTGCACAAGTCAAAAAATATTCATTGTCAATTGGTTAGATATTTTGTTGACTTTGTTAAATGCCAGAGAGGAATTCAAAACCAGTCCAGACTCTGAACCTACTCACGACCACATCCTATATAGATGGTGTCAATCTGTTTAGAATAAATACAGTGCCTGAAACCAAGCTAACCACATCCTGCTATATTTGTATTAACTCTATCTAAAATGGACAAAATTTAAACTAACAATCTAAAAGTAGTTGCATAAAACAAAACAGACCTTGATAAAGAAGGCTGCACCATTGTTACAAGACTAAGGCTCAATGTCATCCAAAGTCTATTTTATTAGGGTACGAGTCATGTTCTGGATAGAGTACATGTTACGTTCAATGTTGCTGACTGAATTTCAATATAGGAAACAGTTTATATAAGAAGCAGTTTCTTATCTATCTAGAAAGCAATATTTAGTTCTAGAACATTAAATTGCACTTCTAGAACTGTTCTAGAACAGTTCTAGAAGTGCCATTTAACATTCCTGAATGTTCTAGAACAGTTCTTGAACTTAAATGAACTTTTCACGAGGTAACAGAGAATTATTCCATTATTTCTAAGATTCAGAAAACAACCAAACCTCCAGCAGCAGACAGATCTAATAGGGCCGAATAATTCCACCAAATTTTTGTGTCAACATTTGATAGGCTGACACACTGGAGATTTATTGTACTTATTAGGTAAGGCAGAGATTTATCTCTATTTTTTCTGGAGGTCAGACAGAAAAATGCTGCATTTATATTACAAGTTAGATCTACTGGTTTTGTTTTTTTCTGCAATTTCTGGAAAATCAAGGTTTTGCTTTTACACTTTTTCTCCAAATTTGACACATTTTATTTTAGGCTTCAGTCCGAAGGAAAAGCTGCAGCATAACAAATTTGGTTGGTTGTTGATAAATAATAAAGCAGAAATTGCAATTTGAATGTAGTACAACAAATATTGAGGCAAAAGAATAAAGTTCTGATTATTAAGATTTCCAATCTGTTTCTAAACAGGTGCCTGAAAAAGCATATTCGCTTAGGAAAGGGTCTAGTTTAGGGCATTATAAGAAACCGTTTTCAAGCAATAAGGGATGCTTTAGGGACTTTGAGCCTTGAATAAATTGGTGACCCTTGAGTAAAATCGTGACAAAATATAACAATAGCAAACCTCCTTGAGAATTGAGCAACAAAATGTGTATATTTTCCTTGTTTGTCATTTGCATTGTCCTTTATCATCAGGTTACATTTGGATGTCCACCTTGTTCCTTTAACCCTTTGGCTGCCGCCATAGCACAGATGGTAGGGCAACTGCCTCTCATTCAGTAAGAGATCCCGGGTTTGATCCCCATCCACAGCAAACATTCTTTCTGACAAATTGTCACCCACCAATGGTTTGATATCGTTCACCTATGTAGGCAAGCAGTTGGAGGCTCGGGTAGGGTATTGTGGTAGTACTGGTATGAAAAACAACAGGAATCCATGGTTAGGTGCTCCAGCTGCCAAGATATGACCATATCAGTTGAAAACCTCAATAAACCAAACCATTTAAGCTGGGCCTTTAGAAAAAGCGAAAGTTTTAGACATTTCCTACTTGAAAGATGCTGAAATGACCTTAAACTTGAATTTCCTCCCAAAACTTTGAAATCTTTAGATGAAATTTCCAACATTCATCCCTTTCCCAATTAACAAACCTTCTTTTGGCTTCCCTCATTGAAAAAGTCTTGTTAAACACTGAGCAACCAGAAGTGACATCTATGATCTATGCTAATGACCAGCATTTTCTCCTTTTACCTCAATATTTTCTATGATGTAATTTGTTGTCTAAAATACCTTTGAATTTGGACATCAATGTACAAGAGTTTGTTTTTTTGAAAATGTTTTATAAATGATTTACCTCATCTCTCACAGGCAGTGTTTTCAGTATCTTCACCAGGCTCGTCCGTATATCTCTCCTCATGTGATGCTCAGCTTCAAATTCACCATCTGTCTCACCAGCGTGACCATCTGTCCCTTCAACATGACCTGTCACTCTACCATGATGATCTGTTACTCGACCATGATGATCTGTTACTCGACCATGACCTGTCACTCTATGACCTGTCACTCGACCATGACCTGTCACTCTATGACCTGTCACTCCACCATGACCTGTCACTCTATGATCTGTCTTTCCATCACGATCTGTCACTTCATTAACTCCAACACTTCTGTCAACAATAGTCTTGGCAACTGTTGCAGAGTTGTTATTGGAATAAGCAAATATGTTGATGTTGTTGGTATCATTGTTGGTATCATTGCTGGTGTTATTGATATCGTTGACCTTACTGGTACTATTGACCTTGAGCTTGTTAAGTTTTGTTGCTAGGTAACTGATGTAAACTTTAGACATGGCATCATCCCCTTTCTCCAGGGACCTCTGTAAGGTACTGGACTTGTTGAACACTTCATTGTATCTGGGGAAGAGAAAGTTAATTTATTTTGAATTTCTCCCAAACAAGACCAAGTTTTTATGTATCTACAGTTGTCGCCACATCGTATGGCACATGTTTATGTTTTCTTTAACGTTCAATTACATTTGAACAAAACATAAACATTGTGCCATACGATGTGACGCCAACTGTAGTTGCAAGGGCTAGGAAAAACATTCTTCTTCTTTTGTCTCAATTTTTTCCTGGTTACATAATACATAAATGCAATTTTCATCAACATTAGAATTTGTCATCTGCAGCAGCTTTGAAATTGGTGGACATCAAAATTGTTTTGTTTGGGAAAGGATTAACTCAACATGCTAGGAATACTACCAGAACCCATTACCACAAGGCAAAATTTAACACATTAAATTTAAATTTAATTTAGATTTAAATTTAACCCACTGCAAAATTTTGGACTTTCAAAAATGTTGCAGACAGCAATTTTAAGTGAATGAAATTTTACATTTTTTTACCTTTCTTGGTAGGAAACATTGCTGGAAAACAAGAAATAGCTTGTCACACGCAATTTGCTCAATATGTTTTCCAAAGCATTCACCTTGAGGGGCACTGAAAAGCCTCATTATGTGGGGAATGGGTTAAAATGAATTGAAGGGTTAACTCTTCTAAATCTGTGCCTGGTTAAACTGTTACAATAAAGCCAGGTTAGCAGACCTTTTCAACTTTGATAATCACAGTTTGAAATTTTATACTGCCTCATTGTACTCAAATTCTTCTCCACTTTGCTCCAATTTGATAACACATTCCATTTTATTTGAAATACCAAACCCATTACAAACTGGATCAGGACATCTAAACTTTAAAACCTGTTTTGATGCTTTCCCAAACAAGACCTGTGCCGCCCAATTTTGTTATTAACAATCATACAACAATTACACCATTATGATTTCCTGTCAAACTTGGTTATAAGATCATTGATAATATGGGCCCCTGGTTTTGTCGTTGGGTTTGAGTTTATTGGGGTTTTACATCGTTTTCAACTACCAGGGTCATATCGCGGCGGCTGGAGAACCTACCCATGGATTCCTGTTGTTTCTCAAACCAGTACTACCACAACACCCTTACCGAGCCTCCAGCTGCTCGCCCACTTAGGTTAACGATTTCAAACCCATTGGTGAGTGACAATTTTGTCAGAAAGGGTATTAGCCGCGGCCGGGTATCGAACCTGGGACCTCTCGAATGAGGGTCAGATGCGCTACCAACTGCGCTAAGGCCGCAGCCCTTTTTTGTCGTTGGGATAACATTTACGTAAAAGAAGAAAATCCTTGTCTGTTTCTAAGTGTTACAATCTTCAGCACCAAGGCCCTGTATTATCAACAATCTTACGATCATGTTTTTGTGTAAACTATGTAAGAAGACATCTGATTGCACGAGAAATCCAATTGGGCCAATCAGGTTTGATGTTACAAGTAATTAGGCAAAAGATAAATTTATGACAGTTGATAATACAAGCCCCAGTTCCTTAGTTTTGTCAGCATTTTTGGACCATAATTATGGCCTGATCTATAAATGGACATAGAGTCGTGAGCCGTGACGAAAGGTTACGGTATATTCCAGTACATGTAAATAGGGAGGAGCGCCTTTTTCGACTGAATAAATGCGAACAATGACAGGTATTGCGTGCTGTCTGCGATGCCGTGTGAGTTCAGTACCTGTATCCAGATAGTACTTCGTCGATTTATTACAGGGAGGCGGGTTCGAATCACATATTATAATAATTCGAAATCCCTCTTCCCCCGTCAATTTAGACTCGCTGATCTTTGATCATTCACAGGTCGTTGTCTATCTATAGAGATCTATTTTGTCATGTATGAATGTATGTAACTAAACTTACTATACAACACTTCATTACTGTTCATGTACACTCCTGCAAAAAGTTCATTTCAGTTCAAGAACTGTTCCGAAACATTCTAGAATGTTAAATGGCACTTTTAAATGGCACTTCTAGAAGTGCCATTTAACGTTCTAGAACTACAAATGTGTTCTTGAACTTTTTTTGAATGGGAAATTTGTTCATTGACACAAAGACTAGCTACAACTATTAAGTCTGAGGGCAGGTTTTCATGTGGAAACCTGTTTCCTTATCAGCCCATTAAATACCCAAGACAGTTCAATAAAGCCTTGATAAGGAAATGTATTCATACTTGAACAGTATAATCAATGACAACAGAGAGATCTTTATGGCCTTAACAAATAGCAACAGATCGCTCTATTTGTTTCCTTTCACACAATAAAGTGATCAGTCAGTGCTTAACAGGTGTAAGTGCATAGTAACTTAACTCTAGAGTTAAAGTAGTAACACACACACACATCCATATAGTATCCATATTCTGCGTTATATTGTTTAGATGTTGACAAAAAAGAAGACATGTTCAAAGACATGCCAACGATGTGCAGTCAGTCTTATTGGTCATATCATGGCTACTGCAGCACCTAACCATGGATCCCGTCATTTCCCTCACCAGTAAGCTACCACAACTCCCTTTCTGAGCCTTAAACTGCTTGGTCAAAACGGTTTACTATTATCAAACCATTGGTGGAAGGCAAATGTCAGAAAGTGGCCGGGGATCCAACCCAGGACCTCCGGGTCATGAGTGTGAACCTTATGCACTATATACCAACTGCGCTATCATGGCCATGGCTGACAGATAGACGGACAGACCGAGGCTGACTGACAATGTTAAACTCAATTACGCCCTTCAGATCTTTCTATAAATGGGCATAAAAACTTTACTTAAAGTCGCTAGTTTTGATATAATTTTCGGTGACAGGAAAAAAAGTTATCTGCATTGCAGATTTATGACCAAAGCCAACCACCGTATCAACATGTTACAGATTTAATGGGCCATGAAACTTGCTTTATTGAAAGAAATAACTGAATATTACTGCTTTATTAACCTTTACCTATAAGCGCATTGGATTCGGTGTCCATGATATGAGATCAAGCTTTGAAATGCATTGAGAGAAAAGAAGAAAATGCTGTGGTGAAAACACTGTGGAATATTAAGAAATTGCTTGCAACAAGCAACTTCTTCATTTTCCACAATATTTTCACGAACAGCATTTTCTTCATTTCTCTCAATGTTTTTCATGCTAAGATAGACAGAATTTATACACAGAGTTACTCTAATTTGGTTGTCCAGTATTTCCTATCATAAATCTATGTTGTGGATAGTCAGTAGAATAGTTTTTACAAGACCATTCTAATGAGTGGTACATAGGGTTTGATTAATGGCAAGAGATGTTTCTTTAACAACCATGAGGCGTATACTACATATTGATGCTTTT
The DNA here is from genome assembly GCA_963680895.1 of Fragum sueziense. Lineage (NCBI taxonomy): Eukaryota > Metazoa > Mollusca > Bivalvia > Cardiida > Cardiidae > Fragum > Fragum sueziense. Next base: position 38,305,421 of record OY804606.1, read on the forward strand.
TGACACTCCACAATAGAGGCTTTGGAAAACATAGTGCAAAATGAAGAAATTGCTTGTGACAAGCAATTTCTTCATTTTTCACAATGTTTTCTGCCCAGACGGACCTAAGAAAATTTCTGAAAATTGCTCTATCATGCAATCCCCATATCTACAGCTATGATCTTTAACCTTCACAATTTAATTACATCGCTGAGACAAGGGCAGTTTTCAAACCTGATATTTATCTGACATGACGTCAGACCACAAAATTACTTACTAGTTACAATATCTTTCCATATTATTAAAGGTGAACCCTTGCCACTACATCAAAATTTAACATTTAATCCACATAATTAGACATCATGAGGTCCCAGGTTGTATGGTACCCCACCTGCAGCAAGCATTCTTTTTGACTAATTTGTTGCCTAGGACCTACAAGTGGTTGGATGATTGTTCATCTATGTTGGCGAGCAGCTGGAGATTCTGTAATGATGTTGTGGTAGTACATATACCGGTAAGAAAAGTGACAGGAATCCATAGTTAGGTGCTCAAGCCACCGTGATATGACCATAGTGAGTTAAAAGAGGTGTTGAATCCCAATCCATCAACCAAATAATCAAAGTTGTAGAAGGGTAATTTCAAAAATAATGCATCTTTTTTTAAAAACTGATATACAGTGCGGGTGAAAAGGTTTTTTAGTGATTGTCTTACTCCAGAATATGTGCTCTGTTATTGCTAAAATGTGTACAAAAGTTTAAGAGAATATCTACTTTCGTTTCAATTTAATAGCATTTTTAGTGTCCAAAATTGTCCCAAGTGTAACGCTTTTAGCGTGACATTTGTATAAAAATTCAATTTTTAAGTGGCAATCATTAAAACTGCGGGATTTGAAAGACCCCACAACATACAATTATACAAAGTGTTGCAACAATACAACAGTTTTTCATTAGTCGTTTAATGGACAACATATATATTGTCCATGAACCATGCCCAGAAAATGACACACCCTCAAAAAACATAAATGCATAAAAATACAATACTCTGGACAATCGAAGATTATCATTTTGCTACTAGACATCTTTATGTCTCAAAATAGGTATCCTTTGTAAGACAAATATCATTGGTGCACTGTTAGTATGATTTTATGTAATTACTTTCATATAATCAAGTTCTCCTGATGCCATGTCTATCGACACCCAAAAATGTCCCAAGTGTAACGTTTTGTGTTAGAAAGCCTGTATTTTTGTCATGTGATATTGAAAATTATTCTGAATTCTTTTTTACAGATGCGCATAGTCCCCATGAAAGATCAGTAATAGTTACACCTGAAAAGTATTATTACTATGAACTTAATCAACCAAAATTCATTGTCCCAAGTGTAACGCTATTTTTGCGATTTAGAGTGATCAAGTAGAAATGCTTAAATATTTAAGTTGCACAGAAAGTTTGATCAAAATATTGCAAAACATGTAGGATTCTGTCTGAAATTTGTTTAGAAAACAATCATTTTTCAGAAATGATTGAGTTATGTGTCAATTTAATTTATTGTCGGGCTCATACCAATTATCTAGCAGAGATATATATCATTGACTTCTTTGGATCTGTATGAGTTATTTGAACATCCTAAATCAACAGATACAGTTTAATTCATTTGATATCCTTTAAATCCACCTTAAATGTATTTAAAATGTTTGTCCCAAGTGTAACGGCATAGAGCTTTGAAAAATTCAGCAAAATCTTATCCTGTGATAGTTTGGAAAGTGTTTTTTCATTTGTGTTTCTTGGAAACCAAGTAAAGTAATCACATATTGACTTAATAAGACTCTTTGGGTTAAAAACAATAAATTTGATATGCCAAGAGAAATATTTGAAGCAATGTATTTCACATATAATATGTGGTGATTACGGTAATGAAACTGTGTGTCTTTGTGAGGAAAACAAGAATAACATCAATTCACAATGTTTTAATGTCGGTTTTCACTAATACACCCATTTCGTAACAGCAAAGTCTCTTTCAAAAGAAATTCATATTAATATTTTTTGTTTCAAGAAAAGTGTATTTTTTCTTTATCTTAGAAACTAAATCCAAAACACTTAAAAGTTATATAATTTATTATTTTACACCTTTAACGTGTCAAATTTTGATACCCACTTACATCATGGTAATACCTAATACAAAATGTTGAAAATCATAAATGATTTCAACAAATAAGAGACTTCTTGGAGTTTTTAAACAAATTCATGTGATTTATGATGCTTATTTTGGAAAATGGCACCCATCTGTATCCAAACAGCTACTTTTATAATCGCATCCAGGTGTGTTCTTATCTATATTATCAAAAGCAAACATGAATTGTAACTAGAAAATGGATTTTCTGAGAGCTATTTATGTCATTAGTTTGTCCCAAGTGTAACGGTTTTGCTGAAATTTGATTTTTGACGTGTCCTCATCACATATCAAGTTATTGTACCCAAATAGTTTTTTGTATGCTGGCTGCAAGTACCCTCCTAATGTAACAGATTAAGTATTGGCTTTGTATATCATGTATGGAAAATTTTATGTAAACTTTCAGAGGTAATTGATAAAATTTTTGTCTAAAACATCACTAAAAGTGGCCATAAAGTTGGTATATTCACGTTAGGTAGCCATATTATACATCAAATTTTACCTTAATGTTCGAGTAACAATATTAAGTGACATAAGAGATGAAATTTATACATTTAATAGAATTAAAGGAGCGATATAAGGCAAACATATTTGTTTAAAAATTCTCCAATGTTTCAAATAAAACCATTGAAATTTGAAAAAAATGTTCAGTATTTATATTTTCGTGTCTGATTTATAAAAATTTGACATATTGGGATTTAATTTTGACGAATAATATTTCAATATCAACAACTTCATTTTGGACCCCCTATGTCACGTTTTGGATGCATTATTTTTGAATTTACCCAGAAGATACAAACATATTGTCAAAGAGACATACACCTGTAAATGAAAAGGTTTCCATTTCAAGGGCAGATAATTCTGCCAACATTGAGAAGTGATCCAAATGCAAACAGTAATATTAAGCACAATTAGACATCATATTGATATATTGTGGTAAGTTTTTAAGAACTTAATTTTAACCCTTTCCCAAACGACAAAAATTTAGGGTGATCCACTTCAAAAAGTGCCACAAATGACGAAATAGAAGTTATTAAAGATATGATATGTGTAAAATATGGCACAGAAAATATTGAGACAAAAGGAGAAACTGCTGGTTATCAGCAGTTTCTTCTTTTGTTTCAATGTTTTCCCAAGCCTTTTCTATTAGGGACGTCAAAACCAGGTCTTGTTTGGGAGAGGGTTAAAGAACTTAATTTAAATGAAACTGTACAAACAGAGCTGACAAATTCTACAGCAAACTACTAACAGACAGACAGACGGATGATCGAAGCTATGACATATAGTATTACCTTTAAGATGGAAAAATATTAGAAACTGCAGAGACATCTGCATGAAAAATTTGAAAATCCAAAAAGAAAGACAATCAAATAAAGTCAAGTTTTAGTTTATATCCAACAAACAATTGTGCATATGTGTCGATTTTCTTTCCCTAAAAGGTCAAGTCGCAGTACAGGCCTATTGTCAGTTTTTATTTTATCCTAAAGAAAACAAGCGGACCATAAAATGAGCATGTCAAGATAATGTTAATTTCAGAGGTTAATGTACCCACTCTACAAGATTTATAGCTAATATAGGCCAATTACAAAGGACAAAAAATATACAACGGACAAAAAGTGTTTAGGTAAGTGAAAATTGTAGTCGTAATTTGTTCATTCTCTTTGTAAAGTCATAGTAACTTTGTTCCAAAATGTTACTTAAATACTTGAAAAAGAAAGGTAATGGTATTGAATAACCTTCACCTTTCACAACTGTTTGATGACCAAATGGTGTAAACAACAACTTATAATCAAGCTACATCAAAGTCCTCCAGGCTTCTAAATTAAACTAACCCATTTTAACACTTTCCTGGGTCCCTATTTTACAGCATCATTTGCTCCATTCGAACTCCGGCTCAGCCAGTATCCATTCTTACATTTGATAAAAGTCATTTGTCTCTCACCAATGGGTGTGAATCATTTACGTGAGAAAGCAGCTGGAGGCTCTGTTTGGTTGGATATTGTAGTGGTACTGGTGAGAGAAATATCACTGCCCTGAATCAACAATTAGGTGCTCCAGCCATCGCGATATGACTGTAGCAGTTGAAAACTCTGTTAAACCCCTATAAATCAATCAATCAATACAGTATCATCCACATCAGCTTTCATCATTTGGAAAAGGGTTAAATATCCTGCAGAGAATCACACAGCCATACATCCAGTTATCCAAAATTTGTTACAAAAGGCACACCTAAGTAATAGATTATTTCGATAAAAATCCTTTGTTCATTTTTTCACTGAGATGGCAAAAAAAGTACATCGAATTTCCCATACCAGATAACATGTTTATAAACGATCCACTCCAAATCTCCCAGGCTTGTATGGTAATTTAGAGTAATGTCGCTTTTCAACGAAAACCTCGTAACTGCAGCTTGTCTTAAGCTGCAGTTACGAGGTTTTTGTAGAAAAGTGACGATAATATCCCAAAGCTACAGATTTTTCACCCTATCTTATACATGTCACATTGTTAAATCCTTTACGAAACAATTTTCCATGCTTTTTCATGATTTACAAGGATTTTTCAATAGAAAACATCAAGAAAACAGAAGAAAATGCACATGGTAAGCATTTTCTCCTTTTTCCCTCAGTATTTTCAATTTATATATCAGGACAAAAATGTTTACTTTTAGTAATATGTGTATAAAAGGTATGCAATGCTCTTTAATAAATGTGCTGAATTTTTTTTCCATCTTAGAATATTTTTTCGAAGAAAAGCAAAAAATACAAAATAAAATTTGCCTACCAGATAACACAGTTTACTCCAAATCTTGGTAGATTGTATGGTAATTTAGTAAAGTATATCCCTCTGAGCTAGTTTATTTTTCGCCCTATCTCAAACAAGTCACAAAGCTCAATGACTCAGACCTCCATCTAGAGGGAGGAAAAAACCACTTGCCTGCACACACTACACCTGTAACTTGAACCATAACAGATCTTTAAGTTGAGGGGTTTTTGGAAGCAAATTTTCCAAATTTGCTTCTCTTAGCAGCCATGCGTCTCTGCACCTTACCATTCTCTGCATACCACACAACATCTTCCGGTCTTCCTCACTATAAATAGTTCTATCAAAAGCAAAGATTAATGAGGTAACAGTCATTCGAATATTCAATATGTAAGTCTGAAGTTATGTGTAGATATTGAATTGTGTGACTGAAAATGAAACATTCAATTAATCATGTCTCTGAGAGATGAAAAGATCCACGTAGTAATTTGCTTTATTATGGTTCAAAGAATTAGTCCAATGGCCTTCCTTGTAAATGGGTCAGTCAAGTTTACTGAACTATGAAATATATTCAGCTTACACAAACGATTAATATGCATGAAGTTGTGCTAAAAATAAATACAACTCCATCATGAAATCAAAGTATGCAAGGTATTCTGGATAATCAAAGTACTTAATCAAAATACTCTACGAATCAAAGTATTCAAGGTATTCAAATGGATAATCAAAGTACCTAATCAAACTACTCTATTTCTGGCCCCGGTTTCTCGAAAAAACTTAAGTATGTTCTCAAATCTGAGCACAGTGCTCAAATTGCATGAAATCCACATGAACTTCAATGGGATACCCTTCAACGTTGGAGAGTATCCCTTTGGTGTTGAGCATGTTCTCATGAGAATATACTTAAGTTTTTTTTCGAGAAACTGGGGCCTGGACAGGCCTACATTTTTGAAAAATTTGCTTCCAAACAGTACTGTCAGTACTTTGATTTTACTTTTCAAAATGCAATATTTCATTTATTGCTTATCAAACCCTATACTGTGGGTACTCATTTGTATCGTCTCATCGAGACGATAAAATAAGTACCCACAACATAGAGTTTGGATCTAAAATAATAAAGTTAGAAAGTCTTTACCCCTTCTTCGCTGTTGCTTTGCCATGACATGCTAGTTCAACTCAGGTTGGATATGCATTAATTTGTGGACAAATTTTATGGGAACTTAATGAGAATTTATTTCCATTCATTAAATAGTTTTCCTTTATAGCATTATTCACACGGAATTCATTAATTCACAGTCACAGCGATCAGTTTGAATATTGATATCCAAAGGTTTTTTACACAGATTTTTTTCCAAATTCATCTCTAAAGTAAAAGGGCTTTTTTTTTTTCTTTTGATGTTTTAAAAATAATTGAAAAAAATGCTTCTTGTCTAAGTCAAGGGCAGATAATTCAGGTAATCCAAAAATAAAAGATTAGGCACACATACATCACAATAGTGATACTTAAGACAAGATTGGATGTACTTAGTAATTTAAATTAACTTGTAACTATAGGAGTTGAGCAGAACAGACTTTGACAGACAACCAGTGCAGAAACAAAATACAAAGATCTTCTTTCTGAAGTATAAAAATTTATGAATTTGTTTTGCAGTGAAGAAACTTGACATAGAACAGGATCTCACAATCTACATTTATAGCTGCCATTCTGTACTAAACACTCCAGCCCTTTATTTGACAGAGCGCACAATCTACATTTATAGCTGCCATTCTGTACTAAACACTCCAGCCCTTTATTTGACAGAGCGCACAATCTACATTTATAGCTGCCATTCTGTACTAAACACTCCAGCCCTTTATTTGACAGAGCGCACAATCTACATTTATAGCTGCCATTCTGTACTAAACACTCCAGCCCTTTATTTGACAGAGCACACAATCTACATTTATAGCTGCCATTCTGTACTAAACACTCCAGCCCTTTATTTGACAGAGCGCACAATCTACATTTATAGCTGCCATTCTGTACTAAACACTCCAGCCCTTTATTTGACAGAGCGCACAATCTACATTTATAGCTGCCATTCTGTACTAAACACTCCAGCCCTTTATTTGACAGAGCGCACAATCTACATTTATAGCTGCCATTCTGTACTAAACACTCCAGCCCTTTATTTGACAGACTGGTATTCAACCCTTTCCAAAATGACAAAGATTAGACTGTTTCAATTCTAAAGCTGCTGCAGATGACAAAATGGATGTTGTATCAATAGAATATGTGCACAAAATAGCACAGAAAATATTGAGACAAAAGGAGAAAATGCTGGTTATCAGCATTTTCTTCTTTTGTCTCTATGTTTTCCCACGCTTTTTCTAAGACTAATAGATACATCAAAACCTGAGGTATTATTTGGGAAAGGATTAACCCTTTCCTAAACAAGACCTGGTTTTGACGTCCTCAAACGAAATGATTTGGGAAAACATTGAAACAAAAGAAGAAACTGCTGATAACCAGCAGTTTCTCCTTTTGTCTCAATATTTTCCTTGCTATATTCTGCACCAATTATATCTATATCAACATGATGTTTTTCTCCTGTAACTCCTTTCAAATTGCAAAAGTCGAAAATTTTGCCGTTTGGGAAAGGGTTGTTTTATTGTCCCCCTCTTCAGCATTGTAACCTTCATTCACACAACTATCAAATGTATGTTAAATGTCAGAAGACATGGTTTTGTACAAGTGAAGTGGTCATAGTACACCACTTGTTTTATACCGGGCCACCATTTACTTCATATTGACGGCTATCAACTTTTACCAACACACTAACAAACTGTTACAATGTACTTCTTTAGAAAGGACAAAGATACACAAATTATTAATAATTGGTGTAGTTATAAACTATGTAAGTAAAGATGCTGATCACATTCACATTTCCAGGATATTTCAATTGAATTTTAAATAATTACAGCACACAGGTGAAAGTCAAAAGTGATAACTCCATTTATGTAGTCACAACTCTGATTAGACTTTTTTTGCTGACAAAATATTTACCAATTTTACCTCTGAAACCTAAGGCTGAGCCATAAGAAACTGTGAGTAATGTCAATGAGCACATGGAACCATAATTATCCCTGTCTCTGGCTTCAAACTCAAATACTAGTCAAGAAATCTGGACAGACATTGGTGTACAGTGAGAAGGTTGCTAAATGAGGACATAATGCTGAATGAATCATTTTGACTGAAGGCTATCATTTGGCTCGGACCTAATGTTTTGTTAGAGGGCAGCAAGATTGTGTTGAATTCATCAACAAGAATAATGAACATGTCCATTGTACATGGTAACATGATACAACAACATCATGGGCTATAAAATAGGTTTTTTGATTGAATGCATGTACAACATGAACGCCTGCTGGTAACCATGACAATAGTTCAGTGTTATCAGCTGCTTTAGAATTTACAACAAATAAATTGTTACCTGAAATGTGAATCTACATTTCATTACCATCTATTGTTTTCTGTTGCTTTTTTAACAAAGTGCATGATAAAGTGCACAGAACGCGCATTTGAGAGGGCTATCCCCGTTTGTAACTCAGTCTGCTCCGAATCCCGTGGTTTCTTCAAACATTCATGCGAAACTTTTTTGTCCGTGAACATGAACGCTTCCCACTTTCGTTTTGCACTTACAAATATTTTGGCTCGAATGTTTGAAGAATTTCTTCAAATCCAGTGGTTACCACTGGATTTGAAGCAAGGTGAGTTAGAGCCGGGAATAGCCCTCTCAAACGCACATTCCGTGCACTTTATCTCATCAAAATCAATAGAGTATAAGCTGAGAACTAAAACAAAACATATCCTGAAGCGGACGATTTTTTCGGTGTTAACGCTTCCCAAAAGTCACGTGGGTTACCCACCGTGTACATTGTATTTACCACAGAACATATCAGTTGTGGCTGTAAGGGAAGGGTAAAAGAAAGATGTATTACCATTTATCTCCAGCCTGTCAGTTTAGTATCTAATTAGATTTCCTGAGGGTCGGTCTCCTTTCATACTGCAGGTCAACCCCTACATATAGATACTAGTCCTGAATTTACTTATTTTGCAAGGATATAACTTAGGTTCCTGAAGGCCTGGTCACATACACAGTTCCATGTCCACATAAACTGCCTGGGCACGTCCAAAGAATGGTCATTTGTACCGTATATTTTTGGAAACAATGTCACTGGTGGTGAACTAAAACAATTTTCGCTACAATAAGGTATAGATATTTTGCGTTTAAAAGTGAGTTTGTAGATTTTTTTTCTAATGACAATGAACTTGTTCGAAAAACAGACCGGGTTTACTGTTTTGTATTGGATTACATTGATCACAAAAAAACGTCCATCGCTTTGGCCGAGTTCCCCACCAGTGCATTTGTACAGTATATTTTTGGACACAATGTGGACATGGAAGGTACTAAATGTATGGTAAAGCTTAGGTACAAATTATTGTCCCTTATTAAAATCTTTCAACAAGACCAAGAAAATTATTACTACGTCACTATCAAACACTTTTTAAAAATCCTCAAAAAATGCTTGAAAGAGTTTTGAAACTATTGGAACATTAACAAGTCTAATTTCATTCATGTGCCAAACCAAAAAGTTCTAGGTTCATATAAAAAATACTTGCAAGTGTGTACATATTATAATGCTAATAATATAGTCTCGCACTGACCCCCTGAAGTATTATCAAGTGAAAAGGGTTTTGACCCTCTCCAATACAGCATTTTTTAGACTATGCCAAATTGGAAGCCAAAGACAACAAAATAGAGGTTGAAAAAGATTGATTTATTTGTGAACATTAAAACACAGACAATATTGAGGCAAAAGAAGAAAATGCTGGTTATCAACATTTTCTTCTATTGCCACAATGTTTTCCAATTTATTTTCTATTAGGGACATCAATTAACCAGATTTTGCTTTACTTTAGGTAAGGGTTTTAATTAAGAAGTTGAGCACTTCAAGAGCAGATAAATATAGAGGTTAAGGACCACATAAAATTAAACTAATTACTATCCTAGCCTAAAATATACAACTTTTATCAAATGCACATTCATCAAATTAATTCTTTCTCTAACAAGACCTGAGCCGCATTCTTTATAGCGAGATTTCTTGAGATATCTTGAGATATCTTATGATGTTTTAGGATAAAGCGCTCTTTTGAGTAAGATGTTTAAGACGATCACTGCGAGCCGCCATTGCTCTATACTTATTTCGGAACCCCTCAGTAAATTCTGTAGAATCTATATGGGAGAGAATTGACCGAGTTGTTCCGAATGCTCCATGATTCATAAACCGCGGAGTTCCGAACGCTTCATACTTCATATAAATGACGTCATGATGACGTCATTTGTATGAAGTATGGAACATTCGAAACATCTCGCTTATATAATCTCTGTCTCAAAGACGCTGTATCAAAAACATCTTAAGAAATCTTAATAAATCTCGCTCTAAAGAATGCGCCTCTGATTTTGGCATTACTGGTTTCATTTTACATGGCACTGATCATTATGCAAGACATGTTCACATTTTAAAAATATCCTAAACTTAAATTACTCAAAGATTTGATAGTTATTGGGGATTTACACCGTTTTCAACTGCCAAGGTCATATTGTGGCAGCTGGAGAACCTAATCATGGATTCCTATCATTTCTCATACCAGCACTACCACAACATCCTAACCGAGCCTCCAGCTGCATGCCCTCATAGATTACTGATTATCAAACCATTAGTGGGTGACAATTTTGTCAAAAAGTATATTTGCCACGGCCGGGGATCGAACCCATGACATACCAACTGCCCTATGGCCACGGTCTTCCTTACATCAAAGAGATTGATATCCTTATAGTACATGGATATAAAAGGAGTACGAGAAAGTATGACTGGAAGTTTTATATTTTGTCAATTGTGAAAGTGTTGTTTCTGACACTTTGATGTTGGGCCTTGGTGTTTATTACCTTATTTGCAAATTGCAGCATTCATACACAACATATTTTGAAACAATTTTTTTTTTTCGGCAGTGTAGGACATGGCAAATTATTTCCCTTGAGTGTGCATATATCTTTGAAATGAGCAGAATTTTGGGGGTTTTCATGTTAGAAAACATGAAGAAATTGTTTGTCAAAACAAATTTCTTCATTTCTCAGAAGGTTTTCCAAATCCTACTTAAGTTATACTGTTGGGCATCAAAAAATGTCAATGAATGGAAATGGGTTAAATAGGGTTGGAGCCAGACCCATGTAAAATACCTGTACAATGATATCAACCTAGAGGTAAACTTCTAAAGGCAGGCTTTGTTCTCAAGTGTACAAAACACTTACCTGATAAAGCATTGCTCTCATATCAATGTACTCCACCCAATGTTTGCCTCTCACAATCCTTGCCATGATTTTCTTATACCTACACATTTCCCAAACGACAGAATCTTAGGGTAGTTCAATTTGAAAGCAGTTGCTGTGGACAAATTATATGTGAAGATTTGTGTACAATATAGCAGAGAAAATATTGAGACAAAAGGAGAAACTGCTGGTTATCAGCAGTTTCTTCCTTTGTCTCAATATTTTCCCAAGCATTAATTCTGTAATAGGGGTGTCAAAACAAGTTCTTGATTGAGAAGGGGTTAAACATTTCCCAAGCAAGACCTGGTTTTGACACCCATATTAGAAAGACAATGGAAAACATTGAGGAAAAAGAAGTAAATTTTGTTGATCAGACATTAAAGATTTTGTACATGGAAAAGTACTTTTACATAACTATTGAGTTTTAAAATTTGTTAATCCAGAGACAAATAGTTTTTCAAATTTGTCAGCAATCTTCTTGAGTTGAGTCTTAAGAAAGAGTGGTTGCAGCATTATTTTGTATGTGCCTCTTGGTCATATTTCAGTAACATACCAGGATTTACTGACCTTCTTTATGCACTTGCAGTCTAATCTCAGTCTATACTGACTGCAATTATGCAAATATAACAATCCAAGATCAGCAGGATAAAGGAATAACTCACCTTATATCCAATCTACATCAATCAAAATACGAAATTCAAATCCATCCACTATACTGTAGCCATACAAAGAGGTTCTAACATGTTTAACAATGTACCACAAAAATCCCCAATTTCACAATAAAATTCACAATCAACCTGGGACCGTTACCCTATCTCTGAAATAGGGCAATAAGAAAGTTGACACTGTAAATAAATAAAAGTCTTCTATAGATAACATACCTCACAAAGACAGGTGATTTTACTGTTCATCTACAAATATTCAATAGAACTTGAAGTCATCTCAATTGGGGCACTATAGTCCAAACCAAATCTAGAAACAAGAGGACCATGATGGTCCTATATCGCTCACCTGAACCTAAATGATATGAGCAACACTTTTGTTCAATTCAATTAATATTTATTACTTTAAGACTGAAAAAGAACTTATGGTCAATAAGGTTGTGAAAATCTAACTCATCCGAGATCTAAATTATGGTGCCAAACATTGTACAGGGCTCCAGATAAGAGGGGGTGGTGACTTTTCAAACTGCAATAATGCTGTCAGTGATCATCAAACCATATGTTGTAGGTACTCATTTGTATCGTCTCGTCGAGACGGTTCAAATGAGTACCCACAATATAAGATTGAATTCTAGAGTGTAAATCTATTTATATCCTCTATCAAACTAGATAACTCTACTTATACTGAAGCAAAGTAGTGTCAGAGTTCCTTCCCTTAGATTAACTCTTTCTTGAATACAGCAAACAAGAGGACCATGATGGTCCTTAATCGCTCACCTGAACTGAGATTCACAAGCTGAGAAATGATTGCACCTTGTCTCATGATATCCAAAAGAACATTCTAATTCTCAATAGTCTTCATCCTTGTGGCTAGACATACCTTCTGAACATGTTTCATGAATATTGGACAAAAATTGTATCATCTACATTGCTAACAAGGATTTTGTCTTTAAGGCCACTTTTCCCAGGATATCCAACAGAACATTCCCATTGTCAATAGGCTTCATCCTTGAGACTAGACAAATAATCTGACTAAATTTCATGAATATTGAGCCAAAATTATTGTCTCTATAGCGCTAACAAGGATTTTGTCATTAACCCTTTCCCAAACGACAAAATTTTAGGGTGATCCACTTAAACAAGAGGGCCATTGGCCCTGAAGCGCTCACCTGACAGGCCCATAGGAAATTCATATTAGGGGGCTATAGACTTTATCCTAAATATTGGGGGTGGGGGCTAATTGGGATTTCCCCAAAATTTTAAGTGTAAAATTAAAAAAAAAAATGGCATTTTTGGCCAACTTTGGAAGGGTTTAGCCCCCCTAGCCCCCCTGTTCCTACGGGCCTGCCTGACATAATAGCTTTCTGTATATGGTGTGTCTGAGCCTCCAAAATGATCACATTTTACTAAGATTTGTGGCCTGTATAAGATAATCATTCTGACAGATTTTCAGCTTGATTGGGCAAAAAAATCCCCAAGACTGGACCCCATGACCTATTTTAGGACCCCAGATGACTAAATCTTGAAATTGTCCTAGATTTTATCAAGATAATTATTCTGACTAGGCATAAAATGTGGCCTCTAGAGTGCAAATAAGGTTTTTCTTAAATTAGACCTAGTGACCTAGTTTTTGACCCCAGATGACCCAATTTCAAACTTTTAGTACATTTCATCAAGACAATTATTATGAGCTGATTTCAAGTTTATTGGGCAAAAAAATGGGCTTCTAGGAGTACAAACCAGGTTTGAATCTGTGACCTAGTTTATGGCCCCAGATGACCCAATTTCAAACTTGTCCAAGATTTCACCAGGACAATCATTCTGAGCCAATTTCAAGTTTATTGGGCAAAGAATGTGGCCTCTAGAGTGCACACAAGGTTTTTCTAAGATTTGACCACATGACCTAGTTTTTGACCCCAAATGACCCAATTTCAAAGTTGTCCGAGATTTGATCAAGACAATCATTCTGAGCAAATTTCAGGTTGATTGGGCAAAAAATGTGGCCTCTAGAGGGCACACAAGGTTTTACTAAGATTTGACCCTGTGACCTAGTTTTTGACCCAAGATGACCCAATTTCAAACTTGTCCGAGATTTGATTAAGATAATCATTCTGATCAATTTTCAGGTTGATTGGGCAAAAAATGTGGCCTCTAGAGTGCACACAAGGTTTTTTCTAAGATTTGACCCCGTGACCTAGTTTTTGACCTCAGATGACCCAACTTCAAACTTGCCCGAGATTTCATCAAGACAATCATTCTGAGCAAATTTCAGGTTGATTGGGCAAAAAATGTGGCCTCTAGAGTGCACACAAGGTTTCTCTAAGATTTGACCCCGTGACCTAGTTTTTGACCCCATATGACCCAATTTCTACCTTGTCCGAGATTTTATCAAGTCAATCATTTTGAGCAAATTTCAGGTTGATTGGACAAAAAATGTGGCCTCTAGAGTGCACACAAGGTTTTTCTAACATTTGACCCTGTGACCTAGTTTTTGACCCCAGATGACCCAATTTCAAACTTGTCCGAGATTTCATCAAGACAATCATTCTGAGCAAAATTCAGGTTGATTGGGCAAAAAATGTGGCCTCTAGAGTGCACACAAGGTTTTTCTAAGATTTGACCCTGTGACCTAGTTTTTGACCCCAGATGACCCAATTTCAAACTTGTCCGAGATTTGATCAAGACAATCATTCTGATCAATTTTCAGGTTGATTGGGCAAAAAATGTGGCCTCTAGAGTGCACACAAGGTTGTTCTAACATTTGACCCTGTGACCTAGTTTTTGACCCCAGATGACCCGATTTCGATCCTGTACGAGATTTTATCAAGACAATCATTCTGAGCAAATTTCAGGTTGATTGGGCAAAAAATGTGGCCTCTAGAGTGCACACAAGGTTTCTCTAAGATTTGACCCCGTGACCTAGTTTTTGACCCCAGATGACCCAATTTCAAACTTGTCCGAGATTTTATCAAGACAATAATTTTGAGCAAATTTCAGGTTGATTGGGCAAAAAATGTGGCCTCTAGAGTGCACACAAGGTTTTTCTAACATTTGACCCTGTGACCTAGTTTTTGACCCCAGATGACCCAATTTCAAACTTGTCCGAGATTTCATCAAGACAATCATTCTGAGCAAGTTTCAGGTTGATTGGGCAAAAAATGTGGCCTCTAGAGTGCACACAAGGTTGTTCTAACATTTGACCCCGTGACCTAGTTTTTGACCACAGATGACCCAATTTCGAACCTGTACGAGATTTCATCAAGACAATCATTCTGAGCAAATTTCAGGTTGATTGGGCAAAAAATGTGGCCTCTAGAGTGCACACAAGGTTTCTCTAAGATTTGACCCCGTGACCTAGTTTTTGACCCCAGATGACCCAATTTCAAACTTGTCTGAGATTTTATCAAGACAATAATTTTGAGCAAATTTCAGGTTGATTGGGCATAAAATGTGGCCTCTAGAGTGCACACAAGGTTTTTCTAACATTTGACCCCGTGACCTAGTTTTTGACCCCAGATGACCCAATTTCAAACTTGTCCGAGATTTCATCAAGACAATCATTCTGAGCAAGTTTCAGGTTGATTGGGCAAAAAATGTGGCCTCTAGAGTGCACACAAGGTTGTTCTAACATTTGACCCCGTGACCTAGTTTTTGACCACAGATGACCCAATTTCGAACCTGTACGAGATTTCATCAAGACAATCATTCTGAGCAAATTTCAGGTTGATTGGGTAAAAAATGTGGCCTCTAGAGTGCACACAAGGTTTCTCTAAGATTTGACCCCGTGACCTAGTTTTTGACCCCAGATGACCCAATTTCAAACTTGTCCGAGATTTTATCAAGACAATAATTTTAAGCAAATTTCAGGTTGATTGGGCAAAAAATGTGGCCTCTAGAGTGCACACAAGGTTTTTCTAACATTTGACCCCGTGACCTAGTTTTTGACCCCAGATGACCCAATTTAAAACTTGTCTGAGATTTCATCAAGACAATCATTCTGAGCAAGTTTCAGGTTGATTGGGCAAAAAATGTGGCCTCTAGAGTGCACACAAGGTTTTTCTAAGATTTGACCCAGTGACCTAGTTTTTGACCCCAGATGACCCAATTTCAAACTTGTCCGAGATTTGATCAAGACTATCATTCTGATCAATTTTCAGGTTGATTGGGCAAAAAATGTGGCCTCTAGAGTGCACACAAGGTTTTTCTAAGATTTGACCCCGTGACCTAGTTTTTGACCCCAGATGACCCAATTTCGAACTTGTCCGAGATTTCATCAAGACAATCATTCTGAGCAAATTTCAGGTTGATTGGGTGAAAAATGTGGCCTCTAGAGTGCACACAAGCCAAAGGTTGACGCACGACGCACGACGCACAACGCACGACGCACGACTGACGACGGACGACGGACGACGGACACAGCGGTATCACAATACCTCACCATGAGCACTATCGTGCTCAGGTGAGCTAAAAACTGCCACAAATGACAAAATGGATGTTATTAAAGATAGGATTTGTGTAAAATTTGGCACAGAAAATATTGAGACAAAAGGAGAAACTGCTGGTTATCAGCAGTTTCTTCTTTTGTTTCAATGTTCTCCCAAGTCTTTTCTTATAATGACGTCAAAACCAGGTCTTGTTTGGGAAAGGGTTAAGGCCCCTTTTCCTGTGGCATCCCATGGAACATTCCTATTTTCCTCAGAGTTCATCATTGTGACTAGACAAACACAAGTTTCTTAGAGTGCTAACAAGGATTTTGTCATTAAGACCCCTTTACTCATGATATTGACTGGAACATTCCAATTTTTTATAGGGTTTATCCTTGTGACTAAAACAAACATTCTTTTTAGTTTCATGAAGATTAAGCCAAAACTGTTGCATCTAGAGTATTAAAAAGGATTTTGTCATAAAGGCCCCTTTTCCCATGATATCAAAATGGAAAATTCCGATTGTTGATAAGCTTCATCCTTGTGAATAGACAAATATTCTGATCAAGTTTCACGAAGATCAAGCCAACATTATGGCCTTTAAATTGCCAACACGGATTTTATCATTATGGCCCCTTTTCCCGTGGTATCCAATGGAATATTCCAATTTTCTGTTGGGTCTATCTCTGTGACTAGACAAACATTCTGACCAAGTTTTATGAACATTTGGCCAATATCGTAGCCTGTACAATGCTAAGAAGGGTTTTGTCTTTTAGGCCCCTTTTCCCATGATATCAATGAGAAGGTTCCAATTTTCAACAGGGTTCACCCCATATAAACCCCAAGAATCAACAACATGGGGGCCCTATGAAAAAATACTGTTACTGTATCTTGCACAATACATAGCTAATGTTTTGAGATGAAAAGGTTTTCCAAGTTAAAGATCAAAATGTTAGAGAAAGAACTCTTAACCCCTATATAAACCCCAAGAATCAACAACATAGGGCTATTTCTTCATTGCAAAATAATTAATTCTATAATAATTTAGTAAAGAGCTAAAGAGAATATAAGTTGCAAAATAGAAGCAAGTCTGATTATAAATCCAAAGAAAAGATAACAGAACACTGATAAAAGCTAGATTAAATCCTCCTTTGTTTACTTAAGCTGGGGAAAGTCTAGATCATTGATCAGATAAAATCCAAGTTTATCAAAATGGACCAAGGGAGGCAACTTTAACACTGAAAGTCTTACAGCTTCACTGATTGGTTATCTTCCTTAGAAGTCTGATAAGCTCCACCCTGCCACGCCCACATTTTTTGACTAATCTTAAAATTTGAAAACAAATTCTAAAGAGGGTCACTCAAGGAACATTCCTGCCAAGTTTGGTTCAAATTGACCCAATGGTTGATTTTTAAATAATTTTCTTAGGATTTTTAAGCCCCGCCCTGCCACGCCCACATTTTTTTGAAAATCGAAAATTAACGAACAAGTTTTGAAAAGGGGCACCCAAGGAACATTCCAGCCAAGTTTGGTCAAAATAGGCCCAATGGTTCAGGAGGAGAAGATGTTTGAAGAAATTGTGAACGGACGGACGGACAGACGGGCGGACGGACAGACAGACGGACGGACGACGGACGGTGAGCGACCACAATAGCTCACCTTGAGCACTTCGTGCTCAGGTGAGCTAAAAAGTGGCAATTTTGCCCAATTCAAGGGCACATAACTCTCATATTTCTGGTCAGATCAGACTGAAAATTGACCTCATCCAAGATCTTATGGTCTCCAACATTATGTCCAAGTTTTGTTTTGATTGATCAATAATTGTAAAAGTAAAAAAAAAAAAAGTAAAGGTGGTTTATAGTCTCAAATTTACGAATTAGGTCCATATTCGCGCGACTTTCACACTTTACTCCACGATCATCAAGCTTCAAGTCGGCTGTTTACAATTGTAGATGCTAGAGTGTAAACAAACTTAAAAACAGCATTTTTTGACATTCAAGGGCAGATAACTCCGCACTTTCTGGTCCGATCAGGCCCATAATTGAACTTGTCCGAGAACTTATGATCATACTTGTTTTGGCCAAGTTTGATCAAGATTGAGTAATTTTTGTGGATGCTAGAGTGTAAACACCCCAAATGTTGACGGACGGACGGACCCGGACAAAAAGTGACCACAATAACTCACCTAGAGCACTTCGTGCTCAGGTGAGCTAAATAAGATTGCCAAAACTAGTGAAGTAGTTCCAGTGCAAGCTTGTGCAAACTTAAATAAGTATTCACTACTGTTTCTAGCTAGCAGTAAAGCACCAGTCTATTTTAGTTAGACTTCAAGTCTAAACGATGTCACTTCCTTTGTGTAAAGATTTTGGAGGGAACATGAAATCTGGATGCATGACTTTTCTCATAGATATTGCTTGTGAGCAGAATTTCCAGTTACATTACAGTACATCAAGTTCTGTTTTGACTGAAGGTAGTCCACCCCTAATGTCAGATTCACACGACGACAGAATTTTTCACACAAAGTCGTTAACATTCGTTACTTATATCCAAACCTATTCAAGTCGTGTCATTAACATTCAGCGGAAGGACATACCAACATCGAATGTTTACAACATCGCAAGAATTATTCCAACATCAAATGACTATCTCAATAAGGGACTACCTTAACCTTTTAATTTTGTTGTAATTCCAACACCTTTAAACTTCTGAGAAGTCCAACTTTTTGCTGTTTCTGAAAGTTAGCCCATTACCACACAGTGACTCCTTTTGACTCCCCACAGTGTAATGGCTTTGGAAAACATAGTGGAAAATGAAAAAATTGCTTTGTGACAAGCAATTTCTTCAATTTCCACAATGTTTTCTAACCCAAAATGAAAATATTTTTAAAATTTCACCAACTTGAAATTGTCGTCTGCTATACACCTTTCAATTTGGAACTGACCAAATTTCTATCGTTTGGGAGAGTTAAAAAGCACAAAATTTTAACACATATTAACAAAAGCATGTTGTAAGATGGCAATGTCCATTCTGGTCCTTAGTACAGTTTAATTTTAAGAAAGAATGTACAAAACACAGCACACTATCAGAAGTTCTATTCTTCATAGACAGTGCCATGTTATACAAATATTTACCAATTCATAACTTCAAAAGATGGAGTTAAATTGAAAACTAGGATCAATAAAACTTTTATGACCTTCCCATTTCTTTATTACCCCTCCCTATCTATGCATAATCTTACTATGGCATTCCAACAACCGGCTCATATAGCTCCTTTTATCATTGGTATTGGCCTTGTTCAAATGTCCTTAATGGCTCTATAGTGGTAATGTCAAAGACTATCAAACCAGAAAGTGTGGGTTCGAACCTCCATTTGGGCAATATACTGTCTAACATTTTGGCAGTGTTTGTCTCTCAGCAATGCTTAAATTGTTTTTTTATCCTTTAATCAATGTTTTTTCCTTGTGGCACCTTTGCTTTAATGTACATCTTGTCCATGAAAACTTGTAGATCTTCTTAGGAAACAGCAACAACTCAACATTGATTATAAGTCTTAGTCTCTCTTTTTTTATCAGAAGACAATAGAACACAGAACCCTTGAAGTATGTTTATTGCATGTCTTTATTTACTATTTCAAGACAGAAATTGCTGCCAACAGCGTTGCTTTGACTTTGATAATGTCCAATGAAGCCTATTCAAGTGACAAAATATTCAAAGCAGACAAACTCTTTCAGATGTTTAACATTGAGTAGTTTAATATTTGTTTGTTATCGGGTCCCTGGCAGATGTTTGGTATTTGTCTTTCCTGATAACCATGGTGACTATCATCAAACTTATTATTATCTGTACAGAAATGTGGAAAGGAAGCACAGTGAAATGGTAAATCGTCGCTATTCCACGAAAACCTCGTATCTGCAGCTTAAAACAAGCTGCAGATACGAGGTTTTCGTTGAAAAGCATCGAAATACTTTATGACAGGTTTCGTCAAAGGCATATTGGAGCATTATAGTAAAGCCTGTCTTACAACACGTCATGCATCTTTATAAATCGTGCATCTTTTGAGTTTTTGAAAACATTTGATTTATAAAGACGCAAGACGAGTTGTAAGCTAGAGAGGTTAAAGAATCGTCCGAGTGCAGTCTGCGTCCACCAAAATTGTATGTTGCACATGCGTGTTTCGCACAACTGTACCTACGTGTCAGACACAGACTAAACAAACACAGGAGCATGTACGACCGGTTGTAAGAGAGGCTTAAGCTACATGTCAAGATGTTCAACAACTTGGTTATATGAAAATTGACTTCATGAAAACTTGAATTACTTCATGAAAAGTGCAAATACCATCATAACATACAGTCTGTCTAATCTCTGCAACCTGCATATTGAGAAAGCCAATTATACTCTAGTAATTACCTATATAACAAAGCTGCTTTTCTTCAAAAAGCTTGTAACTGCAGCTTGTTTTAAGCTGCAGTTACAAGATTTTTGATGAAAATTCGAGAATATTTGTTCCAGACCAAAATCATGAACTTTAAAACTTCAACCAGCACTCATCAATTTGAAATTTAATCTTATGTAGTTTCGGTAAGACCTTTCCTCGAGGAGAAAAAAGCTGTTTGTTATACAAACCGGATCAATGAATGATCTCATATAAATTCCTTACAAAGTATGATTGTTTACTCAGTATACAGATTAAACTAGGTTTATAGGTTTCAAGTTGAATTATTCAAATTCATGACACTTGAAGCACTGATCTCTGAATTTCGCTTCAAAATGTTTCGATTATGCAAAGCAGTTTTAGCAGTCAACACTTTTTTCTTCAATTTTTCAAGAATGTCTTACACTTGAGTCATAAGACTTTGTTCAGGCAATCAAAATTTGTGAACATAATGCGCAAAGTTTCTATGCAATAACATAATCAGAAGTTGAGACAGAAACTTCTGCACACAATGAAATACTTTCAAAATATAGAAGTCTAAAATGGAACACAGTTTTGGCCAAAATACTAGTGTCTTATTCAGTTTTGGAACTTAGTATTTTACCCTATTGTGATCTTATACACATGTGCAGAGTTCAGAAGGATTACTCTTAGTATATGTAGAGACAAATTATAAGACAGATGCAAGTAAGGTTAACATAAACGAAATAGCATTTTGCTGATACCTATTCAATAAAGGAAGCTCCAGTGTTATTTTCAAAAGTTCACCACCTCAAAGGCTACAAATCCATCATAAGCAGTTATCAAAATCATATTTAACCCTTTCCCAAACAAGACCTGGTTTTGACGTCCTTTATGGAAAAGGCTTGGGAAAACATTGAAACAAAAGAAGAAACTGCTGATAACCAGCAGTTTCTCCTTTTGTCTCAATATTTTCTGTGTCATATTTTACACAAATTCTATCTTTAAAGACATCCATTTTGTCATTGTTTGCAGTTTTTGAAGTTGACCACTCTAAAATTTTGTCGTTTGGGATAGGGTTAAAGTATGATCCAAGTATTTTGGCATTCATCAAGTGCAATAAAAGCACTGGTAGAATATGAAGCCAATTATATCTATTAGCTTCATGCATAAATCCCTAGAATGAC
Source organism: Fragum sueziense (assembly GCA_963680895.1). Taxonomy (NCBI): domain Eukaryota; kingdom Metazoa; phylum Mollusca; class Bivalvia; order Cardiida; family Cardiidae; genus Fragum; species Fragum sueziense. Next base: position 38,327,367 of record OY804606.1, read on the forward strand.
AGCACTCGGGAGTTTTAAAGGTTAAATTGTAAATTAAACTAATTCAACTCAATTTACATTTTCATCAAGTGCTCATAAAAATTCTGTCAAAATTAGCAGAAGTGTTATAGTGTCATTTAAAAGAGGGGTATTTTTACTATTCAGTGAATTTGATGAACATTCTAACACAGCAGCTATAGATCATTATTGGTATCTAGAAGATAAATTTCTGTGTTTAATTTTAGATTTGACATCTTCACACTAAAAGAATAATTTGAAAAGCCAATTAATCCATACATTGATTGACAGCAGTGATTTATCAATTATGGTTTGTATGTCAAAGCTTTACATTTGGTCCAAATTTGGTCCATCTACCATTCTATGATTACTTGGAATTATCTTTCTCTGAGCTGAAGATCAATCATTATTGACTTCTATCTGTTTTTCAACTTTGACATTTACAGAGCATCACAAGGAGGGACTTTTTTAACCCTTTCCCAAATAAGACCTTGTTTTGAGGTCCCTAGAATTAATGTCTTGGGAAAATATTGAGGCAAAAGAAGAAAATGCTGATAACCAGCATTTTCTCCTTTTGCCTCAATATTTTCTTTGCCATTTTGTACCAAAAGATCCGTTATATCAACATCAGTTTTGCCATTTGCAGCATTCACAAAACTTTGTGGTTTGGGAAAGGGTTAAATGATGAATCCATATCCTTGAAAGTTGTCTGTCTTTTGAAAGGTTTATCGTGCCATCTGCAGAAAAGTTGATTTCGAATCAGTCCAAATATTTTTTGCACTGATTGGATGGTATGTACAGGGTGTATTGTTAGCACAATATACTCATATTCTAGGACATTTTAGAACTGATGTTCTATAACATTCTAGAACAGTTCTTGAATTTTTTAGCAGATGCTGTACTTAAAGGGATATTTCTGGTGGTTTTCTTTATTTCTTAATGCAAACATCTCTCACATCTGTCACTCTCTATATTTTTTTGATAATTTTAAATAATGAAATTCAGTAGATGAATGAACCTTGTATTTATGTAAATTGTGGTAATGATAATCGCATAACAAGTAGGCATTTTTCAGTGCAGTTGTCAAACTATGTCTTTCTCTGTAAGCAGTTACCTGGTGCAAAGCATTCGAATCAGGGTCTAGAAAAAGTTCTTTATTGCATTTGAAAACAACCTGGATCCAGACCAGCCTGTGCATACGCACATTCTAATCAGGATCCATGCTGTCCTTGAATAGCTTCCTCGTGACTTGTAGGAACTGTAAGAGAGCAGCATGGATCCAGTTCAAACTGCTCCTAGGTACATGCTGATCTGAAAACATGGTATTCTGAAATGTTATAAGGGACTTTTTTCCAGATCCCAGCGCATTTGTGAGAATATTACCAAAGCTTCCCCTTCTCAAGGGCAATCAGGAATCAATGGAGTCTCAGTCAAAAATGCATGTTTAGCTCTGGAACTATTCTAGAATGTTCTAGAATGTAAAATGGCACTTCTAGAACTGTTTTGGAATAGTTCTAGAAGTGACATTTAACATTCTAGAACATTCTAGAACAGTTCTTGAACTTAAATGAACTTTTCGCAGGAGTGAATTAACCCTTTCTTAACAATACCTGGTTTTGATGAAAACATTGAGGCAAAAGAAGAAAATGCTGAACTTCATGCATTCTGCAAAAGGGTTATAAAAGATGTGGAAAAGAAATTACAGTCTAAAGATTGAATACAAAACTATTGATAGTGTTGTTCTTTTGGGAAAATATGTAACATATAATGTCCTTTCAACATCGACCCAATTGTATAAACTTTGTATAAACTTTGGCATAAGCCAAATGGTTAAATAACTGTTGTGGTTAAATTTCCCTACAGCGCGAATAACTCTGGCAATTTAGTATTTAGGCTGAATTATGGCCCCTTAATATTTTTGTCAACACAAACCCCTTGTCTTGCCAGCTCTCATTTTATATGTTCATTCATTTCCAGTACCTTTGCTATGGAATCAATCCCATGTCTGCTTATCTAATCCTTAAAACATGCATAAACTTTGAGATCAGAATCGTCAAGCAATTACATTACATATGGACTGATTTTGATTTTCCAACAACATTCATAACATGTTACTTGAAACAATCCGAGACAGATGTAATATCATTTTCTGAGATAATAGCATGTCATAACGTGATAAAAAATTTCCCCTGGGGTAGCCTGCTTCTCTTTCATAACATAATTTAAATCTTAAAGCAATTCATAACGGGGAGAAAATGTATCATTTTATTGATGGTAATATATAGGATGGAATGATGGTCTGGGGGTTCAACCTTGTTCTCATGACTTTACATTTTGTTTCATAGAAATTGCCAATTTAAGAGACATTTTCAACAAGTTTATCTTGAATGTGTGCCACAATAATTCAGTAGAAGGCAGGCAGTGTAGGCTAAGATCAGACTGCACATCTGTGCAGGCTGATCTCAGTCTACACTGTCTGCCAAAGCTTTGTTCACAGCAGGAATATGACAGGAACAGCATGAGAAGAGTTCAAATCAATTTACTGTCTATCCACCAGTCAATGCAATACCATTGTAGCTGTGTATGAAATTACCTGCACTTACCACAGTTTTGCGCCAAAACCGTCATCATATATTTTTTGTCTCTTTTTTTTCTGGAGAACAATAATCTATACATACAACAGACTGTTACAATCATTTTACAGAGTCCCAAGTGGCTAAATTGTTAAGGCCAAGGATTTATGTAACAAGGACCATCACTGGGGAAACACACATACTTCATAATATTTCAGCCAGACTTCTATGTGACAGTCAGTCTTTTCTACAAGACTTTAACCAAGGTCCTGTCTCCATATGACCTTAGCAGTTGAGTAGGACGTAAAACTCCAATAAATCCAAAATCTATGCAACAGCAAGACCTTGGTTCCATGCACCCATGAAATGTTGCTGAACCCAGGAAGCTAGCTATAGATGGGCCCATACACGATCAATATTATTGACAATATTATTGTCAATATCTGGTATTGACAATATTATTGACCGTGGATGGGCAATATTGAAGGATTGTCAATACTATTGACGAATATCTGCGATCGCTGAAATATTTTCTTCAATATTTTTATTGACGTTATGTAACCCATGGATGATTGTTCTGTAAATTAATATTGTCAATAATATTGATCGTGTATGGCCGGCTAGAAAAATATTGTCAATATTATGACTCAATAATATTGTCAATGATATTGATCATGTATGGGCCGCTTAAAGCGGCCCATACACGATCAATATTATTGACAATATTATTGTCAATATTTGGTATTGACAATAATATTGACCGTGAATGGGCAATATTGAAGGATTGTCAATACTATTGAGGAATATCTGCGATCGCTGAAATATTTTCTTCAATATTTCTATTGACGTTATTGTAACCCATGGATGATTGTTCTCAAAACTAATATTGTCAATAATATTGATCGTGTATGGGTGACAAGTAAAATATTGTCAATATTATGACTCAATAATATTGTCAATGATATTGATCGTGTATGGGCCGCTTAAGTCAACTTCACATTGAGGCAATTGAACAGACTGGCGTAAACAGTGAAACAAACAACCTTTTAAAGTATCTTACGGGGAATGGCCATGAAATCAATAGTATGTCAAACTTAATGATTATCAGCAATTCAAAATTGATTTACTGCTAGCATTTATTTCCATGTTTCAATAAGAAGTGTTGCTTAGAAATGGGACATCTTGAAACTTGGGATGAAACATCTGCGGAAAAAAGTTAAGACTTTACTTTAACCATTTCCCAAACAAGACCTGATTTTGACTTCCCTGATAGGAAGTGCTTGGGAAAAGATTGAAACAAAAGAAGAAACTGCTGATAACCAGCAGTTTCTCCTTTTGTCTCAATATTTTCTATGCAATATTATACACAAATCCAATCTTTAATAGCATCCATTTTGTCTTTTGTAGCTTTTTTGGAAGTGAATCACCCTAAAACTTTGCAGTTAGGTTTTTAAAGCTAAATCTACTTCAATCAAACTTTCAAAAGTCCCATTTCAACATGACATGACTTGGGACAGTTGGAAAGAAATGATGTCCTAAATCAGTGAATTCCAAATAGTTTTCTTTTTTTACAATGTTTTCAAACTCACATGCAAATTAGTTTTAATAAAATATATACAATCTTCCATTTTTTTCAAATTCAAATTTTGAAATTGAAATATCTAATAACAATTTAACCCTTTCCCAAACAAGACCTGGTTTTGACATCCCTAATAGAAAAGGCTTGGGAAAACATTGAAACAAAAGAAGAAACTGCTGATAACCAGCAGTTTCTCCTTTTGTCTCAATATTTTCTGAGCAATATTTTATACAAATCCTCTCTTTAATAACATCCATTCTGTCATTTGAGGCAGTTTTAGAAGCAGATCACCCTGATTTTTTGTCCTTTGGGAAAGGATTAATGAATGTTTCACTAAAACAATAATTATAATAATATATCTTACCAAAAATAACTTGCTGCATTATACATCCCAACCCATGTCCATAAACTTCATTTCAATTTCCCGTTGTTCTGTCTAGGACAATAACACATCCTATCATTCACCGGGTGATAACCAGGGGCCGTATTATCAACAATCTTATGACCATGTTTTTGTGTAAACTGTAACAAAACATTTGATTGCACAAGAAATCAGATTGGCCAATTTGAATTCTGTTTGCAGTAAGAGAAAGTGGGAAAATGCCAAAAATTAGCTGAATGTAATAGTAGTAGATATTTGGTAAATGAGCTGATAAAAAGTAATTGACAAATGAAAACTTTATTTGGTTGTCAATAACTTTTTATCAGCTCATTTATAAATGACCCTTCTGGAATTTTCCAGTCTTCTCTGTTTCAAACCTTTTTTTTTTCATATCGGCCATATACATTAAAAGCATTGTGTATATCCCATGCACAGTTCTCTATCCTATATAAAGGCAGAACCGCTGCTTGTGTATATTGCATGTCAAAATTGCAAAAGGTACCAAGGCCCTTGGCAAAATCAAATGTGCTGTTCTTTGCAATGCCACAGTATGTGATGTCAAAAAGAACTGCATGTCAAAGAAAGCCTGTATACTACCCAGTGTTATTAGCATCCAATGAAAGCATTGATCATTGGTACATGAAATAAAACGTATTGATCTCACATTATCAGACCAAGATTGCAATTACGCTTTATCATTTTATTGTTATTTTTTTTCATGTTGTGAAAATGTTCACCGATCCATGGGACTGATTTTCTTCCAACATTAATTGATTTTGATAACAATGTTACAGATTTAATTGTCCCAGGGAAACTGTAAGGACCTTACTCTTGTTCAGATTCTAAACAACATATTTTCTCCAAACAGCAAGGCTTAAATTTGGCTCAGTCTAACATATTTTCTTCGCTTAAACTTACATTTGGCTCAGTCTAACATATTTTCTTCGCTTAAACTTATTTTGAGAAGAGCTTTACAATGAATTCGCGAGTAAAAGAGTTAATAAACACTTGTTTTGATGTCCCTAGTAGAAATAGTTTGGAAAACATTGAGAGAAAAGAAGAAATTGATGATTTCTCAATATTTTCTAAACTGTAACACTCACTTTATCTACTGATGACATCAAGTATTTTGCTGTCTACAACTTGTTTCAACTTGGAGCAGGTTAAAAATGTGCCATATGGGAAAGGATTAAGCCTTCTCATGCTGGACACGTCATATTCCTGTCGTGACCAAAGCTTTAGCAGAAAGTGTAGATTAAGATCAGCCTGCACAGACGTGCAGTCTGATCTTAGCCTACACTGCCTGCTTTCTACTCAATTACTTTGTCATAAAATTGAGACAAAAGTAAAATGCAAGTTTTAAACTGACAATTTGTTTGAAACGAAATTTATCCCTTTCCCAAACAAGACCTGGTTTTGGCGTCCCTAAACAGAAAAGGCTTGGGAAAACATTGAAACAAAAGAAGAAACTGCTGATAACCAGCAGTTTCTCCTTTTGTCTCAATATTTTCTGTGTCATATTTTTTCAAAAATCCTATCTTTAATAAAATTGATTTTGTCATTTGTGGCAGTTTTTGAAGTGGATCACCCTAAAATTTTGCCATTTGGGAAAGGGTTGAAGTCAGCAGGACAAGGATGAATCAAAATTAGTCATAAGACTAGAGTACAGGTTGCACATATCCATCATGGATGACAAACTTCTCCTTCCCCCCAGGTCAACCAACCCTTCTCATTCTGCTTCTATAGGGCCGCGGCCTTAGCGCAGTTGGTAGCGCATCTGACCCTCATTCGAGAGGTCCCGGGTTCGATACCCGGCCGCAGCTAATACCCTTTCTGACAAAATTGTCACCCACCAATGGGTTTGAAATCGTTAACCTAAGTGGGCGAGCAGCTGGAGGCTCGGTAAGGGTGTTGTGGTAGTACTGGTTTGAGAAACAACAGGAATCCATGGGTAGGTACTCCAGCCGCCGCGATATGACCCTGGTAGTTGAAAACGGCGTAAAACCCCAATAAACTCAAACCCTGCTTCTATAGTATCCTTTACCAACAATATAGTAACATTTACAAACAAAATGGTTGGTTTACATCCCTAGTGGGGCCTGTGGTCTTTTGGTAGGGTATTGGCTTTAGGATCCAAGGGTTCTGGTGTCAAATGTGCTGGTGCCAAGGGAATTTCTCCAAGCAAACTAGAACTTGTCACTTACTTTACAGCATCTGCAGAGTACTGTGATTACCAAGTACTTGCTGCAAAAACATGGAAATTGTGGAAAACAACTTACAACCAATATATAGAAATTCACTGAGAAGAAAATACACAACAATACATACCTGAGACTGTCAGACTCAAATCTTTTAAGTTTTTTTCAAGTTTAAATTCAAACTTGTAACAATGGCCATTAAATTTCCCACCAGTACACTATAATTTACATTAAATTTTACCTCTGAAAGAATTTGCATTAATGTGTCAAACTATTTAAGTATTTTAGGGGCAGACTGTAAAACTATATTAAGTGCATATAAATTCATGATGGACTTACAATGTTTTGCCGTAAACTCTAGCTCACAATGAATCTAACATTAAACAACTCCCATTCATTTCTTTAATAATACATCTAGCAAAATATGCAGAGTAGGATAATGCAAAAACCCTGTACGAATGTGCAAATGTTAGTGCAAGATCAAAATGATATAAAAGCCCCTGCGAAAAAAGTTCAAGAAGGCATTTCTAGTTCTAGAACTGTTCTAGAACAGTTCTTGAACTTAAATGAACTTTTCGTAGGGGAGATTGGGGTAACTCAGGCCTAAAGGTGGTGAGAGGGGGTTATGGCTTTTCAAAATACAATAACTCTTTAATTGTTCATCAAACCCTATGTTGTGGATACTCATTGTAATTGTTTATAACGACTTGATTCCAATAAGTGCCCACAAAATAGGGTTTGGTATTAACATAACCAATCTAGAATGACTTTACCTCAATTATCTGTTGCTCTGAAGAAATTTGTTTTTATAATCTCCAATGATACATATTTTTATAGAACACTCACAGTTTTGTGCTTTAATCTCTGCAACATCATCATTATGTAATATTTTCATAGAGTTCATACTATAATAATTTTCAACCTTTTAGATTTCTCTTGAAACTTGTTGCAAATGAAAATAGTCCTGAACAGTATGTGCTGTCTAATAGACAATTCCTATCATTATCCACTTTATAACTTTATCTTCTGAATCAGCTTTCAAACTGGAACAGTTATTGCATCTCTGGTATGTACATATTAATTCTAGTAAGATTCATTTTTTCTTTTTTTCACAATGTTTAGTGTCCGTATGTCAGTGTTAATTACAGGTATAAATCACGTACAGGTAAATTGATACATCACAGCAACCTGACAGCCAATTATACATGTCAAATATGTAAATTTTGTATATAACTTTCACTCCAATTTACTTTTAATTAAATTTCAAATATTAATTTAATAAGATTACAGAATGAGAACAGATAGGTTATTATTTATTATTCTTATACTTGTGAAGTTCTTGACAATTAAAGTAAGGAAAAATAAATTATATCTAAGTATAAAGGTTATGTCATACAGCACAGCAATTTCTTCTTTTCACAATATATTTCTAAGCATTTTCTTTTAGGAAAAACAGATCTTGTGTCAGAAACCTTCCTTGGAATACAGCATATTTCTTAGGAGGTTCCATTTTGAAAGCTGCTACTGATGAAAAAGTGAATGTAAATAAAAATTTGATATCAAAACTTGTTTGGGAAATGATTAAGCTGAACATATTTTATACATACTCTAATTAAAAAGCTTATAGCAAGGGTTATCAATTTGCTTGCAACTTTATAACCTTTGAAAAGGCCTTTAATACATTTAATATCAAAGGGTTTCATACATATGCCTCATTCATAGTAAGCAGGTACAAATTCATTTATTTTCCCATTAAAAGTGTTTTTCATGGTCATAAAAATGAAATTGACACCACATGTAACTTTTCCTTTCTCACTATTAGTTAAAAGTTTAGAGAACTATGGAAGTTGGCATTGTATTTTTCCAAATTCTGTTATTTCATTCAGTTTTTATTACTCCCTCATCTTTCCATAAATACAGCAGATAAACATGTTCTTCAAAACATTGAAAATTTGGTTAGAGGAAAATGATCACATTCTGTTATTGTAGTGCATGCTTGTACCATATATCGTTGCTTTAGATACGAATTTTTTATTGAAAAAACAACAGTATTTCAAACATCAATGGGCACAGAATAATTTAACCTAACTCTTCTGAGATAATCTTTCATTTGAAGGCCCTGTCACATACAATTCAACATCCATCTCATGTGCGACAATTTGAACATTTTAGTCAGTCACAATGGCAATTCTTACGTTAATTTTGAGGATGGCTGTTCTAATGCTGGAACACTGCAGGAGGGGTATTATAACTAACGCTAACAATTATTCAGAAATTGAACAGAAAGCCTGACTTTAATGGACCTTTCCGACGTGTCAATCAAACCGTAACTATTGACCAATCAATACGGGATAACCACGCCCACCGGATATCGCCGATGACGTTGTCCCACATTCAAAGCAAAACATGTGAAACGAAGGACAACTGCTGTTGCGCTATTTTCTTATTCTTACCTTTGTTTTTTTTTTCAATGCTGGTGAAATATTCGAACAGAATCAATCATGCAATGTTTATGTTACTTCCAAAGCCGAATATTAACCGGCAAGATTGTGTCATCGTTGGATTAAACCGATGAAGCGTGCACCGGGACCCGCGATTTGACAGTTGAATGTTGTCATGGACAGAATAAACAAGAGGACCATGATGGTCCTATATCGCTCACCTGAACCAAGATGATATGAGCCACAGATTTGTTCAAATCAATTACTTGTGACTTTAAGACTGAAAACAAACTTATGGTTAACAACATTGCGTCCAAATTTTGTCTCGGTTTGTCGCTATTTGTGGTTGTTAGAGTAAAAACAGTCGAAAACGGCAAATTTGTCAATTTGAAGGGCTCAGCAAACTCAGCAAATTCTACTCTAATTAAGCTAATTCAAACTGGTGCAAGATCTTATGTTCAGCAACATTGTGTCCAAATTTCTTCTTGATTGGTCAACAATTATTGTAGATGCTAAAGTGTAAACAAAGTCCGAAACAATCGAAAACATCAATTTTGTCAAATTCAAGGGCATATAACTCATGACTTTCTAGTCTGACGAGACTGAAGTTCAAGCTCATCCAAGAAATTATGGTCACCAACATTGTGTCAAAGTTTCATCTTAATAGGTCAATAATTGTAGATTCTAAAGTGTAAACAAAGTCGTAAACATTCAAAAACGGGAATTTTGTCAAATTCAAGGGCGTTTAACTCATGACCTTTTGATCTGATCAATCTGAAAATCAAACTCATACATGATCTTATAGTCCCTAAGATTGTGATCAAGTTTTGTCTTGATTGGTCAATAATTGTAGATGCTAGAGTGTAAACAAAGTCAAAAACAGTCGAAAACGGCAATTTTGTCAAATTCAAGGGCGTTTAACTCATGACTTATTGATCCGATCAATCTGAAAATCATACTCATACAAGATCTTATGGTTCCTAACATTGTCTCAAAGTTTTGTCTTGATTGGTCAGTATTTGTAGAAATTAGAGTGTAAACAAAGTCGAAAACAGTCGAAAATGTCAATTTTGTCAATTTCAAGGGCACATAACTCAAGACCTTCTGGTCTGATCAGACTGAAAATCAAACTCATCCGAGATCTTATGGTCACCAACATTGTGTCAAAGTTTTGTTTTGATTGATAAATAATTGTAGATACTAGAGTGTTAACAATGTCAAAACTAGCTATTTTTCGCATTCAAGGGCAGATAACTCCGGACTTTCTGGTTCGATCTGACCCATAATCGAACTCATCCGAGATCTTATGGTCATACATGTTTTGACCAGGTTTGGTCAAGATTGGCTTATATTTGTAGATGCTAGAGTGTTAACACGAAATTGTGGACGGACGGACGGACAGACGGACAGACGGACGACGGACAAAAAGTGACCACAATAGCTCACCTTGAGCACTTCGTGCTCAGGTGAGCTAAAAAACAAACATAGCTGTTCGTTCTACGGTATGAAACTTGTCTTACATGTATTTCGGAGTTATGCAATTGTTTAATACTTTCCCAAACAATATCCCATTTTGACTTTGTAATGGAAAAGCTTGAGAAAACACGACATCGCCTGACATACGTATATGAGCCAATATTTATTTTCGTGGAAATCTGACAAAAAAAGTTCAATTTTTATTTCCAATTTATTCTGTGAATTTCTGGTTCAGGATGAAAGTACTACATTTAAAGTAATGAATAACGTTAACAGGAACATTCCGATGCACATGGAAATACTCGAGATCGTCTTTCATAAATCTATGGTCTCAATAAAATGTCCTCGCTGTAACAACCAAATTTTCTTTCAGAAATTCGATTTGCAAGTTTTAAGATTACTTCAAAGTATGTTTTTTTGAGAATAAGAATCCAGACTGAAGGAATTATGTTCAAGTCGATTTCCAAAAATGATTCGTTTGGCTTTTTTTTCAATGTTGTATTGTATTTTCCTAATTAAATAGAGAATTTTGTCTGTGTCCAATGAAATAAAGCTTCTATCTAAGACAAAATGTATGCGCATGTACATTAGACTCTAGAAAATGATATTCTCTTTGTATTTCAGGCACTATAAAATTAGCGTTACACTTTTTTTGTGAAATAATTTGCCGAAAGTGCATCGTTACATCGAGGACATATTAGTTATTGCAAGGACAATATTCGCTATTTTATGAAATAAACAGAAAGAAATTAATTTCACTATTGTATTCAAGCTTCAAATAATTAGGTTAAAAAACATATCAATTTTACCATCAAAACACATAATTTTTATTGAACCATGCTGTAGTTTGTAATAAAAAAAGTCTTTGTTATTGGAATGACATTTACCATTACTGTGAGGACTTATATTTAAATATTTTTCCATTTCTTACATTGTATTGACCTATATATGGTCTTTAAATATTAAAATCAACGCAATTGTAAAAAATGTATACATTTAAATGTAATAGTCACTTTGTTAAACCCTTTCAAAAACGTTAAATTTTATGCTATGTTACAACTGCTGATCAAGTCAAATCGATCGCACTGACTGCTCAAATTCGCCCATTATTCCCGACTTAAAGACTTTTCTCGATCTCTACTCGATCAACCCGACCTCTACCTTCTATTTGATCGAATGAACAGATAAAGCACAAATCGAGTTGATCGAGATGTGGTTGGGAGCCACATGAGTAAAAGGCCATGTGATCGATATAAAGATGTTAATCCGATCACACTCGATCTCAAGTTTTGATTGATTCCTGATCTGGTCGATCGCCTTTCCGATCAATACACGATCGATTTTCAATCAACTTTCTACCTAATCTTACACAAATATTTCCTTTATATATAAACAAATAGAGAAAGATGACAAAGTGGTGCGGATAAAGCTCGATTACCACGACCATTCCCGATTACAAATGGCGATCGAGTTCGATCTGTACTCGATCGCTTGATTTGGCATGGTCCAGTTGATTTGATCGGCAGTGGATACCTAGCATAAAAATTATACAACTTGAAAGCTGTTGAAGACTACAAAAATGAAGTTTATGAAAACTTGTGTGTACAATATAGATGATTGGATATCAAGGGATATCAAGGGAAACGGAGTCAGAGCTGGTAATCAGCATTATTTTTACTTCTCTTACTTTAGTGTTCGTAAATTAGGAAGTAAAAACCAAATCTTCTTTGTAAAAAAATGAGAAGACCCGAAGAAAGTTAAGCAATTACAAATATGACGAAAAACAGAGAAAAAATATGGAATGTCTTAAACCTTCTCGTCAAACTATAAAATATCACATTGGGAAAATAATAACATAATGAAAATTCAAGTAAAAAATATTCAAGATATAGTAAATCGTTTAGGAGCGAAAAATCTCGACCATAGTCTGACTGTACAGTCTTGGCATACTGATTGGGTTCGATCCTTTTAGCAATATACGCAGATGATTTGTTGTTGTTGTTGTTATTTCTTTTTTGGAAGATAGCTCACATAATAATTTAGATACACGGTTGTAAGACGTTGAGTGTCCTAAAACTGATTGTCCAAAAAAACAAAACAAAACAAAAAGAAATAAAGTAATTTGAAAATGTTTTCTTCGCAACTTCTTGTTTACCAAGATAAGATAATATTTGACAAAAAATCCATCTTTTTTTTTCGGGATGAAATGTTGTGATTGCAAGATTACATGCACGATTCGAATCAATGCATGTAAATTGCCTTGAAAATTAAAAAAAAATCTACATGTCTTTCCACGGCACCCCTATAGCACCAGGAACTACTTTGCCATGACCACTTTAAAAAATGACTTAGTAATTTCTTCAAAACCCATGGAACAAAGATATACAGATTCATGTCTTAAAAAGAAATAGTCTATAATGTCTCTCCGATATTGAGGAAAGGTCATTTCAGAACGATCATTTTGAATTAATCTTGTCAATTAATATAGAATTATATCCTTCATACACCATTCCAAGGTGATTGGCAAAATATCTCCATTAGACTAGTGATAAAATTCACTCATTCGTGGTACCAAGAATCCATAAATGTGTAAGGAGTCCTTGCAATAACGATTCCAAGTCCGCTCCGTAACAACTGATCGGTACACATGTTTGGTAACAGTGATTATATTTTTTCAGCTGAAATACTTCGCTTTCCTATTATAGTTTGAGACAATTATGCACCAAGACCCTTTTCTCTTCGGCAAAAAGTCCATATTACATAAGAAAACTTATTATGTCTTTGCGGTAACGATCTTCGTACTCCCAGTAACAAAACTGTCGTTATTGCGAGGACCGTTATTGCGAGGAATTCCGCGACCATTCGTTCCAAATTACACACAAGAATAACTAGGGAGAAAATACGTTGCATGCTGTAAACGACATGATTCTATATCTGAATAAGTAAAGCCAAACGATTCTAAGATCTGAGCAATATAGTGTGGTTGATCGCGTTGTATAGAAAACGAAAAAATAAGTCTACGCAGCCAACGGCCTACCTAATTTGCCTCGCAACTTCGAAACCAAGTATTACTTTGTTTTCATTTAAACATCGTGGCTTTGATGAGTGTTTCCACCTCCGTTTGGGTTGTATTTAAAGGAAATCTAACCAAAAATACTTTGATTACGCACATGTAAGTTATTGCGAGGACATTTCGTATCAAAAATCCAGGGACAGACATATATGGCCAAAAATCTTCGTCGAATTTCTATTTTCTCAAAAAGGACTGACACTATCAATAATGTGAGATATAAAACATTAATGAAATGAAGAAAAATGCGATCTTTACCGGTTATTTCATATCGAAAATCATGTTGGAAATTGATATTTTTTTCCAGGGACAAGAGAAAATGGTCATTTTCCGGTACAAAAGTGCAATATTTTCAGAAACATTCCATCTGCCAGGCCAAATAAACTGTCTGTATTGTTGGTAGTGATGGTCGTTACACGGTGTACCTGAAATGACATGTTTATGAAAAGCCATTTCTGAGAAAATGAGCCAGGACAGCGATTTCCACGAAATAAAATATTGGCTCATGTGTTTACACATTGGACTTTACCCAATCGGGTAAAATGATGACATCCCGTTTCGTGTTTGTCTGTACATAAATTGAGTATTTGTCAACATCTATCTTGTCCTCTGCAATCAGTTTCAATTTTCTGTTCCCACTAGCCAATGCATTTTGTTAAATTTGAAAGAAATGATTGTGTATAAAAACATTATGAGAAAAGAAGAAAAAGTTCCAAAGCAATCTCTTCTTTTCCCATAATGTTTTCATACACATTTATTGAATGATCATGCATTAAAAAATGATTCAAACATTTTTTTTTATTGAAATTAAGACATGGAAAGGGGGGAGACTCTGAGCCCCACTTGGATCAGTCAATGAATGCAACCACCAGCAGAAAACAGAGGCATTGTGGCAGGATCAAAATCAGACATTGATCTGTATTACCAACAAAAATAATTGTATTTATTGTAACAGATTAACTATATATTATATGTAGGTAACAGTGGTAGATTTAGGATTTCTGTGATGGACTGATGGGGTTCAAACACACTAAATAGGGGGTTCCTTATCCTATTATTGTCCAATTCTTGACTGATTTTCTGTATGAAAATGAAATAATTAGGCTACAGACAGGGGTTCGTTTGAACCCCTCCCCCACCCCCACCCCGCCACCCCCCCCCCCCCCACCCCCGAACCTGCCCTGGATCTGCCACTGGGTAATCTGCTAAATATTTACAATTACTTCTGTTGAGGGCTGCTGGTAGGAATAAATAAACACAAACAAGATATAATGGTAACACATTTCTTAATTTTTTTCTTCTCTTTTTGATGAAAAACTCTTAATTTATTTCAGTATAAATCAAAGCAATTGGATGACAAGTACACATTACAGGTTCACAATACACAAACCTTACTTTGCAGGAGCAAAATGATAATTATACAATTGTTTTAACCCTTTCACAAACAAGACCTGCTTTGAAGTTTCTAAATAAGATTTGGGGAATTTTTAAAGAACATAAGCAATTGTTGATAATGAATTGCTAATAATCAGCAATTTTCCCCTTTCCTTAAGGTAGTCCACACCTAATGAGATTTGTGCGACTTCGGAATTATTCGGGTGCGGTCGAAAACATTTGGCAGCAGAATTTGCCACCGCCAAATGTTTTCGACCGCACCCGAATAGGCTCCAATACGTAATAACGCAGCTCGAAAAAATCCTATGTTTTATGAATTTTAAAATGACCATATTACAGGTATTCTACCTTAATATTTTTCCTACAATTTGCAGGTTGAATTGTGAACCAGTGAATGGAACATGCTACACTAGGGAGGTACTTAGGATGACTGATTCAGCTACACAAACAGGGGAAGAGTAAGTATTTATAATGCTGAATGCAACATTTTCATGATTTTGCCTATATTTTCAATGCAATATTTCTTACATTTTATGGAAATTATATCATTCAGCATACATTTTTCCTGTCATTTTCATGCATTTCTTCTAGTGTAATAAATTGATTACAATCTGAAAGTTGTCTTTGCAATTTCACTGGTGCTCTTCACATCCATTAGGTGTAACTTGTACCTGTGACTGTTCATGTTTTTGTCTGTAAATACATTTAAAGAATAAGCAAATACATGTAATTCAAAACACAAATAGTAATAATTTTCAACCATCCCCCCACCGGCCACATGATCTTAAATGTTAAAGGCTTGAGAATACATTGACACAAAAGAAGATAATGCTGATTATAATTTTAAGTATTTTCTTCTTTTGTTTCAATGTTATCTGGA
Source organism: Fragum sueziense (assembly GCA_963680895.1). NCBI lineage: Eukaryota > Metazoa > Mollusca > Bivalvia > Cardiida > Cardiidae > Fragum > Fragum sueziense. The sequence continues at coordinate 38,343,358 of OY804606.1, forward strand.
CTAGATCATTCACAATTCTGTTCAAAATTCATTTTGCCATCTTCAGTACTATAGGCTTAGTGCAAATTTGTCCACCCTAAAATTTTAACATTTGGACAACTACTGATTATCATTCCCATCTTTTTCTTCTTTTTTTTCAATTTTGTTTGGACTACATCAAGCACAATTCTGTTCTTTATCAAAATTTATTTTACAATCTGCAGTATAAGCCGAGTCGTCTCTGATGCAAATTAGTAAAATGGAGCGACTTAGCGGAATTTGCATCAGAGACGAATCGGATTATCTGCAGTAGTACAAATTTGACCACCATAAAATTTTAACATTTGGAAAGTGTTAAAAAAACAACAACAAACAAACAACTCCCAACAATACAGTCAGATATGACTCCTGACCTTACCAAGGTAGATGAAGACCTGTTTAATATTTAGAGCAACAGAGGAGTGGGTAAAGACATTCTAAAACTGTTATTTCAAATCCAAAACCTATGTTTTGGGTACTCATTTGAATAATCTTTAAGATTCCAATGAAGACCTGCAACATAGGGTTTGATATAGAATAATGTTTCAAATATTGAACTATGAAAACTACTGTTTAATGCTCTAATATTGGTGAGCTGGGTCAGAATAGCTCAGTCGGTAATTGTAAACATCCGAATCTTTTAATACAGGGGGCAGTGGGTTCGAACCATGGCTCAGCCAAAATCCTATCTAACCAGAAAAAGTGGTGGTGAAGGCATTCTAACTTTGTAATTTGGATTCCAAACCCTATGTTGTGGGTATTAATTTGAATCATCTTGACAAGACGTTTCCTATGAGTACCCTTGACATAGGATTTGGTGAACAATAAATGCAATATTGCATTTTAGGAAGCCGTCACTCCCTCTTATCTGTAGCTCTGTATCTGACATTTCTGATTGTGTCTGCTACAAATGCATATGAATTACCAAAATGAGTGATCAGCTGGAGTTTTAAATTGGATGATGTGGTAGTACTGGTAAAAGAGAAGCAACAAGACCTATGGTTAGATCCCCAGTCAAATGCCCCATTTAACAAATAATGATGCAATTGGATCAGAATGATGATTAGTATCATTACCTGCATGCATCCGCCACATCAGGCCCCGACCGTTTTTACCGATAAACATTGTCAAAAGAAGCAATGAATGTGTCAACCCAGGCAGCCAAACCTAAAATGAATAAGTCTAAGATTAAGTACTAGAGCTCATCAGATTTACCCTTTCTCAAATGACAAAATATTTTGAAAAATCATTTTAAAGACAGATTCAAAAGACAATTTTGATCATGGATGGTAAAGATTAGATTTGTGTACAATAGCCAATAGCACAGAAAACATTGAGGCAAGAGAGAAAATGCTGGTTATGAGTCTTTTCTTTATTACCCCCATGTTTGCTTGAAAGCAAGTCTTAGTGGGGAGCAAAACCATGTCTTGTTTGTGAAGAGTTAATCTGATCTGACAGGCTATTTAATAATATGATTTTCTTAAATAAGCAGATTAATTTATAGAACTCGTTCAAATAAATGAATACTGAAGTTGAGAATCCCGATTGCTATCGAGGAAAGGGCTAGAATGTTTGGTTATTCCCGTTACTAAAAATAGAATGGAATGTGATGAACACCGGTCCGACCAAAAAGTTAAAGATCTAGTGTGGAATAATAAATTAATGATTTAAAAAACATACGTGTACATGTGCCGGTATGTGTACTTACTCGACATGTGAAATAAATCTCCGTAAGCGACTCGGGTGTAGATATTTCTCATTAAAGATGATGCGGCCCCTCGGACTTTCGCACTGATGCCAGTCTCCCGTATCCACTTTGAGTCGGCGCCATTCGCCTTTATTCGAATGTTTTGGCTATATCCATGTGTGAATTAATCCAATGTCATCTCTGCAACATTTCTACCGACAAAGTTTTGCTTGTCAGTCAAAAATTACGGAGAAATATCTGCTGGAATGTTTGACAAGGAAATTTGTCGCGGCTTCACCGGAAGCGATTATATCGATAAAATGGGGGCTTTATTAGCAACAGTATCTAAGGGGCGGGGCTTATCTACAAATCTCGGAAAGGTGCATTGTATTAAGGAATCCATGTTACCTGAGCATAAAGGAGTTTGACAGCATCACAGTTCACCCTTTCCAAAACAAGACCTGGTTTTGACATCCCTGATAGAAAAGATTTGGGAAAACATTGAGACAAAAGAAGAAACTGCTGATAACCAGCAGTTTCTCCTTTTGTCTCAATATTTTCTGTGCCATATTTTACACAAATTCTATCTTTAATAACATCCATTTTGTCATTTGTGACAGTCTTTGAAGTTGATCACCCTAAAACTTTGCAATTTTGTTAAAGTACAATCAGCATGTTTGACACGGGGTCAGAATGTACAAAGCCATCAGTCAAACCCTGGCTGTCCGTGACAAGTACAACAACACTAGAATATTGGATGTAGGCTCACATTTCTAGTACAAGTCACTCAACTGTAACTGGACCCCTGCAGCCACTTCCCAACAACAAAATTCTTGGGTGGTTCACTTCAAAAACTGCCACAAATGACAAAATGGGTGTTACTAGAGGATTTGTGTAAAATATGGCAAAGAAAATATTGAGACAAAAGGAGAAACTGCTGCTTATCAGCAGTTTCTTCTTTCGTTTCAATGTTTTCCCAAGCCTTTTCTATTAGGGTCGTCAACAAGGTCTTGTTTGGGAAAGGTTGTCACAAGCAATTTCTTCATTTCCCACAATGTTTTCCAAAGCACTTATCTTTCAGTAGGCGTACATCATTATGAGGGAATGTGTTAGTCCTTTCCCAAACGTCAAAGTTTTAGAGTGATCTACTTCAAAAACTGCCACAAATGACAAAATGGATGTTATTAAAGATATAATTTGTGTATATTATTGCACAGAAAATATTGAGACAAAAGGAGAAACTGCTGGTTATCAGCAGTTTCTTCTTTTGTCTCAATGTTTTCCCAAGCCATTTCTATTAGGGACATCAAAACCAGGTCTTGTTTGGGAATGGGTTAAAGGAAAGAAGGATCTAGAATTTCATATGTTTTGTTATACCTGGAAGTTTTTTGTAAGGAATTTAATTATAACTATATTGATTTTATATTTCTATATTAGTGAAAGTCTTTGAAGTAAGCTTTATCAGATTCATTACCCTTGCCTTTCATATCTAGTCTAATCTTAACCCTTTCCCAAATGTCAAAATTTTAAGATGGTTGTATTCAAAAGCTTCAGATGATGACAAAATGGATGTTAATTGAAAGGAGATTCGAGTACAATTTAGCTCAGAAAATATTGAGGCAAAAGGAGAAACTGCTGGTTATCAGCAGTTTCTTCTTTTGCCTCAATGATTTCCCAAACCATTTCTATTGAGGATGTTGTCAAAACCCGGTCTTCTTTGGGAATGGGTTAAGCCCAATGTCTCATACAGACCAAGATTGGTTAGAAATAGTGAATTAACCCTTTCCCAAACATCAAATTTGCAAAATTTCCATTTCAAAAGCTGCTACAGATGAGAAATGGACATCTTTTAATAAGATAGAATTTATGTACAATTTACCATGGAAAATATTAAGACAAAAGGAGAAACTGCTGGTTATCAGCAGTTTCTTCTTTTGTCTCAATGTTTTCTCAAGTCATTTCTAATAGGGACGTCAAAACCAGGTCTTGTTTGGGAAAGGGTTAAGAGCAATAAAAGTATTATAGCTTTTAGATCATTTCTTCTATTTTCCAATGGAAGAATGCAGGCCACATTTAATTGAGGTGGGGTTTTGTAAAAGGCTCCTGATGACCTCTAAGACCAGCATAGATCCAGATCAGCCTGTACCTGTAACCCACAGAATCCACGCTGCTCTCTAAATTAGCTGCAGGAGATGACAAAGTGGATGTTTAAAATTAAGATGTCAATTCTGTAGAATCATTTTCATCATCCTGTTGGCCTTCCATTTGTCCTCTGCCGAAGGTGGGGCCTTTCTGCTTAGTCTGGATCAAAACAGCTTGAAAAATATTGAGGCAAAAAGGAGAAAATACTGATCATCAGCATTTTCTTCTTTTGCCTCAATGCTTTCCTAGCATTTTCTATAAGAAACATCAAAACCAAGTCTCGCTTTGGGCTGAAAATAATAGCTGTGAAAGGAATATGAATCAAATATCACAGGAATAATCTCCAGAAAGACTTCAAACCCCAATTAGGATATTTGAAGGATAAAATTCCAAGATCTTCAATCAAACTGAACCCTAAAAACAACTTGGTCATAAAATAATAATAAAATCTTACTGGTCCTGTACAATCCTATTAGAAGAAGAACATCTCTCTGGGTTGGAGCAAGAATATTGTAACTACATAAACTTTTGAACACATTTACAACAGTGTTGCACTAACCCTCTATCTTGGTTATTTTGTGCCACTAGAGACCTATAGCCTGTCTTACAACCATTCTCACTATTCTATTTTATGTGTCCTTATACACCACACTTCTTCAAAGAAGCACTACATCCCCGTTTTTTTTGTCTAACTTCAACCTTTCCTAAACTAGAAACATCGCAGAGCAAGTGAAATCATGGTTATTAACATTAGAGTCATATACATTTTCATAAAGATCCATCTAACAGTTTGAGAGGAATTGCAACAATGGGGACAAGATAAACAGACTGACTGACAGGGTGATTTCTATATCATACCCCCCCCCCCCATTTACTTTTGATAGAGGACAATATATAATTATTGTACAACACAAATTGCCAATGAGCCGATTCAGACAAACCTGGATCCAGATCAGCCTGATTATAATCCATGTTGCTCTCTTAAGACCTGCTTTTGGCGTCTCTAATAGAAAAGGTTTGGGATAACCAGCAGTTTCTCCTTTTGCCTCAATATTTTCTTGGCTATATCACATACAATTTCAATCTTTATGAACATCCATTTTGTCCTCTGAAGCAGCTTTTCAATTGGACCAATAAAATCCCTGGATTATTTGTGTAAGGTGTAAGGGTGAAAATAAAGTCTGCAGTCCCCCAGTCATCAAGCTGTATTTTACAATAAAATAATGGCTACAGGAGATTTTTTCCAGCAGACAAATTCAGCACTCCATCATCGGACCAGTTACTTCATTGTTGACGCAGACATTTAAATTGACAACGTCAACATTTCACAATAACACGATAATACACTGGTCGAAGTTTAGAGAATTCCCAGACGACAAGATAAATATGGAAACTTCAACAGAAAATCTGCAATTTATAGCTTTGATATTCCTGAGGATAGAAACCTTTGAGGAAAAAGTAGAAAATGCTGATAATCAGCATTTTCTTCTTTTTCCTCAAGGGTTTCTTAACTAATATCCTGCATGTTGGTCAAGGATATGGCTTTTTAATTGTCTGGAAAAGGGTTAAATTGACAGAATAACATCTCCAAACAGAGACAAAATGAAATGTCTTCTGTCAAAAACTTCTGTCTTCAATACCAAACAACCAATAACAATGCCCCAGCGAAAAAAGTTCAAGAATGCATTTCTAGCTCTAGAACTGTTCTTGAAGTGCCATTTAACATTCTAGAACAGTTCTTGAACTTAAACTTTTTGCAACAGCGTGTACCTTTATCTTGACAAAACTCCATACAATGCCATGCTACAAGGGACTTTCTTGGAACTGTGAAATTTTGTGACAAGAATTTTAAGCCATGCAAAGGATAAGCACAAAAGTATAGTAACAATTTTCAAAAGGACTTCAAACCACTGAACATGAAATATATTTATTACTTCAAACCAATTTAATAATGAACATCCATAAGGATACACAATTTTGTCTCTAAATATAAGACTCTGGAGAAAATGTCAAGAATAGATGACATTCAATACTAATTTTTCTATGACACAATGGTGAGGATCCTAAAATAATTCCAGATGACACTAATTGTCCTTCAGAATACAAAGTACAATCTACAGAGTGCCTGTATTTGTAACACTGCTTCCATGTGTGGCTGTAAAGGCCCGGTCCCACTGGCCGATTGACAAAAACGTATGCAACAAGGTGTCAAACTGTCACAAGATACGCCCGTAACACTGCTTTATGTCAACAGGGGGAGCGGGTTGGTAAAAGTTTCATGGTCCTAGCTATTATACTTTTCGAGATATGCCCTGGACGATTCAAGTATGAAAACAACAAAGGGCAATAACTCAAAATATAGGCTAGGTAGAGTTAAAATTCTTGTGCACTGCACTCCTCCTTAGTGAGATCTATAAACTCATGAAGTTTAATGATCCTAGCTATAATACTTTTAGAGATATACTCCGGACAAGATTCAAGTATGAAAAACAACAAAGGGCAATAACTCAAAAAATAAGCCAGGTAGAGTTATGGTTCTTGTGCACTGCACTCCCCCTTGGTGAGATCTATACACCCATGAAGTTTCATGATCCTAGCTATTATACTTTTAGAGATATACTCCGGACAAGATTCAAGTATGAAAAACAACAAAGGGCAATAACTCAAAAAATAAGCCAGGTAGAGTTATGGTTCTTGTGCACTGCACTCCCCCTTGGTAAGATCTATACACCCATGAAGTTTCATGATCCTAGCTATTATACTTTTAGAGATATACTCCGGACAAGATTCAAGTATGAAAAACAACAAAGGGCAATAACTCAAAAAATAAGCCAGGTAGAGTTATGGTTCTTGTACACTGCACTCCCCCTTGGTGAGATCTATACACCCATGAAGTTTCATGATCCTAGCTATTATACTTTTAGAGATATACTCCGGACAAGATTCAAGTATGAAAAACAACAAAGGGCAATAACTCAAAAAATAAGCCATGTAGGGTTATGGTTCTTGTACACTGCACTCCCCCTTGGTGAGATCTATAAACCCATGAAGTTTCATGATCCTAGCTATTATACTTTTAGAGATATACTCCGGACAAGATTCAAGTATGAAAAACAACAAAGGGCAATAACTCAAAAAATAAGCCAGGTAGAGTTATGGTTCTTGTACACTGCACTCCCCCTTGGTGAGATCTATACACCCATGAAGTTTCATGATCCTAGCTATTATACTTTTAGAGATATACTCCGGACAAGATTCAAGTTTGAAAAACAACAAAGGGCAATAACTCAAAAAATAAGCCAGGTAGAGTTATGGTTCTTGTGCACTGCACTCCGTAATGATGAGAAGAATATAACTGCCAAGTTTAAAGTCAATCGGACTTAAGGTGACAGAGTTATGCTCCGGACAAAGAAGTGGACGCCGCCGGACGCCCGGACGCCCGGACGCTGGACATCACGGGTGATCCCATAATACGTCCCGTCTTCGACGGGCGTATAAAAAGGACACAGCGGACGAGCAAAATTTAGGTAGTGGTACCATCCGTTTTCATCCGCTTTTAAAAAATGGCGAAAATATAACGGAAAAGGGCGCACGTCAGTAGTAAATAGCAGGGATTTTAAACGGATATTCGTGGGAAGCCTGGCGGATGGGAACGGATGTCAGCTAAATTTACGGAATACAACCCAGATAAAAACTCTTTTTTCCATTTGTATACTTCATGTACGCGATGCATATGCTTACATCCTTTCTATTTCCGTGCTGCTAACGATGTATAGACGTTCCATCTACCTTATCGTTCCCCTATCAATTCCTTTTCAGTTTCGGTTGATTTGAGTTTCAAGGATGCCTATAGGATGAAGAAAGGATACAACGGACTGATAACGGACATAGAATGTCTGTTGCTCCTATATATTGCGGATTTATTTCGTACACGACGGAAGGTTCATCCGTTCTAAAAGTTTTGGGCAGCTCAAAACTTCTTGCGCGGATGAAATTACGGTTGACGGATGCCCGTTGAATAAAACGTATGCAATAAGTACACATCGGACTTCCAACGGATGGAAAGAGACGTCTAACGGAAAGCAAGATTTTTTGTACGTTTTATATCCTCTTTGCATCCGAAAGTGCATTGGGACCGGGCCTTAACCCATTACCACACAGTAACTCTTTTTGACTCCCCACAAGATAATGGCTTTGGAAAACAGTGTGGAAAATGAAGAAATTGCTTGTGACAAGCAATTTCTTCATTTACCACAATGTTTTCCACCCTAATAGACCAAACAAGAGGGCCTGAATCGCTCCACTGGCTAAAGTGGAAGAATTATCTCATGATTTCCTGTAAGCCTTGCACAGCCAAATCTTGAAATTTGTGAATAAATTTTGAAGAGAGACTCAAAGAACATTCTAGCAAAGTCTGTTCAAATTGGCCTAATGGTTGATTTTTAAAGAATTTTCTTATGATTTCTCTAAGTCTGATAAGCCCCTTTCTCCCTGCCATTGCCACATTTTTTTTACAAATGTAAAAATTTGTGAACAAATTTTAAAAAGAATGACTCAAGGCACAATTTCCTGCAAAGTTTGGTTCAATTGGGCACACTAGCTGATTTTTAAAGAATTTTCTTGTGATTTCTTCAAGTCCGATAAGCCCCTTCCTCCCTGCCACGCCCACTTTTTTTGACAAATGTAAAAATTTGACAAGAGAGACTCAAGGCACATTCCTGCAAAGCCTGGTTCAAATTGACCTAATGGTTGATTTTTAAAGAATTTTCTTATGATTTCTTTAAGTCCTATAAGCCCCTTTCTCCCCGCCACGGCCACATTTTTTGACAAATGAAAAAATTTGAGAACAACTTTAGAAAAGAATGACTCAAGGCACATTCCTGCCAGGTTTGGTTCAAATTGGCCCAATGGTTGATTTTTAAAGAATTTTCTTATGATTTTTTTAAGTCTGATAAGCCCCTTTCTCCATGCCATGGCCACATTTTTTGACAAATGTAAAAATTTGTGAACAAATTTTGAAAAGAATGACTCAAGGCACATTCCTGCCAGGTTTGGTTCAAATTGGCCCAATGGTTGATTTGTAAAGAATTTTCTTATGATTTCTCTAAGTCTGATAAGCCCCGCCCTGCATAATCCGAGTCTTCTCTGATGTAGATACGCTCTTAGATATTTTGATTTTTCGCTATTTACATCAGAGAGCGTTGCTCTTTGAAAACAGCGGAAAGTTCGGTAACGTTACAAGTAACTTGAAGCTTTGTTTTTGTGTATCATATCGAATCACTCGGTAAAACACTGTAGGGTATAGATCAATAAATCATTTTTTGTCATACCTGACCAAAAATTTCATTTCAAATCGGCCTGCTGGATCGGCCTGCTCAGGTGAGGGTTGTTGCAAAACATTGCCTATTAACCTTTTAGAAATACTTTTTGGTCGTAATTTTTTCAGCAGCCATAACAATAAATGGTTCATTTATCGATATCATCAGGGGTTTTAACGATAGCGTTTAAGATCGGACGGTGAACGATGCGCAACAATTTGTTGCGAACTTCTTGGTTTTTTCAAAGAGCAATGCTCTCTGATGTAAATGGCGAAAAATCGAAATGTCAAGGAGCGTGTTTGCATCAGAGAAGACTCCGATTACGCCCTGCCATGCCCACATTTTTTGACGAATCAAAAATTCGCGAACAAGTTTTGAAAAGGGTCACTAAAGGAACATTCCTGCCAAGTTTGGTCAAAATTGGCCTACTGGTATAAGAGGAGAAGGACGCATGACGGACACAACGCCATGACAATAGCTCGCTGGCCTTTGGCCAGTGGAGCTAAAAATATCAAATTTCATTCACTTTTAGTTATCGTCTGCAACATCTTTGAATTTGGACAAGTCAAATTTTTGTCGTTTGGTAATGGGTTATTAAGGACCATGGACATGGATATTTTGTCCTTTCCAAATTAATCCCATGTTTTGATATTCAGTTGCTAGTAGGAGCAGTTTTGGGGAAACCTTAGAAAATCGTTTCTTAATATCATTATGAGAACTCATCAAACATGAAATGACAGAATTTCAAACACCAACTTAAGTCTGTCTTCTTTCCAAAAAGTCATTTTCATTTTGCAAGCAGGAACCTTTCAGCAACAAATCTCAAAACACAACTGAAAACACAAGCAAGGCACATCTATATATCTATATCAATGAAATACAACAAAACCATTTCAATCAAAATAATATCAGCTTCAGGGAGAGCATTTTCTTTCATAAAATGTCATTAGCCGTTTTCTTTTCTGTTTTGTCATAACTCATATCTTTTGTCTACTGTAATGGCTTTAAGGTAGATCTACAGAAAATTGAAACACTCATTGTATATAATGTTACAAATCTCCAGAGGCCGTGTTCTTGTGATCAAAAGACAGAAAAGTCTCCTTGAACGTTTATAAAGACAACAGCCAATTTTCTGTAACCAATAGAAGTATAGTGTCGCTTTTGTTCAAAAACCTTGTAACTACAGTTTTTTATACAGCTGAAGGTTCAGTCTCCAGTGCACAGTCTGTAAAAAAGAATGGCATGTCTCTGTGAAAGTTGAAATGTGTACATTGCCTTCAAACCTTTAAAAAGCTTACTTTTCATTGTTTTATAATGTATTAGCAAAACACAACGCAATAAAAGATGAAAGTTTTATGCAAGACATTGAACAAGAGAATCAAAGCTTTTTGAGCAAGAAGGAGCTGATTTTGATTTTCCATACAGGACATGTGCCGTAAGCAGTTAGTTGATGAATGTAATTAAAATATGTACATGGCAAATACTTGACCATAAATATTGTATGACAAAAGACATACATCACTTTCTCCCCCTCCTACAACCATGATAAATGTTCATATAGCAGTTTATTAACCCCCTTAACAAGTTATATGTTATACGAACAAAATGCAAAATTGAGCCACAAATACAAGTTTGGTTTACCATTGCAAAAGTATTCATACAGCAGTTTAAGAACCCCTTAAAAAGTCATAATGTTCACGAACAAAATGCTAAATCAAGCCACATAATATGACCAAATGGCAAAATTATGGACTAGCCCAAATTCAAAGATGCTGCATATCCTCCACTTAACCCAACAGGACCTGGTTTTGACATCCCCAATAGCATTGGCTTGGGAAAACATTGAGGCAAAAGAAGAAAATGCTGATAATCAGCATTTTCTCCTTTTGCCTCAATATTTTCTGTGCTATAATCTACACAGATTCTATCCTTAACCACGGCCGCTTATCTACTTAATCACAACATTTTGTTGTGTATGAAAAAAAGTTTAGAGGATATCCGGTTGGCAGTTAGAGGAGCCGACAAATCGGCGGGTGAAAGGTGAGTCTCGTCTTTTAATCGAAATGTTCTTGTTTCTAGCTCGAAAATCAAAAATCGGAGAATGTCATACAACCCTTTATTCATTTTCACATATTTGTGAGCCCCATCCAAACCCCGATTCCCAGAGATTGAACGGAAATTCATTTTCTCCCGTTGCAAGGGTAGCCCCAATATTGACGTTTCGTCAATCCTGATGAGCGTTTGTCCACTTTCTGAGGATGAATGGCCCAAAACCTGTGTGTATTATAAAATAGTTGTATGTACATTACATCGCGCAAACAATGTTTTAATAACTTACTGTCGATCTTTGAAGAAAATCAGTTCTTCCGGTCAGTTTGTGCGTTAGAGGATAGGTTGTGAGTAAGAGGATAGGTTGTGATTTAGAAGACAGAATGCATTCATCGCATTTAATACCATTTGTCATTTTTTATATGCGAATTAAGCCAAACCGAAATACTTTCATTACTAGACTAGTCTTGTCCAAAGATTAAACCCTTATTTCACTTAAGAATCACTTTGTCATTTTTATTTGACGAGAGTACGAGTTCATTGTGATATGATTTAGAAAAAAAACCTTTTTACACACCAATTATGTATATATCATGTTACTTATCTCATCTAAATGAATGTAAGGTTCTCATGCATAATAGATTTATAACAATGTTTGATATAAACATTCACTATCCTTTGTGTTTCTTTCTGTCTGTCTGTACACTGTGCGTCTTCATGTGAACTTTTATACAATTCAAAGTAAATACTACATGCAATATTCCAGCCATTTTTGTATGCTCTAAAGTAGCCTCTTTAAAATATAATGCGTAAGAAGTGGAAAAACCGGAGACAATAAAGACGTGTCAAAGATACAGATCTGTAAATCTTGTTTATCCATAGATCTTCTTGTTTATTGATTAAATATGTTTAATATTAAGTCACCAATCATATAGGCCGACGAATTGATACATTAATAAATTTTGCAAGTTGTAACATACATTAAAGATGAACTTTGTGAAATCCGTACTTTATCACTTTTGTCAACTTCAACAAACCACGTCATCGTTAAAAAATATCCACGCATGCCTCACTTCCAAAATATTATAAAGTTCCTGCAGCTTATTGAATAAGCGATAAAAATAGCCTAAAGTTTCTCCACTCCATACATCCCGTATCAGATTAGTCTGATCTCATTTGTGGCGAGAAATTGGGTCAACACATCCTGAAAATCAACAAAAGCAAATTATTAACATTGGAAGTAAGAAATTCACCGCTGGCATGCAGCTTCATATCATGCAGAAACTAACGACGGTAAATAACCCGTTTAGAAATGATTCCAATGTTGTAATATATCGTTTTAGAGATCATTCCATGAGAAAATCAATGACACAAAAATTATCACTTTACCTCTCTTAATTAAAAAGATTTATGACCATTTGAAGTTTATACAAATATAGACAAAATCTGTCGAATCTACAATTTTGCGTGTAGGATTCTTAACATCATTCAATACTCCAAAATAAAGGGCCACTAAAATACTTGGATGACAGATCTAAGTTTGTCTAATAGTCTGGAACACTTTTCAGTACTTACTTTATATATTTAGGGACACGACTTACAAGTATCCAGTTCAAACAGTGAGTTTTCAAAATAGTGAGTGTGTCACCTAATCTGGACACACCAGGAACATGAGGAAAGGTGTTGAAATCTGATACCTGCATTGGAACAACAAATCTATTTTAAATATTTTAACCATTGCAAATACAACTTACAAAGTTTGATTACAGGCATATCTTCACACCACCAACGTTTTAAAAATCTTTCCGAAACAGCTACATTTTAGGTTGGTCCAATTTGAAAAATGCTGCAGACGACAAATGGATACTAATACCTAGTCTGGTTCCCTGTCGTACAATGTATTTTAGTACGTCAGGCATTCTCTAAAAATGGCCACTCCCAGTGGGCTAATTTAATTACAAAGATAAAGAGCAAAGTAGTTTAATTTTGTGAGCAGGGAAGGGTCATTAGAAGAGTAGATAGGTTTCGTTATATTCTTAATACTAGCAATAAAATTTTTACATGACCTCAACGCTAACCCGAAATAAAACGGTTTTAAATTATGTACACGAAAACTATATGAAGGCAATTTGGATGACTGTCTTACCAGTAGTCCGATTAGTTTAGTGGTAGAGCGTCTGTCTTGGGTTCAAGAGGTCCAGGGATCGAATCCCACGTTGGGTAAATGTTTTTCTTCTACTTTTTGTTTTAATACATTTTCTCAAACCAAACTATTCTAGAAATCACTAAGATGCAATTAAAACATAATTGGTAATTGTGTTTTTATTACGTCTTTGCAATCTCTAGAACCATTTCGTATGAAAAATGTAAAAAGAAAGGGGGTGACTAAAACATGTTACACTCCTCGGATTCGAACCAGGGACCTCTAGAACACTAATCAGACGCTCTAACCACTGAGCTAACCGGACTTCTGATAAGATGGTCATCCAAATTGCCTTTATATAGTTTTCATGTACATAATTTAAAACCGTTTTATCTCGGGTTAGCGTTGAGGTCATGTAAAACTTTTATTGCTAGTAATAAAATATACCGAAACCTATCTACTCTTCTAATGACCCTTCCCTGCTCACAAAATTAAAGAACTTTGTTCTTTACCTTTGTTAAAATATCAGGGCAATGGACGTCGCCATTACTGATGTGTGCCTGACCCAATAACGCAGTATTAGGGGCAGGTAAGCCAGACTAACTAATACCAAGATGATTTATATAAAGAGAAGTAGTACAGAGAATACTGAGACAACGGGAGAAATTGCTGATTAACAGTAATCTCTTCTTTTGTGTCCATACTTTACAATCCCTTTCTAATAAGTACGTTATACCATGCCTTGTATGAGAAAGGGTTAAAGAATCCCATTAACACATCATGTAAAAGCAACGGAACAAGAGAATTCGATTTCCTTCATAAAGATTTCTCCAAAAATCCTGTCCCATACAAGATATATTTTATAACTCCCTTGTAAAATAGTTTCGGAAAACATCGAGAGAAAGAAGAAATGGTTGATTACCAGCCCTTCCCCCAATATTTACGCCCTCAAACATATACTTCTCACATCTGTAACTCTTTACAAATAAAGCAGTCCAAAATTGTGTCATTTTGAAAACACTTTTGAAAACACTTCACCCATTACCAAAATGGCTAAATATTTGACTTTTCCGAAGCAAAAGATGTAGGCCTAGCAGACAAGAATATCAGGTGTATGAAATATTAAAAAGAGAACGCGCAAACGCCCTCTTAACTTAAATTTTCATTTCAAATTATCACATGCAGATTGGCAGACAAGCAGACAATGTTAAAGGTCTGTGTCCCTGATGTATCAATTTACTGGGCGTATAAATACGTTATGCCATTTCACTCACCTTTTGAAAATAGACATATCACATAGAGTATTTCGGTTTGGCTTAATTCGCATATAAACAATGACAAATGGTATTAAATGCGATGAATGCATTCTGTCTTCTAAATCACAACCTATCCTCTTACTCACAACCTATCCTCTAACGCACAAACTGACCGGAAGAACTGATTTTCTTCAAAGATCGACAGTAAGTTATTAAAACATTGTTTGCACGATGTAGTTTACATACAACTATTTTATAATACACACAGGTTTTTGGCCATTCATCCTCAGAAAGTGGACAAACATTCATCAGGATTGACGAAATGTCAATATTGGGACTACCCTTGCAACGGGAGAAAATGAATTTCCGTTCAATCTCAGGAAATCGGGGTTTGGATGGGGCTCACAAATACGTGAAAATGAATAAAGGGTTGTATGACATTCTCCGATTTTTGATTT
Source organism: Fragum sueziense (assembly GCA_963680895.1). Classification (NCBI taxonomy): domain Eukaryota; kingdom Metazoa; phylum Mollusca; class Bivalvia; order Cardiida; family Cardiidae; genus Fragum; species Fragum sueziense. The sequence continues at coordinate 38,358,429 of OY804606.1, forward strand.
TCGAGCTAGAAACAAGAATATTTCGATTAAAAGACGAGACTCACCTTTCACCCGCCGATTTGTCGGCTCCTCTAACTGCCAACCGGATATCCTCTAAACTTTTTTTCATACACAACAAAATGTTGTGATTTAGTAGATAAGCGGCCGTGTTAACAACATCCATTTTCTTGTCAGCAGCAGCTTTTGAAGAGGACCACCTGATTATTTATTTTTGGAAAAGTGTTAAATTGTTCAATCTCTGGCTGGAAACATTGTGTTAAATGAAGAAATTGCTTGCCACAAGCAATTTCTTCATTTTCAACAATGTTGTCAAAACTGACTTTAACTTGGACCATCAAAGGCATCATTAAAGGGTATGGGTTTATTTTTTCGATAAGCTTCTTACCGTGACAAAGTGTCCTTCAATAAGATATCATCAATCATATAGAGAAAATCTGCTATCTTATTGGCATTTCCTCAATCCTTACCAAAACATTATTATTGATTTTGATGACTATGGGATGGCAGTTGCTCGTATGTCACTTGACTGAATGGTGTTGGATGCCTCTTGCAACTGCTATGGTCATATCGCGTGGCTGGAGCACCTAACCATGGATTCCTGTCATTTCTCAAACCTGAGTACTACCACAACATCCTTACTGAGTCTCAAGCTGCTGGCCCATACAGGTTAACTATTATAAAACCATCAGTAGGAGAAATTTTGTCTGAAAGGATATTTGCCGCAAAAGGGAACCAAACCCAGGAGCTCATTAGTGAGAGTTTGATGCACTACCAACTATGTCATGGCCATGCTTGCATGAGAATCTTAACCCAAGCTCCAGTCTCCATATTAAAATTCTAACCTTTGCTCTTGAAATGGATTCATTCAATCAATCAACTAACCAATCAAAAAGTCCATTATGGACAACCATGGTTTTTGGGAAGCAAATTTTGCAAAATTTACTTCTCTATGCAGCCACCTCTCTCAGCACTTTACCATTCTCTGCATACCACACAACGCCTTTCGGTCCTCCTCACTATAAATAGTTCTATCAAAAGCAAATATTAATGAGGTAACAGTCATTCGAATATTCAATATGTACTTCTGAAGTTATACATCCTGATATTTAATTGTGTGACTGAAAATGAAACATTCAATTAATCATTAGAAAAGAAAAGACTGACATAGTAATTTGCTTTTTCTTTTGGTTCAAAGATCATGCGCAGTCCAATCAGGCCTTCCTTGTAAACGGGTCAGTCAAATTTACTGAACTATGAAATATATTCAAAGCTATAAACATATGCACGGAATCAAAGTATTCAAGGTATTCAAATGGATAATCAAAGTACCTAATCAAAGTACTCTACCAATCAAAGTATTCAAGGTATTCAAATGGATAATCAAAGTACCTAATTGAAGTACTCTACCAATCAAAGTACCTAACCAAAGTACTCTATCAATCAAAGTATTCAAGGTATTCAAATGGATAATCAAAGTACCTAATCAAAGTACTCTACTTCTGGACAGGCCTACATTATTAACAAATTTGCTTCCCAACAGTACTTTCAGTACTTTGATTAAGAAATAAAGAAAATACTCATACATTATCATTTTCTTTTTTCTTACAGATGAAAAGACAGAAAGAAAGTAAGGTGCACTTTAATACTACAAGCTTGGATTAACTGGATAACTTTTACCAGCATCACTGCTCAGGTGTGGTCCAACTTTATCTATCCTGGATTAATTTCATTAGTAGTAATTAAAGTGACAACTGGGCTATTGGGTTGCACCAATTAAACTATCTGGTCCCCTACAGCATTATTTAAAGAGAAGAATTGTTAAAGGATACTTTTGGAAAAAGAAGCACAAAATACAGGTTTTTCTTATTACGGCATGTCATGTTGAAAAGGACAAAACAGTTTTGACGTTCAATACACTTTTATAGTATAGAATATGTTCAGTGCAACTCTCACTTTCTTATCTGCAACTCCTTTGAGTAACCACCAATCTAAAACTATTGTTTGGTTATGAGTATTTCAAACAATACCTGAGTTTGGCATCCCCGCAAGAAAAGGTTTTGGAAAAATTCTGGCAAGGGATGGAGATGCTGATTACCAGCTTTTTCTCCATTTTCCTCAATATTTTCTATGCTATTTTACACACTAATCTTTAGTAACCTTTATCAACATCAATGTGCTCATCTACAACATCTTTCAATGTTTAAAAGTCAAAATGTTTGCCATTTTGGAATGGATAAAAGTATTCTGTATTCAATTATTCAACCCTTTCCCAAACAAGACCCGGTTTTGACATCCATAGTAGAAAAGGCTTAACCCTTTCCCAAACAACACAAGAGCCGTCAGACGGACAATGCTCCCCGAATAAGGCATTGTCACAATAAATATATGCCATGCAGAGCTAATATAAAGCTAACAAATGTTAAGCCCCCTTTTTGCATGACATATTTTGTATACGCAAATTTTAAATAGTTTATTGTCAAGGGCATCTGATTTGCTACTCAAATATGAAATTTCATCAAATTCTGACCATTAGACTAGGAGAAATTAGAGAAAAACTGTATTTAACCTTAAGTCCCCTTTTCCCATGACGAGGCCTCAAATCCAAAAACCGGGAAAAGTACATCGGCATTTTGTCATAGGGAGTTCACATGGTAAGTTTCATTTGATTTAGCCCAAGGGTTATGGAGAAATCGCTTCGGACGGACGGACGGAATGACGGATGGACAGGACGGACGGACGGACAGACAAAGCGGCGACTATATGCTCTCCCTTCGGGGAGCATAAAAATATTAGGATGCACCAATTTCAAAGCTAATGCAGACGACAAAATGGATGTTGATAAAATTGGATTTATGTATCATACAAGAGGGCCATGATGGTCCTATATCGCTCACCTGAACCAAAATGATATGAGCAACATTTTTGTTCAATTCAATAAATATTTATGACTTCAAGACTGAAAAGAACTTATGGTCAATGACGTGAAAATCGAACTCATCCAAGATCTTATGGTGCTCAACATTGTGTCCAAGATTTGTCTTGTTTGATAAATAATTGTAGATTCTGGAGTATAAACAAGATCGAAAACCGCCGAAAACAGCAATTTTGTCAAGTTCAAGGGCACATAACTCTCAACTTTTTTTATCAGATCAGACTGAAAATCAAACTCATCCCAGAACATATGATCCCCATCATTGTGTCCAAGTTTTGACTTGATTGATCAATAATTGTAGATTCTAGAGTATAAACGAGGTCAAAAACAGCCGAAAACGGCAATTTTTTCAAATTCAAGGGCACATAATTCTCGATTTTGTGGTAAGATCAGGCTGAAATTCAAACTCACCCAAGATCTTATGATACCCAACATTGTGTCCAAGATTTGTCTTGTTTGATAAATAATTGTAGATTCTAGAGAGTAAACAAGTTCGAAAACAGCCGAAAACAGCAATTTTGTCTAATTCAAGGGCACATAACTCTCATCTTTCTAATCAGATCCAAATGAAAATCAGCCTCATTTGAGATCTTATGGTCTCCAATATTGTGTCCAAGATTTGTCTTGATTGGTCAAAAATTGTAGATTTTAGAGTGTAAATAAGGTCGAAAACAGTCAAAAACTGCAATTTTGTCAAATTCAAGGGCTCATAACTCTCGACTTTCTGACCAGATAAGACTGAAAATCAAACTCATCCGAGATCTCATGGTCCTCAACATTGTGTCCAAGTTTTGTCTTGATTGATGAATAATTGTAGATTCTAGAGAGTAAACAAGGTCAAAAACAGCCGAAAATGGCAATTTTGTCAAATTCAAGGGCACATAACTCTCGTCCTTCTGGTCAGATCAAACTGAAAATCGAACTCATCCGAGATCTTATGGTCTGCAATGTTATGTCCAAGATTTGTCTTGATTGATCAATAAATGTAGATGCTAGATTGTAAACAATGTCAAAACTAGGTATTTTTCGCATTCAAGGGCAGATAACTCCTGACTTTCTGGTTCGATCTGACCCATAATCGAACTCATCCGAGATCTTATGGCTATACATGATTTGACCAAGTTTGGTCAAGATTGGCTTATATTTGTAGATGCTAGAGTGTAAACACTAAATTGTGGACGGACAGACGGACGGACAGACAGACAGACAGACAGACAGACGGACGACGGACAAAAAGTGATCACAATAGCTCACCTTGAGCACTTTGTGCTCAGGTGAGCTAAAAAGCCAGGAAAATATTGAGGCAAAAGGAGAAAATGCTGATTTTCAGCATTTTCTTATTTTGCCTCGATGTTTTCCCAAGCCCTTTCTATCAGGGACGTCAAAACCAGGTCTTGCTTGGGAAAGGGTTAAGAAAACATTGAGACAAAAGAAGAAACTGCAGATAACCAGCAGTTTCTCCTTTTGTCTCAATATTTTCTATGCCATATTTTACACAAATCCTATCTTTAATAACAACCATTTAGTCATTTGTGGCAGTTTTTGAAGTGGATCACCCATAAATTTTGTCGTTTGGGAAAGGGTTAAGTCAGAAAGACAACCAATTTCTGTTTTAAATGAATGATAACTTGTATTTGAGTCATTTATTTTATCTATTGTGAGAAACTCAAATGTATTTCCTTCCCAGTTAGTAAGCTGATAGTTAAGATTGAACCCTGTAATTACCATCACAAAACTGCATAAACTCCTTCCCAAACAAGACAAGGTTTTGATGTCCCTAAAAGAAAATGTGTGGGAAATTTAAGTGTTGAGGCAAAAGAAGAAAATGCTGATAACCAGCATTTTCTCCTTTTGCCTCAACGTTTTCTGTGCTATCTTGTACATAAACCCAAACTTTATGAGCATCCCTTATGTCATTTGCAGCAGCTTTCAAATTAAGCCACCCTAAATTGATATGATGATATTACAAAAGTACTTCTTGGAAACCACAATAATCTTTCTCAAACAGTGATGCCTTTTGATATGACATCATTCGATAAGGGTTTAAAAACTTTGCAGAAAAGGAGACAATGCTGATAATCCTTCAACATTTTCTATTTTATATAGCTGCATATATTCTTGCTTATAATTAGTGACATTGATCAATTATTTTGTCATTAAACGGTTTCAAATGGACAGACTTTATGTAATGAGTATATGCCATTATCAAATCTTAACCAAAAGCTCCTTGTGAGATAAAATATTGAAGTTCTTTTAAATGATGAAATAATTAGAATAATTATATACCTTATCAAGTTATATATAAATTATGATGATGAAATTAACCCATTGCTAGATAAAATTTTAGACTTCAAAATATTCACAGGTACAACAAATTTGCACAGATGGACACAGACAGACACACAAAGGACACACTTATGGCAATAGCCCACTCTAGTGACAGCCAGTGGAGCTAAAAATGATCAATTTTTCAAGCATTTACTCATCAGTACAGTCTCTTGTTTGGATGGCACATCCCATACTGAAGGGCTGATAAACAAGGCCTATCACACAAGTTTTATCATATCAGAACATTGAAGCACCTGCATACTTCAAATACCTATATCCTCACGATGGATAATCACGTGATACAATATTTTCAGAAAATCTTCAATAATTTTGTAAATACTGGACCGATTTGATTTCGATTTGAAGCAGAGAATGTGCACAGGACAGACGTCACACATTAGATTGACATGGTTGATTTTTGAAAAAATCAACTGATAAAAAAAGTTATTGAAGATAAACCAAAATTTTGGTTTATCTTCAATAACTTTTTTATCAGTTGATTTTTTAAAAATCCAACACATCCAGCTTATTCCTGGCATTTTCCCACCTTCTCTGCTTCAAACCGAATTCAAATTGGTCAAGTATTAAAAGCGATATTGAAGATTATCGGAAATTCTGAGTCACGTGATTATACACCGTGTTCAAAGATGACCATGATTGGCTTTCTCATAAACTCTTCTTCCTTTTTTCATCTATAAAAAGCAACAATTATATCACCTGACAATACCCTGTTACACCTAAAATTTCTGTGACAATAAAAAATGCCAACAGGTTTATATTGATTCAGCCCTTATTATTCCAAGAACATGGCATGCAGTCATAAACCAGTATTATGACAAAACTTGATTTAAACAACCACTGTAATTATAGAATTAACCCTTTCCCAAACAGCAAAATATTTAGACTTGTTCCATTTCAAAAGCAGCTAGCTAGGGCAAAATCAATATAAATAATATATCAGATTTGTGTTCATTGCAGCTCCGAAAATACTGAGGCAAAAGGGGAAAATGCTGATCGATCATCCGCAATTTCTTCTTAGCCTCGATATTTTCACAAAAGATTTCAAAAAGGGCGCCCAGATGTCAAAATCACGACTTGTTTGGAAGAGGGTTAAATCCAGGCTTTATTGTTTGGGCGGAAATTACTGGAATTATTCTTTATATGATGGGTGCAATTAGACCTTTCCCAAACAACGCTTAGTTTTGATGTCTGAGGTAAAAAAGCCTTTGGAAAACATTGCAAGAAAAGAAGAAAATGTCGCTAAGTAACACTTGTTCCTTTTTGTTTAATGATTCTCATGCTATGAAAAACCTATTTTTAAACTTTCAGTAACATCCATTTTGTAATCTCCTAAATTTCATGCTATCAACTTGGATAACCCCTATGTTAGTTGGGAAAGGGTTAAAATGTTTTTGAAGTGTAAATTATGGTTTATGTCAGATTTCCATGTTAGAACAAATAATAAAACAGAGGATTATATATTGATTTCAAATCCAAGGTCCAAATTTAGACCTAGCTTAAATGATTCTGCCATTTAAACATTTTCCCTAGCAAAACCTGGTTTGAATGACCCTAAATGACACTACCTTAGAAATCAATTAGGGAAAAGTAGAAAATGCTGATCAGCGTTTTCTTCCTTTGCCTCATTGATTTCTATGCAGCATTTATTATTGCTAAAATATCTATTTCCCATAACATTTTGTTTAATTTTTTCAGCACCTTTACTTCCGGACTTGTATAAAATTTTACCATTCCATGGAAAGTGTTCCATAATTCTTCCATCAAGCTAACTATGGCATGTCTATTTGAATGGATGGATAAGTGAAGTATTATGGCAGGTATTGCTTCTTCATTTGAATAAAATGAAAAAGAATTTCCACAGGTTTCAAATTGATGAATTCTTTTATTGTAATTCATGTCAGTATTTCAGTTTAGAAGCTTAGTTGTCATATGCATCTGGATTTAATGTCTCTCAAAGTTAATGACCTTTACCTGAACAATTTGAACAAGAACGCTTACAGTACATGCTGTAGTTGTGCGTTAAGTCCCCCTTTTCCTTGAAACAGCATAATTATGACAAAACATTAATGATGTGCATGAGGCCCATAAATATAGTATCTGTGTTTTGTTAACAAAATGTGGACATACATACAGACATCAGAATGGATGGACAAAGAAGATGACAGCAGAATTCACAGTGTCCACCATCAGCATGCAGGAAGCATGTAGAGGCCATGAATGTAGGACGTTTTGGCCAGGACGTTTTGGCCACCGACGTTTTGGCCACAAAATTTTACAAGGTAGGACATTTTGGCCAAATATGAATTAAATTGAAATATTGATAATTGAAACCATTCATTCTTATTTTTTCCTTATAATGAACTTATATATCAATAATATTATCAAAATGTCTAAAAATACAACTATGAAATAAATTTAATTGGTTCTATTCCTTTTTTCCTTAAAAAACATTTTTGGCCAAAAGGTCCTACCTTGTAAAATATTGTGGCCAAAACGTCCGTGGCCAAAATGTCCTGGCCAAAACGTCCGTGGCCAAAACGTCCGTCCACCAGAGGCCATAGTTATCATAACAGCTACCTCTTTAACCAAGAACACCCGTAATGTGGCCATTTTGAGGTTCAAAATACATCGTATTTAATCGGTTCCTGCATATCCGAACCTATTCCAGCGCGGTCATAAAACAATCAGCAGTGGAACTTTCCACCACCGAATGTTTACAACCACGCCAAAATAAGTTTGGATGTGTAACTATGACGCTAAAAAAAATCAGATGTTTTATTTATCTCAAAATGGCAACATTACGGGTAATCTACCTTAATAAGACCATAACAATAAGTCCTGCTGTACATCAATAAGGCTGATCGCATAACTATTGTAAGTGCATACAGATCATCCATTAACTTACAGCAGTCTTACACTCATACATCAACATGTTCAATGTATCCAGTCCACAAGGTCCTACATCAAACCAACATAAAAGAAAGAAATAAAGGCATGTAAAACAAGTTGTAATCTTATTTTATACTGGCCATAAGAACACTTTCCAATATGGCAGAATTTTGTACTGTAGGACTTTTAAATCTGATGTAGGTGACAAAACAAACATATTTAAAGATAGGATTTGTGCTTGATATAACTTAGAAAATATTGACACAAAAGGAGAAAATGCTGACTTTTCAGCATTTTCTTCTTTTGCCTCAATCCTTTCCTACCAAATCCTATCGGGTCTTGTCTGTGAAAGGGAACAACAGGAATACATCTATTGTTATTATGTTTGCAGATTGACATGATTGAGTTTTACCTTGCTATTACAGGTAACGCTCAATCATGTCAATCTACAAACACAATATAATTCCTTCATTGTGGAAAAAAATCATCTAAATGTATAAATACCGAGTTTCACAAACAATTCATGATTTTCAGGTCTTAAATAGAATTAGACTGCCTGTGAAAACACTGAGGCAAAAGATGAAAATAATGATAACTAAAGTTTTTCCCCATGTGCATCAATATTTTCTGTACTTTATTGTACTTAAGTGTACTCTAATGTGCCCGACTCCTGTACCATATGCTGCAACTTTCTAATTCAAAAGATCTCTCAAAGTAAAGACTTGAAGTATAGACCAGTTCCAACATGTTCAAAGGAACAGGAGGGGAAAAAAGATCTAAACAGACTTAACCATTGGGGAGATTTCTACATCAAATGGCCATAAAAGGAAGAAATAAAAGTCTGAAAAACAAGTTGTAACCTTATTTGATACTGGCCATAATAAACAGGGAAACATCTATTGTATCCTGTACGAAAATTCCTGGCGGACTCCGGGCGGATTCCAGGCGGATTCTGGGTGGAATCCAAGCGGACTAAAGCTTTTTGGACATAATTCCGGGCGGACATGGAAAATTCTAATAAAGTCCGCCTCTGTCACATTTGATATTCCGCCTGGAAAATATTCCATCCAGAATCTGAATTAAAATCCGCCTCTGGTGTAATCATATTCCGCCTGGAAAATAAAAGTCCACCCGGAATCTTGATTTCATACAGGAATTTTCATACTTTGACAATAACATGAGGCGAAATTTTATAACTTAGAGATTTAATGGATGCGGAATTTTCAAACTTATGAAAATTGAAGCACATAGCTATCCTCCAGGAATTTTTAAACTTTGACAATCGAGGGACGACAAATTTTTTAACACTAAGATTTAAGAGCAGTGGGTTCTTCCACAACATCACAGGGTCAAAGGACATGGTTCCAAATGAAAGGTTGAGGCACCAAATATATGCATGTGTAAAATACCAAGGCTCCTTCTCTAAACATGCATAAGACATAAGCAATGAAATGGTTCTGTCAGGTAGATCAAAATCCAAGGTCAAGGTCAAAGGTCATGGGCCCAAATTTATGGTCTTAGCAGGAGATATCCAGAAATGAAATATGAAGGCTCTATCTCTAATACTGTATGAGATAACAGAAGGCTATGTTAAAATTCTTATAAAATAGACTGACCTTCAAGGTCAAGGTCAAAAGGTAGAAGTCCCAAAACAAATGTCTTGGCAAGATGTATCTTTGAGTTAAATATAAAGGCTCTATTTCTAATATTGTATGAGATATAGGTCAGGTTAAAGTTCTTGTAAAGTAAGTACAAGGTCAAGGTCAAAAGCTCAAAGGTCATGATCCAACATGAAAGGTCTTGGCAAGATATATCTTTGAGTGATATATCAAGGCTCTATCTCTAATATTGTGTGAGATACAGGCCATGTTAAAGTTCTTGTAAAGTAGGTCAAGCTTCAAGGTCAAGGTCACAACATCAAAGGTCATGGTTCTAAATGAAAGGTCTTGGCAGGATGTATTCAAGTGTGAAATATCAAGTCTCTATCTCCAATAGTGTATGAGATATAGGTCAAAGTTCTTTCAAAGTAGATTGAACTTTAAGGTCAAGGTCATAAGGTCAAAGGCAATGATCCCAAATGAAAGGTCTTAGCAAGATGATTCTGAGTGAAATATCATGGCTCTATCTCTAATATTGTATAATAAAAAGGCCAGATTAAATTTCTTGCAACATACATGTAGGTTAAATTCTAAGGTCAAGGTCACAAGGACAAATGTCATGATCCCAAATGAAAGGTCTTAATAAAATATATCCATGTGTGAAATATCACAGCTGCATCTCATATAGTTCATAAGATAAAGAATTAACTTGTTGAAAATCCAACCTCCCAGTCTACAGTCTAATTTTGTTCCAGTCTATTACATGATGTAATCAGAAAATTGGAGGGAATTTTGCTTGTCTGACTTTTTTTTAAAAGAAAATAACTGTTCATCGACTGAAGGCTTATATTCAAAATGAAAATTATCATGAGATTAAGGAGCTCACTTAGTGGCAAGACCAAGTAATGCAACATTGGTGAGTGTTCTTTTTACTAAATTTCATTTTTATTTCATGTCAATTTTTACCATTCCCCACCCACAAATTGTGAAGTAAATATTATTTTGCTTCTATAAATAGAAGTCCAAGCGGATTTTTTTCCCACCAGGAATAAATTCCACCCGGATTCTACCCGGAATCCAGGCGGAATTTATTCCAGGTGGACTTTATTCCAGGCGGATTATTTAAATTAGACCTTCCAGTTTACAGTCTAATTTTGTTCCAGTCTATTACATGATGTAATCAGAAAATTGGAGGGAATTTTGCTTGTCTGACTTTTTTTTAAAAAGAAAATAACTGTTCATCGTCTGAAGGCTTATATTCAAAGTGAAAAGTATCATGAGATTAAGGAGCTCACTTAGTGGCAAGACCAAGTAATGCAATATTGGTGAGTGTTCTTTTTACTAAATTTCATTTTTATTTCATGTTCATTTTTACCATTCCCCACCCACAAATTGTGAAGTAAATATTATTTTGCTTCTATAAATAGAAGTCCAAGCGGATTTTTTTTCCCACCAGGAATAAATTCCACCCGGATTCTACCCGGAATCCAGGCGGAATTTATTCCAGGTGGAATTTATTCCAGGCGGACTAATTTAAATAATCCGCCTCATTTTGTTACTAAAAATAGAATTCCGCTAGGAATCAGGGCGGAATTAATTCCGGGTGGAATTTATTCCAGGCGGACTAATTTAAATATTTCGCCTCATTTTGTTACTTAAAATAGAATTCCGCTTGGAATCCGGGCGGAATTAATTCCAGGTGGAATTTATTCCAGGCGGACTAATTTAAATATTTCGCCTCATTTTGTTACTTAAAATAGAATTCCGCTTGGAATACGGGCGGACTTTATTCCAGGCGGACTAATTTAAATATTTCGCTAAAAATAGAATTCCATCTCTTACTTTATCCGCCTCATGTCCGCTTGGAATCCGCCCGGATTATTTCGTACAGGATAGATTGTTCTGGCCGCATGGTGGAAAACTTACATGAGAAGGGCATGAAACACCTCAATTGTAGTTGCAGCATTCTTAAATATATTACCAACTATATTACAACTATGCAAAAGAAACGGCATGCAGAGATAGAGGTTGAAACAACTGGAAGCAATATAAAATCATATTCTCTTTAAACCATTTTGCCCAACCTCAAACATGGTCATTCATACTTGGGAGATCAAAAAGGCGTAACTACAGATTATTCTAGCTTTAGATATGAGGTTTTGACCTCCCCGTAACAAAGAGCTTAACTCTTTCCCCAACAACAGAATTTTAGGGTGGTCCAATTCAAAAATTGCTGCAGATGACAAAATGAATATGACTAAAATTGGATTTGTGTACAGCATAGCAGGGAAAATATTGGGGCAAAAGGAGAAAATGCTGATAATCAGCATTTTCTTCTTTTGCCTCAATGTTTTCCCAAAGGATTTCAGATAGGACCATCAATACGAGACCTTTTGGGGGGAAATGGTTACAAAGAAGAAAGATTGTTTACTTACATGAATTGTGTATCGGAGACAAATCCTGGCAGACTCCTCTCTAAACTGGGATACAATTTTGGCTTGACTTGAATAGCGATTGAACAGACTGACGTCTTGGCATGTAGGGAGTCCAAAATGTCAATAGTGACAAACACTGAAAATAGAACATCACTGCTTTTCAATGAAAACCTCGTAACTGCAGCTTGTTTTAAGCTGCAGTTACGAGGTTTTTGTTGAAAAGCAATGACATGAAAAACACAATGTTTAGATGTTTCTTATACTTTCATCGTAAAATGATACATGTCGTGGCAGGACTGATTTGAAATAATTGAATAGGATTCTAAGAATAGGCATTTGAGTCCAACATGGATTCAGATGATCAGCATGTGCATATGCAGTCTGATCAAGATCCATACTGTTTTATAATATGTTTTTAGAGAGCGTAGTCTCTCTATTAGCAGCCAGAGGCCACAAGCCAATATTTTGCAAACCGAACAACAGAAATAGTTCCTTCCAATGAAGACAAAATAGATCTAAACAACAATTGGAATAGTCTACAACCATACATGTCATTATATAAAAATATATGACTTGTATGATCTATGCAAAAAATTCAAGTAAACAAGTCTTAATTAAATAGAAAAAAGATCAGTGTAGTAATTTGTCATTTACAATTGGGTCATGCAGGTCATTCAGTCAAGTCATGTAACCTAAATTTTGGACAATGCAAACAGTCTAAAAATAGAATCACATTCCACAGACAGATTCTAGTGCATAGTGAGTGTCTATCTGGGTAATGTGTAGTAAAGCCATAAGGTAGTAAAGCCGTAGTATGTTATGCCGTGGATAAAAGGGTCATTAGAGCAAATTTCCTTATCAACTCAACTTCTCATACATTTATGAATGGGTTGATTTGAATTTCCATTTCCTAATCAAACGTGTCTCCAAGAGAAAGTTTTGAAAACATTGAAGCACTTTCTCCTTTTGCCTCAATATTTTCTGAACAATATTATGCACAATTCTAAACTTTAAAAATATTTTGTCATTTGCATCAGCTTTTGAAGTGGACCACTTCAAAAATTGTTGTTCGGAATTTTTTTGTTGTATGGTGACACTATGCTGCATCACAGAAAAAGAGGCTTCAATTATGTTGTCAATAGTTAATACATTCCTCCATTCATAGTTGAATGCATAGCCAAAAGTGCTGAACTCTCCTTATTTTACAATGAAAATTTAGGAAAAATCCAATTTAGCCCCCCCCGCAATAATTCAGACACATTGGCTTCAACAATATGAAATTGCTTCCTACGGGCCTGACACAACTCCACTTATATTCGATGATGGTTTTGCATGACGATCACACAGAATGCTCCCAATTATGTAAGCATGCAATATTGTCACAGTTTGAAATTTATGTTGTGTCAAATACGCTCTCTAACAGTACTTTCAGTACTTTGATTCTTTATCTTGAAACATTATGGTTGTTTAAAATGCTTAAAGGTCCCTTTAGGCCTCATCCACACTAAATTATATTTTTTTCCCAAGATTTGAGTCTTAAATATTAATTACGTATGACCTGAGGCAGGGTTACAAGATACATAACAGCCTCGGCCCATTCCAAAACTACAAAAATTTAGACAGTTCAAAATTAAATGCTGCTGCAGACCACAAAATGGGTGGTTCTTAAGATATTAGTGTAACAATGTCTTTGTAAGAAACAGAACCATAAATAGGTCAAATACCGTATAAAATTACTTGCAAGGAAGCCAAATAAGTGAGTATCCTTACATAAATTGTGTCCGCCTATAAATCTAGATTAGATCCCGAGTTGTTTCCAAGTCAATTTACCCAATCAGGGTGAAGCCAGCGGTTTTCTTTATCGAGGACACAACTTGACATTAACAAATTTGCTTCCTTAAACCTTTCACAAACAAGACCGGGCCCCGGTTTCTCGAAAAAACCTAAGTACATTCTCATGAGAACATGCTCAACTTCAAAGGAATACTCTCCAACGTTGAAGGGTATTCGATTGAAGTTCATGTGGATTTCGTGCGATTTGAGCACGGTGCTCAAATTTGAGTATGACAACGTACCTAAGTTTTTTCGAGAAACCGAGGCCTGGTTTTGACTTCCCTTATAGAAAAGGCTTGAGAAAACTTTGGGTCAAAAGAAGAAAATTAAATAACAATCATCATTTTCTCCTTTTGCCTCAATATTTTCTGTGCTAGAATTTACACCAATTCCGTCTTTATTGACACCCTGTTTTCATCTACAACAGCTTCAGAAATTAGAACAATGTCTACATTATTGCCATTTCTTATATTCCCAGCATTCTCTCCTTAATTTTCTCTCAATATTTTCTGTGCTAAATCATAGACAAATGCTATCTTTGTCAACATCAGTTTTGTCATCAGCATTTATATTATCATTGTCTGGATGGGTGACCAAGTGCGTGATCGCTACATGTGTAGACTTTCACACTGACGCAGTAAATGACATCAAAATAAAGTAAACAATTCAAAATTGATAGCACTACAACAGAGTTTGAATCGATCAATACGAACGATAAACTCTGTATCTAGACTAGCCATTTGAGACAGGGTTTTCCCTAACAAGACATGGTTTTGACGCACCTAAGAAAATAGACTCGGGAAAGCATTGAGGCAAAAGAAGAAAATGCTGATAATGAGATTTTCTCCTTTTATCTCAATATTTTCTTTACTATTATGTACACATATACCATCTTTATCTCTATCCATTGTCCTCTGCAGCATCTTTCAAATTGGACAACCCTAAAATTTTGCCGTCTGGTAATAGGTAACAGTTAACCCTTTCCCAAACAAGACCTGATTTTGACGTCCCTGCTAGAAAAGGCTTGGGAAAATATTGAAACAAAAGTAGAAACTGCTGATAACCAGCAGTTTCTCCTTTTGTCTCAATATTTTCTATGCAATATTTTACTCAAATTCCATCTTTAACAGCTTCTGTTTTGTCATTTCTGGCAGTTTTTGAAGTGGATCATTTTAAAATTTTGCAGTCTGGTAATAGGTAACAGTTAAAGTACAACAATGGGGAACGATTTTATCCAGTTAATCGTGACGTAAATTCGGACAAACAAAATAGTATTTCATAGGTGTTGTTATAAAATCTCGTAACTACGGCTTGATTTAAGCCCTAGTTACGAGATTTTATAACAACACCGATGGTTTATCAAAACATAACGGTAAACCTAGTCTATTTTTAACACAAATTTCTTTGCCATTCCCCTCACTCCATATGTTACCATACTTGTCTGCCATACGACACCAGTAAATACAGCTATTCTTAAACAACCCATTATTTAACTATCAATTTACGACAGCTGTATAGACATAGAGATTAAATAATGCTTTAACATCAGAAGATACTGAAAAACAGCCTAATAAAGGAAGACGTATCTCTTCTTTTCAACAAAAACCTTGTAACTGACGCTTGTTCTATGCTGCAGTTAAGATGTTTTTGTTGAAAAGCAGCAATATTTGAAAAGTAGCAATATTTAGAATGAGAACAACTTCAAAACTTAACTTTTCAATCAAGTTTTTGCTTGTAATAAGGTCTATGTATAAATATGAAGTTCTTTGCAAAGATTGTGTAATAAGTTTTCTATTATCAAAACCAAGAAATTTACCATTAGGAACATGCAATGGCTCACTCAGTTAACTCGCCTGCATGCTCCTTATGGTGCATTTTCTTCTATACAACAATGTGATATATGTAGCCAATCAATTTCATATATCACCTCTTTGTTCTGATACCCAAGTACCAGAGGATAGTTGTCACACAGAGGTACCCTGTACAAATTTTGTACTTCGTTGGTGTTAATGCAAAATCTTACATCTAAAGCTGTAGATACAAGGTTTTGCACTGAATTGACTTGTTTCAGTCCTAATTTTAACTCAAATATTTCAGCACTGTTGTTAAAGCTTTATACATGTATCTGTTAGAATTTGTAATCAAACAACAAAATTGTCTTTTCATTCCCTGTATAGATAAAACTCGATAATGTGACCATTATCGGGCTAGCTTTATTTTTGTAAACAGATTGGACGCCTCGAAACGCAATAGACCATAGCCCAGGTGATCATTGCATAACTTATATAATGTTTTAATTCGTCCTACGTAAGAAGTGGTAAAAATATCGACTGACTTAAAGTATAATTGCCGTCAATCTTGCGACCCAGGTTCGAATCCTCTGCGCACCGATATCTTTTTGCTTATTCTGAGAAACTTTTCTTTTAACCCATTTCCAAACGGCAAAAGGACCTCTACTGATAAGGCGAGAAATCTCCCTAAAAGGCTCAAATGGAAAAGTCATTTTTCAAAACATGCAAATTGATTATTATTTCGAACTGTATTGTTAGATATGTATCTAAATCATATGAAAACTGATTTTGTACGATCAAAACGATTCGACAGGTACAGATAACTCTTGGTTTCTGTACCTACCCCCAAAATTACATTTTCTTACCCCACCATTATTCATTAAACCAGATTTAAGTTTTCTTTAGTTTTATAAGCAAAAATTTTCTGTAAATGTAAGGACAATTGGTGTTGAAATCATTAACTATTTTTCGATTTGTCCTCAATGCGCATGCGCATCATTGAAACGAGTTTAAAGGCGAAATCTTCCCGCCAAAATTATGGCATATGGTATATGAGTACTATTTTTAGTATAAAAGTACGTTCCCCCCCGTGACCCAGCAAATCCTTTTTACCAAGGAAGCCTATGATCCAGTTACACAACATATGTCAATGGGAAGCTGGGTCAAGGGGGGGAACGATGTTAGCCAGCCTTGGGAAGGTAGGTATGACTCGGTTTTTGGCGAGAAAGTGCGCGTTTAAAGTTGTTTCAATGGTGCGCATGCGCAATACGGACAAAATCAAAGCTGCCATATGATGTCAACACCATTTATCCCTGTATCTGTAGAAAATAAACTGCAAATAAAAATAAAAGAATCTTCATTTTACCTCTTTGAATACCGGTAGTGTAAGAAAACGAAACCATTTAGGTGGGTACTAAAATCAAGAGTTATCTGCACCTATAGAACTTTTAAAATGACATAAAAATCGTTGTTTATTTCCTTTATTTGTCTACCTACCATAAAGCTTAATTTTGTTTCTCAATTTGTTAGTTTTGAGAATTGACCCATCGAGCTGAGCCTTTTAGGGAGAATTCTCGCCTTATCCGTAGAGGTCCTTTTGGAGTGATCCAAATTTAAAGAAATTGCAGACGACATTTTCAATGTGATGAAACTCGGAAATTGTATGATTTTTTGTGTAGAAAACATTGTGGGAAATGAAGAAATTGCTTGTCAAAAGCAATTTCTTTATTTTCCACGATGTTTTCCAAAGCCATTTTCTTTTGGGGAGTCAAAAGGAGTCACTGTGTGGTAATCGTGCACGGGACACATGCTCATTTGGTGAGTACTACTAGTCATTCCAGATCATTATTCACATTATATTAGTTTGATATTCGCATTCCATATTAGATCGCAATGGCAGAAAAAATAGCAAAGAAGAAGAAAGAAGCATCTCTATTGTTAACAACATTTTAGAGGTGTGCACAGTTCTTGGATATACGCTGTTTGTTTTTTTACATTTTTTAGAAGTATTCATTAATTTTGAATTTGTAAAACCGAGTGGCGGCTCAATGATATTAACATTGAAGGTCAAGCTCAATGAGAATTGCTAAAATAATGATAATAAATTATGATTATTTGGAGTATTGTAATGAGACTAGCAATAAACTATAAATGCTTAAAACAAAACATTCGAAAGTAACCATTAAAAATATTATATTCTCCCAAGCCTCGAACCACCACCTGCAAACCGCGTGAACTGGGAGTGATTCGTAAGCCACTATTGTATCCAATAGACCATTGCGGATATAATACTTCCAATCGGATATTTCAAATTAATGGCTAAAAAAACACATCAATAATTGATCATTAATCTGCCCCTCCTACAGGTAAGTATTGGTTTTTCCAAAAAATGATCGCAATATCGCGTTAGAGTTATACAAGTGTTTTTCCACAATTTAACCCTTTCCAAACAATGACAGGCTTCAATGAACTTAAGCCGGATAACAATTTAAATCATTGAGTGAAAAGAGGTTACATTTATTAATCATCATTCCCTCTATTTTTTTCTAAATATTATCTACCCTTTTAGAGAACAATAAATTGAGAAACATACATTAATTTTGCTGTTAGCCTCAATTAATTTACGTTAGTCTTAAGTTTTATTTTCAGATCTGGAAAAGGATTCCGGATCCTAATCAACATGACTTTTTCATTTAATAGGACAAGCAACAAAACCTTTTAGATGAATTCTTGTTTATCCTGAATCACTATGGAAACTATTGAGCTTTAATTGAGCATAAATGAAAATTGGTTGTGGATTTTATAGCCCAGAGAATAGCACTTTCCCAAACAACAAACTTTTAGACAATTTAAGACTTCAATCAGAAAGCTCCTGAGCACGGAAAAATCGACTTCAATCTAAAAGGAATTCATGTATGTTATAGCATAGAAAATATTGAGACAAAAGGAGAGAATGCTGATAATCAGCATTTTTTTCCTTTTGCCTCAATGTTTTCCCAAGCCGTTTTCTATTAAAGACATCACAAAAGCGTGAGTTGTTTGAGAAAGGGTCCCCATACATCTTGTAGGCCTGACAGAGTTCTATTAGTGGGGGAGAGAACAATATATTGGTTTAGAAATGACTTCAGGACATATTACCATTTCTGGGAAAGAATTGTGCTTAACCCTTCATCCTGTCCCAAACACATAGTTTCAAACTCTGTTAGATAGCATGAGTGAATTATGGATGACGAACTAGGAATCTATTACAAAAGGAGTTATAAATACCCCACCACTACTTTTGTCTGGACAAGCAAATTCTTATACAATCTGGGGCAGCCTGTAACTCTAAAATTCTCAAATATTTGGAAAAGTTGTGTCTTGCACACCTACAGGTCCCAATATACATTTATGGCAAGTTTTAAGCAAGTCAGACAGAACTATTAGAGGAGCTTTCATTTAGTAAAACCAGAGGCTGTAACTCTAGAACTGTTCTAGAATGTTAAATGGCACATGTGTCTATACCTTTAGGTCCCAATGAACACAAAGTATGATGCAAAGTATGAAGCAAATAGGACAGAAACTGTAGAGTTGCACAAACAACCCCTGCGAAAAAAGTTCAAGAACACATTTCTAGTTCTAGAACTGTTCCAGAACATTGAATGGAATTTCTAGAACTATTCTAGAACAGTTCTAGAAGTGCCATTTAACATTCTAGAACAGTTCTTGTACTTAAATCAAGAAGATTTTGCTGACTTAAACTGACCCAACCATCAGGCTGAATGAGGTCACCACTGAAGGCTTTGACTTAAGCTCCCCAGAAATAAAATCCAGTCCCTCTAGAAATTAAAAGATCAATCTGTTTTCATCTCGTTTTTATCATTTATGTATAATTTAACACTCAGTCCCTGACAGTTTCAAATATGTAATTGTCTTGAATTATAGAGTCTGTATGTTTACAGAATTTCTGATGAATTACTGTAAACTTCAGGAAATGTAAATGGTGAGAAGTGTCAAAATTCCATTTACAAATAGTAAATTATAAGTCTCCCATCTTTTTATTTTGCCATTTGACAGAATTGCAATATGCCATAATACTGGATTGTTCTGGCTAAAATTGCAGCAAGATATAACCCTTTCCCAAACAAGACCTGGGGCCCGTATTATTAACGATCGTACGTCTGATTTTTGCATAATTACTTGTAACAACAGCCCTGATTGGCCCAGTCGGATTTCTCGTGCAATCAGATGTCTTGTTACACAGTTTACACAAAAACTTGACCGTATGATGTTTAGTAATACGGGGCCCTGGTTTTGACGTCCCTAATAGAAAAGGCTTTGGAAAACATTGAAACAAAAGAAGAAACTGCTGATAACCAGCAGTTTCTCCTTTTGTCTCGATATTTTCTTCGCCATATTTTACACAAATCCTATTTTTAATAACATCCATTTTGTCATTTAAGACAGTTTTTGAAGGGGACACCCTAAAATTTCGTCATTTGGGAAAGGGATAAATGCCAAAATTAAAAGCAATTCTTTAAACACTTGACCTTGGGTACCAAAAGACAGCAGTGTTCCTCACAAATCAATCATCTATCCATCAATACATGATCACTTCCCAATCAGTTTTCTACTCTATGGCACATGGGAATTTTTGACTGGGCAAAAACTGAGTAGAAAGCCAAAGCATCGCAGGTAAAGCTCATTCACCTCAAAAGCTCCTGAATACCAATGCCAACATCTTGATCTGTACTTGATCACTTGTTCGGGCCTGAGTTGAATTGATGAGCAGTGGAACTATGACGTACTAAATGGGTCAAAAGTCTAGAAAGAGCGTGCACGCAAAAAATATACGCGTCGACGCATAAATTTTATGCGAGCAGTTGAAAATATATGCGTCGACGCGTAAATTTTACGCGAGCAGTAGTAAAAAATGTGAAACCGAGGCTGGCCAATGGGAGAGGCGGGTACAAACCTTTCCCTTTATACCATAAAATTGATGGATGAAACGAAGGATCTGATTGGTTAATAGATAAAATACGCGTCAACGCGTATATTCATGCGAGCAGTTGAAAATTTACGCGTCGACACATAAATTTTCAACTGCTCGCGTAAATTTTATGCGTCGACGCGTAAATATACGCGTCGACGCATAAAATTTACGCGTCGACGCATAAATTTTATGCGTGCACGCTCTAAATAGACTTTTGACCCATTTAGTACGCCATATGGAACCCTATAGCACAAGCTCCACACTATGTTGATGGAGTATTTATCCCTGTCAGTATAGAGTAAGATAAATGTCAGAATATAATCTGCTTCAAGTGTACAGTCATAATTAGCCAACCTACTTCACCAACACCAACAAAATAATGTAGAGATGGTAAGAGGATTACATTGATGGAGTGCCATGCTTAGCCAGTTTGAGTGTTAGCCATTACAAAGCAGCAATATTTTGGGGTGATCCAAATTCAAAGATGTTGCAGACGAGAATTTCAATTGTATGAAATTTCACATCGTTTGGTCTTTTGGAGTAGAAAACATTGTGGAAAATGAAGAAATTGCTTGTCACAAGCAATTTCTTAATTTTCAACAATGTTTTCCAAAGCCTTTATCTTGTGTGGAGTCAAAAGGAGTCACTGTGTGGTAATGGGTTAACCCATTACAAAACATTTTTGCTGTTCCAAATTCAAAGCTCATGCAGACAACAATCTCAAGTAAATAAAATTTGACATTTTTGATTTTTAAGGGTAGAAAACAGTGTTGGAAATGATGGGATTGCTTGAAATTTGTTGGCAGACTTGTGTTACCAGGATGTGGATATACATATGAGGGCAGTTCAAGGCAGACAAAGATACCACAATGTCCATCTTTGGTAGCCTATAGAATAACAGCAACTGCATCTTTACTCCTTACAAATTGTGTTACCCATTTCGAGACTATAAACTTCAAACAACATTGATTTTGAAATAGCAATTTTCTTCATTTGGAAATGGGCGTATAGTAAACACTGAAACTTTTAAAACTTAAAGATATTCTCAAAATTTTAACACCAAAATTCAAATCAGTCTATTTCTGTACTGCATTCTTTCTTTTAAAACCTCCTAACTACACCTTACTCAAGCTATACTTCAGGCGTTTTGGACACAGTAGACCAAAGTGACATTTAAAAACGTCTGTAAAACAAAATACAAGAGTGAGAAAATAACAGCCCCTCTACTTACTATAGTCTCCTAGCTTTGACTCTTTCCTAAACAACAAATTTGTGAAATGGGTCCAATTTTAACTCTGGCTACAAATGACAAACAGATGATTATATAAAGTTAGTATTGGTGAATAATACAGCAAAGAAAATATTGAGGCAAAAGAAGAAAATGCTGATCATCAGCATTTTCTTCTTTTGCCTCAATATTTTCCCACCATTTAACTATAAAAGACATCTAAAGATGTCATTGAAAGGGAAAAGATTAACTTAACAAAATGTATTTTCTGATGGATTTTTCTAACCAGTAATCATTTTGAAACTCTATTCTTACAGCTTCTCACAATAGACTGTAACACTTATTCCTAGACTCTGAAACTCTTTACACAACAGGAGACAAAGTTTGACCACCCAAACTTTAAGAGAGTGCAGTTTTTCAGTAGTTTGTCTCTTCCAGTAAATACATGTGGGAATGGAGAAATGCATGTGACAATTTGGACATTTTCCAGACAGTTTTCTAAAGCCATCATCTTGAGAATGTACCAAAAAGTGTTAACATTAACATTGGGATAATCAACCAGCAGCCACATTCAATCAAGATATGGATTGACTAATCAATTTACAGTCTCAGTGTTGACTCCATTAGAATTCAATATGGGCATAAAGTTCAAGTGATCTATGTTTCGAAGAGAATCACTCACAATGTCACAATGATGCACAATTCTTCAAATATAGGACTAGTGCACAATAATTGTCTGCTAGTGTTCTTTCAAGTAGAATCTTTCAAATCTATGTACAGAAAATGATAACAATAGCAGAGGGATTCAACTTTGCTAAACCAACTGGAATTTACTGAGAAGCTTTTCATGGAAAGGGAAAAGTACTTTAAAGTGCAAGTACTTTGATTTAATTCCTGGTAAAAAGAGAAACAGTATGAATTCTCTTTTAAAGGAAATCTTGATATTGATTTAATAGCCCATTATCTAACAACAAAACTTTCGACTGATCCAAATCTAAAGATATTGCAGACGATAATAAGTCCCAGTCAATGAAATTTTACAATTTTTGTCTTGAATAGAAAACATTGTGGAAAATCAAGAAATTGCTTGTCAGAAGCAGTTTCTTGTCACAAGCTATTTCTTGATTTTCCACAATGTTTTCCAAATCTCGAAGGGTGTCAAAAAGCCTCATGGGAATGGGTTAACGCTTTGCAAGAATTCTAGACTTTTCCAATTTATCATATCAATGTTATGCGAGAAAAAATCTTTATATTGACCCACAGAAAGTATTGGTAGAACAGGATAGAATAACGGAGACAATCATGTTTGGAAATAAGCATTTTCTCTTCTTTCCACTGGGTTTTCTGCCACAGCCATATAAACTGTAAAAATGTATTCGATTTCCATTCAAATCATATCAAACCAAAGCTTTCTGACATGAGAACATCTTAAAACCCATAACTGCACAGTGACGCCTTTCGACTCCTTCACAAGAAAAGGTTTGAGAAAACATTGTGGAAAATGAAGAAATTGCTTGTGACAAGCAATTTCTTCATTTCCCATAATATTTTCTACCCAAAAAGTCATAAAATTTCAAAATTTCTTCACATTGAAATTGTCGTCTGCAACTCCTTTCAATTTGGAATAGTCCAAAATTTTGTTGTTTGGTAATGGGTTAACAAGGCAAAGTGTTACATGTAGAATCTAAATATGGGTTTTAACTAAGAAATGTCAGGTGATGACATTTTGATTATGTTCTTTAATTAGGAAAAAAAGGCTGTAATGGAATCTCTTGGAAACTCTAATGGTTACAAACCTTTTCACAAACAATCACGCAATCTCAAAGGAATCATGAAGTCCAGGAGTCAAAACCTTTCTCAAACGGTAAAATATTCCGTACCTCGTGTTTGAATGCTGCTACAGTCACCATATCAGAAGAAAGAAAAGATTTGAGTACAATATTCATTATTGCACAGAAAAGTTTGAGGCAAAAAGTGAAAATTCTGGCCATCTTCATTTTCTTCTTTTGTCCCAATGTTTTCCAAAGCCTATTTTGTCACAGACATCAAAACAAGGTCTTGTTTGAGAAAGGGTTTGATGAACAATAAATGAAATATTGCATTTTGAAAAGCCATAATCCCCTCGTATCTGTAACTCTGGACCATGTGCAAATCGTCGGTGTAAATGCAAAACCTCGTACAAACTTTTGTGCCCAGTTTCAGACAATTCTTACAGGTTTTAAAATATTTCACTGATCAGTATTGATGACAAACCATTTGTGAACAATGTGTCCAAATTTCAAGCAAAACTTTTCAGTTTGGGGAAAAGTAATTTAACTTTTTTCCCTCCCCTTTGAAATTTTCCAAAAACGAGATACGAGGTTTTGCATTTACAACGACGATATAATAGTAATGAATTTTGTGCTAAAATAGACTGTGTTTACCGTTATGTATTGATAAACCTTCTGTGTTGTTATAAAATCTCGTAACTATGGCTTGATCAAGCCGTAGTTACAGGATTTTATAACAACACCTTCGAAATACTTTTGTCCAAAATTATGTCAAGATTAACTGGATAAAATTATTCATGATTCTCAAGGAGGAAAGTGAGAATCAATTTTGTGTTTTCTTACTAAAGGGAACAACAGTCTAAACAAGTATCTGGTGTTGTATGCAACACATAAAGTCCCCTACCGGCTTCACATTGACTCAATATGGTAATCAATAATAGATTAAGATGAACAAGTCATCAAAATAATTGTCAAACATATGAAATGTTATGCCCAACTGGAGGGGATTAATACTGCTGCATCACCACCCTGACTAACATGGCTTATAAATTTTTTTACATTTTAAAACAGGTTTCATCAAGTTAGCTTGCTTAGTTATTAAGTTATTGCAGGATCCATTTTTTACCATATTTTCACTATTTCCGTTACCATAGCAACCGTACTTTTCGTCAAAGAACAAAGATAAAATGATGTGCATAATCTATACATTGCCATCTAGTCATATACCAAGTCTCATCAAATTAGCTTGCTCACTTATTAACTTATCGCAGGATCCAATATTTTTTGCCATATTTTCACTATTTCTGTAACCATAGCAACAACAATTTTAGTCTAAAAACAAAAATAAAATGATGTGCATAATCTACACATTGCCATAATAGTCATATACCAAGTCTCATCAAACTAGCTTGCTTAGTTATTATCTTATCGCAGGATCCCATTTTTGGCCATATTTTCACTATTTCTGTAACCATAGCAACCTCAATTTAAGTCGAAAAACAAAAATAAAATGATGTGCATAATCTACACATTGCCATCTAGTCATATACCAACTTTCATCAAAAACGCTTGCTTAATTATTAAGTTATCGCGGGATCCAGATTTGAGCGGACAGACGGACGGACGGACGGACAGATGGACGGACGGACAGACAGACGGACGGACAGACGGACGGACGGACGGACAGACGGAGGGCAAACCTATAGTCCCCTCCGGTGTGGACACCGGTAGGGGACTAATTAAATCTATCAAAGTTTGGTTTCAACATTCAACAAAGGGTTCTCTAATTGAATAGGTATTAAAATTCCATATAGGGTTAAGATTTCACTCAAATCCATGACCTGTAATAAGTTTATCACCAAAATCTGTAGCCAACAATTTATTTTCCCATTAAAAATCATTAAATTAACATGACTTTCATTTCATAGTAATTTGAAACAAATAGGACATTAAGAGGGAGATTTCACCCTCCGTACATACAACAAAGGCAGGATTGATGTGAAAACAAGCTTGTTTATACTTGCCCTCCAGTCTCCTCCTCACAAAGGTGAAACTTACAAAACTTAAATGTAACCTTTAACATACTTTGTTAACCATTTCCCAAACAAGATCTGGGTCCTGTGTTACTAACAGCTTAATGACTATTCTTTAAGTAATTACTTGTAGCAACAAAACTCATGATTCACCCAATCCGATCTCTTGTGCAATCAGATGTCTTTATTCACAATTACACAAAAACATGGTAAAACATGTAAAACCTGAGGCCCTGGTTTTGACATACAAAACATGATCTCTCCTAGAAATGGCTTGTGAAAATAATGACAGACAAGAGGACCATGATGGTCCTATATCGCTCACCTGAACCAAAATGATATGAGCAACACTTATGTTCAATTCAATTGATATTTATGACTTTAAGACTGAATACGAACTTATGGTCGATAACGTTGTGAAAATCAACCTTTTTCATGCGAGCTCTTATGGTGCCCAACATTGTTTTTTTTTTTTTTTTTTTTAAATAATTGTATATAGATTCTAGAGTGTAAACAAGGTCGAAAACAGCCGAAAATGGCAATTTTATCAAATTCAAGGGCAAATAACTCTCGTCCTTCTGGTCAAATCAGACTGAAAATCATACTCATCTGAGATCTTATGGTCTCCAACATTGTATCCAAGATTTGTCTTGATTGGTTGATAATTGTAGATTCTAGAGTGTAAACAAGGTTGAAAACAGTCAAAAACAGCAATTTTATCAATTTCAAGGGCACTTAACTCTTGACTTTCTTATCACATCAGACTGAAAATCAAACTCATCCAAGATCTTATGATCCCCAACATTGTGTCCAAGTTTTGTCTTGATTGATTGATAATTGTAGATTCTAGAGAGTAAACAAGGTCGAAAACAGCCAAAAACAGCAATTTTGCCCAATTCAAGGGCGCATAACTCTCAACTTTCTCGTCAGATCAGACTGAAAATCAAAGTAATCCCAGATCTTATGCTCTGCAACATTATGTCCAAGTTTTGTGTTGATTGATCAAAAATTGTAGATTCAAGAGTGTAAACAAGGTCGAAAACAGCCAAAAATGGCAATTTTGCCCAATTCAAGGGCACATAACTCTCATCTTTCTGGTAAGATCAGACTTTAAATCAAACTCATCCGAGATCGTATGGTCCCCAACATTATGTCCAAGTTTTGTCTTGATTGATCAATAATTATAGATGCTAGAGTGTAAACAAGGTCGAAAACAGCCAAAAATGGCAATTTTGCCCAATTCAAGGGCTCATAACCCTCGACTTTCTTCTGGTCAGATCAGACTGAAAATTAAACTCATTCGAGATCTTATGGTCTGCAACATTATGTTCAAGTTTTGTCTTGATTGATCAATAATTTTAGATGTTAGAGTGTAAACAAGGTCGAAAACAGCCAAAATTGGCAATTTTGCCCAATTCAAGGGCATACAACTCTCATCTTTCTGGTCAGATCAGACTGAAAATCGAACTCATCCGAGATCTTATGGTCTCCAACATTATGTCCAAGTTTTGTCTTGATTGATCAATAATTGTAGATGCTAGAGTGTAAACAAACTTAAAGACAGCATTTTTTGACATTCAAGGGCAGATAACTCCCCACTTTCTGGTTCGATCAGGCCCATAATCGAACTTGTCCGAGAACTTATGGTCCTACTTGCTTTGGCCAAGTTTGATCAAGATTGCCTAACTTTTGTGGATGCTAGAGTGTAAACACCCCAAATGTTGACGGACGGACGGACGCCGGACAAAAAGTGACCACAATAACTCACCTCGAGCACTTCGTGCTCAGGTGAGCTAAAAAGAGAAGCTGGCAATCAGCATTTTCTCCTTTTGTCTCAAAGTATTCTGGGCTACATTCTTCACAAATAACATCTTTATGAACATTTATTTTGTCATCTAGCTGCAATGTGTTTTACATTGGAGCAGGGGAAAGCATTTTACTGTTGTTCCTTCATAAAAATATTTTGCATCCTTTCTTAAGCTGGCTCTGAAAACTGAAATTGATCACAGACAATTAAAATCCATTACCAAACGACAAAATTTGGACCTTTCCTAATTCAAAGATTGTGCAGACAACAATTTCAATTGAATGAAATTTTACATCTCCTGATCGTTTTAGGTAAAAAACATTGTGGGAAATGAAGAAATTGCTTGTAACAAGCAATTTCTTCATTTTCCACGATGTTTTCAAAAGGCATTTTATTGTAGGAGCAGAAAAAGAGTCACTTTGTGGTAATGGGCTAAGTGCAGACTCCAGCTAGATAATTTAATCATGAGAACATGTTAGTGCAGTATGAGCATGGACAGTTGCATCGTGCACTGTTAGCATCGTCTCAGGGTCTGTATCTATATTCGCCAACATCTCTAAATTGATTGTCTAAATCCAAATTACATTTCAAGCTATCTGATTGGACGATACTTAGCTCAATGCCCTGCCTGTGTTAATGAATAATCAATTTGCATGTAATTTAGATTATATTGATAGGCTATAACAGGATTAGTATTGTTGTTCATGGGGTCATTTTACAGGTTTCTACAGGGTTTTCTATACCAACATAACTTATTTACACTACATCAGTTTTTACCAGAGTTTTAGTCCAGCAACATGAACCATGGACATCTGCATATGTAATAACCCCACTTTGGTAAAGTTTTGTTCAGACACTCAACTAACAGACTTTGCACACAAAAATGAAGTTGTCTCGGGTTATTGTTGCTGGACTTTATCATTGTCATGCTGATGTGATTGTTTATATGATATTTTAACCCATTACCAGAACGCAAAGTTTTAGGGTAGTCCTATTTCAAAGCTGCTGCAGACGACAAAATGGTTGTCACTTCAGGTAAAATTTGTGCATAATAGCACAGAAAACATTTGAGGCAAAAGGAGAAAATGCTGATAATCAGCATTTTCTACTTTTGCCTCAATATTTTCCAAAGCCAATTTTTCAGGGACGTCAAAGCTTTGGTCACATCAGGAATGTGACATGAACAACACGAGAATGGTTAAGAGAAATGTATGCCTTCAAAGAGACCTCAGAACATACTGAATGTCTACAAAGAGCATTAATATTTTGCATCACTTTCAGAGCTTTAATTTTCAAGTAGTTTTGATCTTCAGGGAAAAGGGAAAATAATGGTTGCCAGCATGGTCTTCTTTCACATAAGGCATTTCAAAACACAATTCCTGTAAGGTTGAACAAAAGCTGTCATGTTATGGGAAATGATTAAATTCAAAACTTCAATTTCAAAGACTAGAAATGAGAGATCAGCTTTTGATGCAGAGTTATGTGCAATTAGTACAAGCTAAATCGTTTACAGTTGACTTGTAACTACTTTGAACACAATTGTTAAAGGAGCAGTAATGTATCTCATCACCATCATTGTGTCAATGTTATACCCTTACCCTGATGACAAATTCAACACTCATCCTAATAGTGATTGATTCTGCGCTAAGAAAAAAATATTTTACCTGTAAAAAGATTGATAAATACCATTGAGATTATCTGACTGACATTACTGTTCAATTCGATAAAATTAATCCCAATTCAAAGACTTCTAAAACAGAAATACATAATTTGGTAGACAACATAATTAAGTGTCCTAATATAGGGTTAATTAACGTTTTTGAGGTCGTTAACATTCGCAGAGGCCCAAAAAATATGTTGACCCTTTTGTTTGTAATGCTAATAACGGACTGAAAACACACATTTTATGCAAAAATGCTAGTTAAAAGGGCATTTATTCAAGGGCACAGATAATGAATGGACAGACAGATGGACATCTTTACCTGGGCCGTAACATATTACAACCACAATAAGGCAACCAAGGTTTTGGAAAAATTCTGATACCATTTTCATGTAATGATATAATAAATTCAATATGTGCAATGTTTGATGCATACATGAATATTGGTGTAAGAAACTTCTAAATTTCAATCTGTTTTTATCAATGACAAAGGATTACAGTTATTTTTTATCACTGAACCGTTACTTTGATCACATTTTTACGGTTATGTTATTTTATCTATGTTGCATACAAAGACAATTTTTGTGACATTTTTCTACAATCATTTTTTGATAAAAAATCACTTTATGATTCATTTAAGTCTTGACAAATACCATAATGTGCTCACCACATTAAAAAGGGCTTAATGCAAAATTCAAGTGTGCACAGTGCTGCAGACGACAAAATGAGTGTTGCAAAGAGCATCCAAATTGTATGTTGAGGAAAAGAAATTATTGAGAGGAAAGGATAAAAATGCGGTTTAATCATCAGCATTTCTTTCTTTTCCCTTGCTGATTTCTTTAGCTATCTACTAGGGACATAAAAATCAGGCATCATTTTGAAAAGGTTTTCAACATTTTTGTCAAGACATTTGATGCATCTTAAAGTTGTTTACACCAATGAGAGAAAGGATAGTACCCCTTTCCGAACTAAGACCTTGCCATGGTAGAAATTATTTATAGTTTGTGAAAAGAAGCTATTGCTATTAATCAGTAATTTCTCCTTTTCTTTCAATATTTTATTTTCGTATACATACTATTTTCTATCTTTTACATCCAATAATTTGTCATCAGCAAAAGTCTTCAAACTGCATCAGCCTAAAATTTTGTAGTTTTGGAAGGGTTATTAGCCCTATCCCAAAAGAGACCTGGTTTTGACGTTCCACAGAGAAAAGACTTGAGAAAACATTGACACAAAAGAAGAAACTGCTGATAACCAGCAGTTCCTCCTTTCGCCTCAATATTTTCTGTGCCATATTACACACACTTCCATATTACACACATCTTTAAAAACATCCATTTTGTCATCTGCAACTCCTTTGAATTTGGAGCACCCTAATTTTTTGTCGTTTGGGAAAGGGTTAAATACCCCACCACTGTTAGAGGAGCACCTTTGTTCAATGTTGCATACATTCTGCACACTATAATCAAGGCTGCAGTGCACTTGTAAGAAAATTGTCCCTTTCTTAAAACCCAAATTAAACCCCTTGCATCACTTACCTTTTCCCAAATGACAATAATAAAGACCCATTTGAAATCAAAGATAAAGCAAACACTGATTCAAATTTGCAAAATGTGTCTGTTGAAAAAATAAGTCTTATTGGAAAAGGGGAAAAGATGATCATCAGTATAAGTTTTGCTCTCTTTCCCTCAAAGCCTTTAAAACCTTCATGAGGGATATCAAAATCAGATATTGTTTGGGAATGTGTCAAGTTAAAAAGACAAGTTTTTGTTGAAAACTGATACATGAAATGTTTCAGTTTGGGTTCAACCTCCAGGCAATTCATATTTTATCCTTGTATATCTGGGTCATGTTAACAGTGCTTAACTCCAATTTTGTATCTAGCTGAAAACATTGAAAGAAAAGAGAGAATTGCTGATATAAGCAATTTCTCCTTTTCTCTAGATATTTTCTATGATTAAACTTACACATTTACTACTTTTGACATTAATTATATGTTGCTCTTTACAACTACTTTCAATTATATAATCATAATTATACTGAAATATATACAAACCACTTTCATATGGGTTTTATATCCGTCGTAATCAAAGCAGCTACAGGTCAGACAAAGCCAGAATTTGGCACATAGAAAAGTAGGCTTAAAGGGCCATATTTTATTTATGTATAGTTATCTTTTAAAATAATTGCCCCCAAAATGGGTGAGAATGCATCTTTAAACTTCGAGGCTAGGGATGCGTTTCTAAAAAAATATTTGATGTGTTAACCCATTTCACAGTGATGCCTTTCGACTCCCTTACACGAACAGGCTTGCGAAAACATTGTAGAAAATGCAGAAATTGCTTGTCACAAGCAATTTCTGCATTTTCAACAATGTTTTCTAAACCAAAATGGAAAGATTTTGTCAAATTGGAAAAGTCCTAAATTTTGTTGTCTGGTAATGGGTTAATATAAGAGCCTGGTTCAAGCATTTTTGCCACTATAAAAGAATAAAACCCTATGTTGTAGGCCTTACCTTTATGATCATTCTCCTGGGAGCCTGCAGGCAGCTTAAATTTGAAATAGTCATTTACACCCCGGTATATGAGGACCTTGTCTTTGGTCATGTCTTCATGGTAGCCAACTTCATACATGAACGGCTTGTGCTGAAATATAGGCAACAAGAGGACCATGATGGGTCCTAAATCGCTCACCTGAACCAAGATGCTATGAATCAAAATGGCAATTTTGTCAAATTCAAAGGCATACAAGCAAATTCGTTGAATTGATATCCCCCGCCGAACATATTTTCATTGTCAATAAAGTAGCGCGGAAACGAATATAACTCTGTATGTATATGGCTTCAACATAACGAATATCACTCTGTATGTATATGGCTTCAACAGAACGAATATCACTCTGTATGTATATGGCTAAAACAGTCAGGGGCAGTAACTCTAAGTTCGGCGGTCGAACCGGGTAACCCCGACGATATGCGCATGTCCTCATTGTAGTAAAGCTGTGTGCCAAGCTTCATTGAAATCTGGTGTATAGTTTTCAAGAAATAGCGCGGAAACGAATATCACTGTATGTATATGGCTTAAACAGTCAGGGGCAGTAACTCTGAATTCGATGGTCGAACCCGGTAACCCCGACGATATGCGCATGTCCTCATTGTAGTGAAGCTGTGAGCCAAGTTTCATTGAAATCCAGTCTATAGTTTCCAAGAAATAGCGTGGAAACGAATATCTCTCTGTATGTATATGGCTAAAACAGTCAGGGGCAGTAACTCTAAATTCGGCGGTCGAACCGGGTAACCCCGACGATATGCGCATGTCCACTTTGTAGTGAAGCCGTGTGCCAAGTTTCATCGAAATCCGGTCTACAGTTTTCAAGAAATAGCGCGGAAACAAATATCACTCTGTATGTATATGGCCTAAACAGTCAGGGGCAGTAACTCTAAATTTGACGGTCGAACCGGGTAACCCCGACGATATGTGCATGTCCTCATTGTAGTAAAGCTGTGTGCCAAGTTTCATTGAAATCCGGTTTATAGTTTTCAAGAAATAGCACGGAAACGAATATCACTCTGTATGTATATGGCTAAAACAGTCAGGGGCAGTAACTCTAAATTCGGCGGTGGAACCGGGTAACCCCAACGATATGCGCATGTCCACTTTGTAGTGAAACTGTGTGCCAAGTTTCATCGAAATCCGGTCTACAGTTTTCAAGAAATAGCGCGGAAACGAATATCACTCTGTATGTATATGGCCTAAACAGTCAGGGGCAGTAACTCTAAATTTGACGGTCGAACCGGGTAACCCCGACGATATGTGCATGTCCTCATTGTAGTTAAGCTGTGTGCCAAGTTTCATCAAAATCCGGTCTACAGTTTTCAAACAAGAGGCCCAGAGGGCCTTATCGGTCACCTGAATCAAATGAGCAGAAACATTTAAGGAAAATGTTAAAAGTTAACAAAAAGTGCAACCCCCCAGCACCACCATTTCTTAACAGTCTTTTTTTCTCTTGTACAAACTTATTTAAAGACTCAAATACCAAATGTGAATTCAATCCAACAATAGAACATTTCTTAATATGTACCCTATTTACCCCCTTTTGGCACCTTTTGGGGCCCCAAAGGAAGATAACTCCATGATTTGTAAAAAATCTGAAGCGGCTTCCCATTGGAATGCAACCTGCCAAGTCTGGTAGAAATCTGTCCAATGGTTCTTAAAAAGAAGAAGAAAATGTTCAAATTTAAGTAATAACGCGAACCCCTCCCATCCCCCATCCCCAGCACGGCCATTTATTGACGAGTTTTTTTCTCTTGTACAAAGTTTGTAGTCCTTGCCCTAAAGACTTTAACTTCCAACTGTGTATCCAATCCAACAGCCGGTTCATGAGTAGAAGATATTTTAAGATGTACCCAATTTACCCCCTTTTTGGCCCTTTATGGGACCCCAAAGGGAGATAACTCCATGATTTGTACAAAATCTGAAGCGGCTTCCTATTAGGATGCTTCCTGCCAAGTTTGGTTGAAATCCGTCCAATGGTTCTTAATAAGAAGTCGAAAATGTTAAGTTAACTAATACCACGACCCCCCTCCCATCCCCAGCACGGCCATTTCTGGGCGGATTTTTTTCTCTTTTACAAACTTTCTTGTCCTTGCCCTAAAGACTCTAAATACCAAATGTGAACCAAATCCAACAGCCAGTTCATGAGAAGAAGTTTTTTAAGATGTACCCTATTTAACCCCTTTTTGGCCCCTTATGGGACCCCAAAGGGAGATAACTCCATGATTCATACAAATCTGAAGCGGCTTCCCATGGGGATGCTCCCTGCCAAGTTTGGTTGAAATCCGTCCAATGGTTCTTAATAAGAAGTCGAAAATGTTAAGTTAACTAATACCGCGACCCCCCTCCCATCCCCATCCCCAGCACGGCCATTTCTGGGCGGATTTTTTTCTCTTTTACAAACTTTCTTGTCCTTGCCCTAAAGACTCTAAATACCAAATGTGAACCAAATCCAACAGCCAGTTCATGAGAAGAAGTTTTTTAAGATGTACCCTATTTAACCCCTTTTTGGCCCCTTATGGGACCCCAAAGGGAGATAACTCCATGATTCATACAAATCTGAAGCGGCTTCCCATGGGGATGCTCCCTGCCAAGTTTGGTTGTAATCCGTCCAATGGTTCTCAAGAAGAAGTCGAAAATGTTAAGTTAACTAATAACGCGACCCCCCCCCCTCCCATCCCCCATCCCCAGCATGGCCATTTCTGGGCGGATTTTTTTCTCTTGTACAAACTTTGTTGTCCTTGCCCTAAAGACTCTAAATACCAAATGTAAATCAAATCCAACAGCTGGTTCATGAGAAGAAGATTTTTTAAGATGTACCCTATTTAACCCCTTTTTGGCCCTTTATGGGGCCCCAAAGGGAGATAACTCCATGATTCGTACAAATCTGAAGCGCCTTCCCATGGGGATGCTCCCTGCCAAGTTTGGTTGTAATCCGTCCAATTGTTTTCAAGAAGAAGTCGAAAATGTTAAAAGTTAACGCACGGCGCACGACGGACGACGCACGACGACGGACGAAACACGGTCGCAATAGGTCACCATGACCTTCGGTCAGGTGACCTAAAAATAGCGCGGAAACGAATATCACTCTGTATGTATATGGCTTGAACAGTCAGGGGCAGTAACTCTGAATTCGACGGTCGAACCGGGTAACCCCGACGATATGCGCATGTCCTCATTGTAGTAAAGCTGTGTGCCAAGTTTCATCGAAATCCGGTCTATAGTTTCCACGAAATAGCACGGAAACGAATATCACTGTATGTATATGGCTAAAACAGTCAGGGGCAGTAACTCTAAATTCGGCGGTCGAACCAGGTAACCCCGACGATATGCGCATGTCCACTTTGTAGTGAAGCTGTGTGCCAAGTTTCATCAAAATCCGGTCCATAGTTTCCAAGAAATGGCGCGGAAACGAATATCACTGTATGTATATGGCTAAAACAGTCAGGGGCAGTAACTCTAAATTCGGCCGTTGAACCGGGTAACCCCGACGATATGCGCATGTCCACTTTGTAGTGAAGCTGTGTGCCAAGTTTCATCGAAATCCGGTCTACAGTTTTCAAGAAATAGCGCGGAAACGAATATCACTCTGTATGTATATGGCTTAAACAGTCAGGGGCAGTAACTCTGAATTCAATGATCGAACCAAGTAACTCCGACGATATGCGCATGTTCTCTTTGTAGTGAAGCTGTGTGCCAAGTTTCATCGAAATCCGGTCTATAGTTTCCAAGAAATAGCGCGGAAACGAATGTCGGACGGACGGAAGGACGGACGGACATGGCAAAAACAATATCCCCCCCCGAAAAATTTTTTCGGCGGGGGATAATAACTGGAATATAGACAATAACACAACTAGAAGTGTCATCAAGTGGACAAACATCCTCCACTTGTGTCTTGGAAACAAAAAAGCTCTTTAGGTAACACAGTTTTTGACTTATAAGTGCATAGAAACGGATTTACTTTTGCAATGACAAAATAGTATTCTGACCAGAGAAAAAAAACATGGACTTTCACATAGACTAAAATGGGCTAAAACTGCAAATTTGCCACCTGAAACTTTAACCAATTACCACACAGTGAGTTTTCATGTCTCTCATGCCTTTTAAAAACACTGGAACATGAAGAAATTGCTTGTAACAAGCAATTTCTCCATTTACCACAATATTTTCTGCCAGGAATGACCAAATATGTACCACTTCATTCACTAATAATTGTCATCTGTAGCATCTTTGAGTTTGGACCAGTCTAAAATTTAACTGTCTTGTAAGAGAATAATCAATTACCGAAACATAATAACCCTTTCCCAAACAAGACCAGGTTTTTATGTCTCTATTAGAAATGGCTTGGGAAAATATTGACAAACAGAAGAAACTGCTGATGACCAGCAGTTTCTCCTTTGTCTCAATATTTTCTGTGCTATCTTATACACAAAATCTCTTTTGTCGTCTGCAGCAGCGTTGGAATTGGACCATCCAAAAATTCTGCTGTTTGGAAAAGGGTTAACTGACTTATTACCTCATCTCTCCATTCTTTACACAACAAGGTAAACTCAGTGTGCAGCTCTACACCAGTCTGAGGTTCAATACTACACCGACCCTCAACTGGACTCTCATTGACAGCAAAACTACTCTTGGCCTCACCCTCTAGTTCTGTAACACAAACAACAAGGTAAACTCAGTGTGCAGCTCTACACCAGTCTGAGGTTCAATACTACACCGACCCTCAACTGGACTCTCATTGACAGCAAAACTACTCTTGGCCTCACCCTCTAGTTCTGTAACAGAAACAACAACAAGATAAACTCAGTGTGCAGCTCTACACCAGTCTGAGGTTCAATACTACACCGACCCTCAACTGGACTCTCATTGACTACAAAACTACTCTTGGCCTCACCCTCTAGTTCTGTAACACAAACAACAAGGTAAACTCAGTGTGCAGCTCTACACCAGTCTGAGGTTCAATACTACACCGACCCTCAACTGGACTCTCATTGACTACAAAACTACTCTTGGCCTCACCCTCTAGTTCTGTAACAGAAACAACAAGGTAAACTCAGTGTTCAGCTCTACACCAGTCTGAGGTTCAATACTACACCGACCCTCAACTGGACTCTCATTGACTACAAAACTACTCTTGGTCTCACCCTCTAGTTCTGTAACACAAACAACAAGGTAAACTCAGTGTGCATCTCTACACCAGTCTGAGGTTCAATACTACACCGACCCTCAACTGGACTCTCATTGACTACAAAACTACTCTTGGCCTCACCCTCTAGTTCTGTAACACAAACAACAAGGTAAACTCAGTGTGCAGCTCTACACCAGTCTGAGGTTCAATACTACACCGACCCTCAACTGGACTCTCATTGACTACAAAACTACTCTTGGCCTCACCCTCTAGTTCTGTAACAGAAACAACAACAAGGTAAACTCAGTGTCCAGCTCTACACCAGTCTGAGGTTCAATACTACACCGACCCTCAACTGGACTCTCATTGACTACAAAACTACTCTTGGCCTCACCCTCTAGTTCTGTAACACAAACAACAAGGTAAACTCAGTGTGCATCTCTACACCAGTCTGAGGTTCAATACTACACCGACCCTCAACTGGACTCTCATTGACTACAAAACTACTCTTGGCCTCACCCTCTAGTTCTGTAACACAAACAACAAGATAAACTCAGTGTGCAGCTCTACACCAGTCTGAGGTTCAATACTACACCGACCCTCAACTGGACTCTCATTGACTACAAAACTACTCTTGGCCTCACCTTCTAGTTCAGTAACACAAACAACAAGGTAAACTCAGTGTTCAGCTCTACACCAGTCTGAGGTTCAATACTACACCGACCCTCAACTGGACTCTCATTGACTACAAAACTACTCTTGGCCTCACCCTCTAGTTCTGTAACACAAACAACAACAAGGTAAACTCAGTGTGCAGCTCTACACCAGTCTGAGGTTCAATACTACACCGACCCTCAACTGGACTCTCATTGACTACAAAACTACTCTTGGCCTCACCCTCTAGTTCTGTAACACAAACAACAAGATAAACTCAGTGTCCAGCTCTACACCAGTCTGAGGTTCAATACTACACCGACCCTCAACTGGACTCTCATTGACTACAAAACTACTCTTGGCCTCACCCTCTAGTTCTGTAACACAAACAACAAGGTAAACTCAGTGTCCAGCTCTACACCAGTCTGAGGTTCAATACTACACCGACCCTCAACTGGACTCTCATTGACTACAAAACTACTCTTGGCCTCACCCTCTAGTTCTGTAACACAAACAACAACAAGATAAACTCAGTGTGCAGCTCTACACCAGTCTGAGGTTCAATACTACACCGACCCTCAACTGGACTCTCATTGACTACAAAACTACTCTTGGCCTCACCCTCTAGTTCTGTAACACAAACAACAAGATAAACTCAGTGTGCATCTCTACACCAGTCTGAGGTTCAATACTACATCGACCCTCAACTGGACTCTCATTGACTACAAAACTACTCTTGGCCTCACCCTCTAGTTCTGTAACACAAACAACAAGGTAAACTCAGTGTGCAGCTCTACACCAGTCTGAGGTTCAATACTACACCGACCCTCAACTGGACTCTCATTGACTACAAAACTACTCTTGGCCTCACCCTCTAGTTCTGTAACACAAACAACAACAGGGTAAACTCAGTGTCCAACTCTACACCAGTCTGAGGTTCAATACTACACCGACCCTCAACTGGACTCTCATTGACTACAAAACTACTCTTGGCCTCACCCTCTAGTTCTGTAACACAAACAACAACAAGGTAAACTCAGTGTCCAGCTCTATACCAGTCTGAGGTTCAATACTACACCGACCCTCAACTGGACTCTCATTGACTACAAAACTACTCTTGGCCTCACCCTCTAGTTCTGTAACACAAACAACAAGATAAACTCAGTGTGCATCTCTACACCAGTCTGAGGTTCAATACTACACCGACCCTCAACTGGACTCTCATTGACTACAAAACTACTCTTGGTCTCACCCTCTAGTTCTGTAACACAAACAACAAGGTAAACTCAGTGTGCATCTCTACACCAGTCTGAGGTTCAATACTACACCGACCCTCAACTGGACTCTCATTGACTACAAAACTACTCTTGGTCTCACCCTCTAGTTCTGTAACACAAACAACAAGGTAAACTCAGTGTCCAGCTCTACACCAGTCTGAGGTTCAATACTACACCGACCCTCAACTGGACTCTCATTGACTACAAAACTACTCTTGGCCTCACCCTCTAGTTCTGTAACACAAACAACAACAAGGTAAACTCAGTGTCCAGCTCTACACCAGTCTGAGGTTCAATACTACACCGACCCTCAACTGGACTCTCATTGACTACAAAACTACTCTTGGCCTCACCCTCTAGTTCTGTAACACAAACAACAAGGTAAACTCAGTGTGCATCTCTACACCAGTCTGAGGTTCAATACTACACCGACCCTCAACTGGACTCTCATTGACTACAAAACTACTCTTGGCCTCACCCTCTAGTTCTGTAACACAAACAACAACAAGGTAAACTCAGTGTGCAGCTCTACACCAGTCTGAGGTTCAATACTACACCGACCCTCAACTGGACTCTCATTGACTACAAAACTACTCTTGGCCTCACCCTCTAGTTCTGTAACACAAACAACAACAAGATAAACTCAGTGTTCAGCTCTACACCAGTCTGAGGTTCAATACTACACCGACCCTCAACTGGACTCTCATTGATTACAAAACTACTCTTGGCCTCACCCTCTAGTTCTGTAACAGAAACAACAAGATAAACTCAGTGTGCATCTCTACACCAGTCTGAGGTTCAATACTACACCGACCCTCAACTGGACTCTCATTGACTACAAAACTACTCTTGGCCTCACCCTCTAGTTCTGTAACACAAACAACAAGATAAACTCAGTGTGCATCTCTACACCAGTCTGAGGTTCAATACTACACCGACCCTCAACTGGACTCTCATTGACTACAAAACTACTCTTGGCCTCACCCTCTAGTTCTGTAACACAAACAACAAGGTAAACTCAGTGTGCATCTCTACACCAGTCTGAGGTTCAATACTACACCGACCCTCAACTGGACTCTCATTGACTACAAAACTACTCTTGGCCTCACCCTCTAGTTCTGTAACACAAACAACAAGATAAACTCAGTGTGCATCTCTACACCAGTCTGAGGTTCAATACTACACCGACCCTCAACTGGACTCTCATTGACTACAAAACTACTCTTGGCCTCACCCTCTAGTTCTGTAACACAAACAACAACAAGGTAAACTCAGTGTGCAGCTCTACACCAGTCTGAGGTTCAATACTACACCGACCCTCAACTGGACTCTCATTGACTACAAAACTACTCTTGGCCTCACCCTCTAGTTCTGTAACACAAACAACAACAAGGTAAACTCAGTGTTCAGCTCTACACCAGTCTGAGGTTCAATACTACACCGACCCTCAACTGGACTCTCATTGATTACAAAACTACTCTTGGCCTCACCCTCTAGTTCTGTAACAGAAACAACAACAAGGTAAACTCAGTGTGCAGCTCTACACCGGTCTGAGGTTCAATACTACACCGACCCTCAACTGGACTCTCATTGACAGCAAAACTACTCTTGGCCTCACCCTCTAGTTCTGTAACAGAAACAACAACAAGGTAAACTCAGTGTGCAGCTCTACACCAGTCTGAGGTTCAATACTACACCGACCCTCAACTGGACTCTCATTGATTACAAAACTACTCTTGGCCTCACCCTCTAGTTCTGTAACACAAACAACAAGATAAACTCAGTGTTCAGCTCTACACCAGTCTGAGGTTCAATACTACACCGACCCTCAACTGGACTCTCATTGACTACAAAACTACTCTTGGCCTCACCCTCTAGTTCTGTAACACAAACAACAACAAGGTAAACTCAGTGTCCAGCTCTACACCAGTCTGAGGTTCAATACTACACCGACCCTCAACTGGACTCTCATTGACTACAAAACTACTCTTGGCCTCACCCTCTAGTTCTGTAACACAAACAACAACAAGGTAAACTCAGTGTGCAGCTCTACACCAGTCTGAGGTTCAATACTACACCGACCCTCAACTGGACTCTCATTGACTACAAAACTACTCTTGGTCTCACCCTCTAGTTCTGTAACACAAACAACAAGATAAACTCAGTGTCCAGCTCTACACCAGTCTGAGGTTCAATACTACACCGACCCTCAACTGGACTCTCATTGACTACAAAACTACTCTTGGCCTCACCCTCTAGTTCTGTAACAGAAACAACAACAAGATAAACTCAGTGTGCAGCTCTACACCAGTCTGAGGTTCAATACTACACTGACCCTCAACTGGACTCTCATTGATTACAAAACTACTCTTGGCCTCACCCTCTAGTTCTGTAACACAAACAACAAGGTAAACTCAGTGTGCAGCTCTACACCAGTCTGAGGTTCAATACTACACCGACCCTCAACTGGACTCTCATTGACTACAAAACTACTCTTGGCCTCACCCTCTAGTTCTGTAACACAAACAACAAGGTAAACTCAGTGTGCATCTCTACACCAGTCTGAGGTTCAATACTACACCGACCCTCAACTGGACTCTCATTGACTACAAAACTACTCTTGGCCTCACCCTCTAGTTCTGTAACACAAACAACAAGATAAACTCAGTGTGCATCTCTACACCAGTCTGAGGTTCAATACTACACCGACCCTCAACTGGACTCTCATTGACTACAAAACTACTCTTGGCCTCACCCTCTAGTTCTGTAACACAAACAACAACAAGGTAAACTCAGTGTGCAGCTCTACACCAGTCTGAGGTTCAATACTACACCGACCCTCAACTGGACTCTCATTGATTACAAAACTACTCTTGGCCTCACCCTCTAGTTCTGTAACAGAAACAACAACAAGGTAAACTCAGTGTGCAGCTCTACACCGGTCTGAGGTTCAATACTACACCGACCCTCAACTGGACTCTCATTGACAGCAAAACTACTCTTGGCCTCACCCTCTAGTTCTGTAACAGAAACAACAACAAGGTAAACTCAGTGTGCAGCTCTACACCAGTCTGAGGTTCAATACTACACCGACCCTCAACTGGACTCTCATTGATTACAAAACTACTCTTGGCCTCACCCTCTAGTTCTGTAACACAAACAACAAGATAAACTCAGTGTTCAGCTCTACACCAGTCTGAGGTTCAATACTACACCGACCCTCAACTGGACTCTCATTGACTACAAAACTACTCTTGGCCTCACCCTCTAGTTCTGTAACACAAACAACAACAAGGTAAACTCAGTGTCCAGCTCTACACCAGTCTGAGGTTCAATACTACACCGACCCTCAACTGGACTCTCATTGACTACAAAACTACTCTTGGCCTCACCCTCTAGTTCTGTAACACAAACAACAACAAGGTAAACTCAGTGTGCAGCTCTACACCAGTCTGAGGTTCAATACTACACCGACCCTCAACTGGACTCTCATTGACTACAAAACTACTCTTGGTCTCACCCTCTAGTTCTGTAACACAAACAACAAGATAAACTCAGTGTCCAGCTCTACACCAGTCTGAGGTTCAATACTACACCGACCCTCAACTGGACTCTCATTGACTACAAAACTACTCTTGGCCTCACCCTCTAGTTCTGTAACAGAAACAACAACAAGATAAACTCAGTGTGCAGCTCTACACCAGTCTGAGGTTCAATACTACACTGACCCTCAACTGGACTCTCATTGATTACAAAACTACTCTTGGCCTCACCCTCTAGTTCTGTAACACAAACAACAAGGTAAACTCAGTGTTCAGCTCTACACCAGTCTGAGGTTCAATACTACACCGACCCTCAACTGGACTCTCATTGACTACAAAACTACTCTTGGCCTCACCCTCTAGTTCTGTAACAGAAACAACAACAAGGTAAACTCAGTGTGCAGCTCTACACCAGTCTGAGGTTCAATACTACACCGACCCTCAACTGGACTCTCATTGACTACAAAACTACTCTTGGCCTCACCCTCTAGTTCTGTAATACAAACAACAACAAGGTAAACTCAGTGTCCAGCTCTACACCAGTCTGAGGTTCAATACTACACCGACCCTCAACTGGACTCTCATTGATTACAAAACTACTCTTGGCCTCACCCTCTAGTTCTGTAACACAAACAACAAGGTAAACTCAGTGTTCAGCTCTACACCAGTCTGAGGTTCAATACTACACCGACCCTCAACTGGACTCTCATTGATTACAAAACTACTCTTGGCCTCACCCTCTAGTTCTGTAACACAAACAACAAGGTAAACTCAGTGTGCAGCTCTACACCAGTCTGAGGTTCAATACTACACCGACCCTCAACTGGACTCTCATTGACTACAAAACTACTCTTGGCCTCACCCTCTAGTTCTGTAACACAAACAACAACAAGGTAAACTCAGTGTCCAGCTCTACACCGGTCTGAGGTTCAATACTACACCGACCCTCAACTGGACTCTCATTGACTACAAAACTACTCTTGGCCTCACCCTCTAGTTCTGTAACAGAAACAACAACAAGGTAAACTCAGTGTTCAGCTCTACACCAGTCTGAGGTTCAATACTACACCGACCCTCAACTGGACTCTCATTGATTACAAAACTACTCTTGGCCTCACCCTCTAGTTCTGTAACACAAACAACAACAAGATAAACTCAGTGTGCATCTCTACACCAGTCTGAGGTTCAATACTACA
Organism: Fragum sueziense; assembly: GCA_963680895.1. NCBI lineage: Eukaryota > Metazoa > Mollusca > Bivalvia > Cardiida > Cardiidae > Fragum > Fragum sueziense. Next base: position 38,402,073 of record OY804606.1, read on the forward strand.
CCGACCCTCAACTGGACTCTCATTGACTACAAAACTACTCTTGGTCTCACCCTCTAGTTCTGTAACACAAACAACAAGGTAAACTCAGTGTGCATCTCTACACCAGTCTGAGGTTCAATACTACACCGACCCTCAACTGGACTCTCATTGACTACAAAACTACTCTTGGCCTCACCCTCTAGTTCTGTAACACAAACAACAAGGTAAACTCAGTGTGCAGCTCTACACCAGTCTGAGGTTCAATACTACACCGACCCTCAACTGGACTCTCATTGACTACAAAACTACTCTTGGCCTCACCCTCTAGTTCTGTAACACAAACAACAACAAGGTAAACTCAGTGTCCAGCTCTACACCAGTCTGAGGTTCAATACTACACCGACCCTCAACTGGACTCTCATTGACTACAAAACTACTCTTGGTCTCACCCTCTAGTTCTGTAACACAAACAACAAGGTAAACTCAGTGTCCAGCTCTACACCAGTCTGAGGTTCAATACTACACCGACCCTCAACTGGACTCTCATTGACTACAAAACTACTCTTGGTCTCACCCTCTAGTTCTGTAACACAAACAACAAGGTAAACTCAGTGTCCAGCTCTACACCAGTCTGAGGTTCAATACTACACCGACCCTCAACTGGACTCTCATTGACTACAAAACTACTCTTGGCCTCACCCTCTAGTTCTGTAACACAAACAACAACAAGGTAAACTCAGTGTCCAGCTCTACACCAGTCTGAGGTTCGATACTACACCGACCCTCAACTGGACTCTCATTGACTACAAAACTACTCTTGGCCTCACCCTCTAGTTCTGTAACACAAACAACAAGGTAAACTCAGTGTCCAGCTCTACACCAGTCTGAGGTTCAATACTACACCGACCCTCAACTGGACTCTCATTGACTACAAAACTACTCTTGGCCTCACCCTCTAGTTCTGTAACAGAAACAACAAGGTAAACTCAGTGTTCAGCTCTACACCGGTCTGAGGTTCAATACTACACCGACCCTCAACTGGACTCTCATTGACTACAAAACTACTCTTGGCCTCACCCTCTAGTTCTGTAACACAAACAACAAGGTAAACTCAGTGTGCATCTCTACACCAGTCTGAGGTTCAATACTACACCGACCCTCAACTGGACTCTCATTGACTACAAAACTACTCTTGGCCTCACCCTCTAGTTCTGTAACACAAACAACAAGATAAACTCAGTGTGCATCTCTACACCAGTCTGAGGTTCAATACTACACCGACCCTCAACTGGACTCTCATTGACTACAAAACTACTCTTGGCCTCACCCTCTAGTTCTGTAACACAAACAACAAGATAAACTCAGTGTGCATCTCTACACCAGTCTGAGGTTCAATACTACACCGACCCTCAACTGGACTCTCATTGACTACAAAACTACTCTTGGCCTCACCTTCTAGTTCTGTAACACAAACAACAAGGTAAACTCAGTGTGCATCTCTACACCAGTCTGAGGTTCAATACTACACCGACCCTCAACTGGACTCTCATTGACTACAAAACTACTCTTGGCCTCACCCTCTAGTTCTGTAACACAAACAACAAGGTAAACTCAGTGTGCATCTCTACACCAGTCTGAGGTTCAATACTACACCGACCCTCAACTGGACTCTCATTGACTACAAAACTACTCTTGGCCTCACCCTCTAGTTCTGTAACACAAACAACAAGGTAAACTCAGTGTGCAGCTCTACACCGGTCTGAGGTTCAATACTACACCGACCCTCAACTGGACTCTCATTGACTACAAAACTACTCTTGGCCTCACCCTCTAGTTCTGTAACACAAACAACAAGGTAAACTCAGTGTCCAGCTCTACACCAGTCTGAGGTTCAATACTACACCGACCCTCAACTGGACTCTCATTGATTACAAAACTACTCTTGGTCTCACCCTCTAGTTCTGTAACACAAACAACAACAAGGTAAACTCAGTGTTCAGCTCTACACCAGTCTGAGGTTCAATACTACACCGACCCTCAACTGGACTCTCATTGATTACAAAACTACTCTTGGCCTCACCCTCTAGTTCTGTAACACAAACAACAACAAGATAAACTCAGTGTGCAGCTCTACACCAGTCTGAGGTTCAATACTACACCGACCCTCAACTGGACTCTCATTGACTACAAAACTACTCTTGGCCTCACCCTCTAGTTCTGTAACACAAACAACAAGGTAAACTCAGTGTGCAGCTCTACACCAGTCTGAGGTTCAATACTACACCGACCCTCAACTGGACTCTCATTGACTACAAAACTACTCTTGGCCTCACCCTCTAGTTCTGTAACACAAACAACAACAAGGTAAACTCAGTGTCCAGCTCTACACCAGTCTGAGGTTCAATACTACACCGACCCTCAACTGGACTCTCATTGACTACAAAACTACTCTTGGCCTCACCCTCTAGTTCTGTAACACAAACAACAAGGTAAACTCAGTGTGCATCTCTACACCAGTCTGAGGTTCAATACTACACCGACCCTCAACTGGACTCTCATTGACTACAAAACTACTCTTGGCCTCACCCTCTAGTTCTGTAACACAAACAACAAGGTAAACTCAGTGTGCATCTCTACACCAGTCTGAGGTTCAATACTACACCGACCCTCAACTGGACTCTCATTGACTACAAAACTACTCTTGGCCTCACCCTCTAGTTCTGTAACACAAACAACAAGGTAAACTCAGTGTGCAGCTCTACACCAGTCTGAGGTTCAATACTACACCGACCCTCAACTGGACTCTCATTGACTACAAAACTACTCTTGGCCTCACCCTCTAGTTCTGTAACAGAAACAACAAGGTAAACTCAGTGTGCAGCTCTACACCAGTCTGAGGTTCAATACTACACCGACCCTCAACTGGACTCTCATTGACTACAAAACTACTCTTGGCCTCACCTTCTAGTTCTGTAACACAAACAACAAGGTAAACTCAGTGTCCAGCTCTACACCAGTCTGAGGTTCAATACTACACCGACCCTCAACTGGACTCTCATTGACTACAAAACTACTCTTGGCCTCACCCTCTAGTTCTGTAACACAAACAACAACAAGGTAAACTCAGTGTGCATCTCTACACCAGTCTGAGGTTCAATACTACACCGACCCTCAACTGGACTCTCATTGACAGCAAAACTACTCTTGGCCTCACCCTCTAGTTCTGTAACAGAAACAACAACAAGGTAAACTCAGTGTGCAGCTCTACACCAGTCTGAGGTTCAATACTACACCGACCCTCAACTGGACTCTCATTGACAGCAAAACTACTCTTGGCCTCACCCTCTAGTTCTGTAACACAAACAACAACAAGGTAAACTCAGTGTCCAGCTCTACACCAGTCTGAGGTTCAATACTACACCGACCCTCAACTGGACTCTCATTGACTACAAAACTACTCTTGGCCTCACCCTCTAGTTCTGTAACACAAACAACAAGATAAACTCGGTGTGCAGCTCTACACCGGTCTGAGGTTCAATACTACACCGACCCTCAACTGGACTCTCATTGACTACAAAACTACTCTTGGCCTCACCCTCTAGTTCTGTAACACAAACAACAAGATAAACTCAGTGTGCATCTCTACACCAGTCTGAGGTTCAATACTACACCGACCCTCAACTGGACTCTCATTGACTACAAAACTACTCTTGGCCTCACCCTCTAGTTCTGTAACACAAACAACAAGGTAAACTCAGTGTGCAGCTCTACACCAGTCTGAGGTTCAATACTACACCGACCCTCAACTGGACTCTCATTGACTACAAAACTACTCTTGGCCTCACCTTCTAGTTCTGTAACACAAACAACAAGGTAAACTCAGTGTGCAGCTCTACACCAGTCTGAGGTTCAATACTACACCGACCCTCAACTGGACTCTCATTGACTACAAAACTACTCTTGGCCTCACCCTCTAGTTCTGTAACAGAAACAACAACAAGGTAAACTCAGTGTCCAGCTCTACACCAGTCTGAGGTTCAATACTACACCGACCCTCAACTGGACTCTCATTGACTACAAAACTACTCTTGGCCTCACCCTCTAGTTCTGTAACACAAACAACAACAAGGTAAACTCAGTGTCCAGCTCTACACCAGTCTGAGGTTCAATACTACACCGACCCTCAACTGGACTCTCATTGATTACAAAACTACTCTTGGCCTCACCCTCTAGTTCTGTAACACAAACAACAAGATAAACTCAGTGTGCATCTCTACACCAGTCTGAGGTTCAATACTACACCGACCCTCAACTGGACTCTCATTGACTACAAAACTACTCTTGGCCTCACCCTCTAGTTCTGTAACACAAACAACAAGGTAAACTCAGTGTGCATCTCTACACCAGTCTGAGGTTCAATACTACACCGACCCTCAACTGGACTCTCATTGACTACAAAACTACTCTTGGCCTCACCCTCTAGTTCTGTAACACAAACAACAAGATAAACTCAGTGTGCATCTCTACACCAGTCTGAGGTTCAATACTACACCGACCCTCAACTGGACTCTCATTGATTACAAAACTACTCTTGGCCTCACCCTCTAGTTCTGTAACAGAAACAACAACAAGGTAAACTCAGTGTCCAGCTCTATACCAGTCTGAGGTTCAATACTACACCGACCCTCAACTGGACTCTCATTGACTACAAAACTACTCTTGGCCTCACCTTCTAGTTCTGTAACACAAACAACAAGGTAAACTCAGTGTTCAGCTCTACACCAGTCTGAGGTTCAATACTACACCGACCCTCAACTGGACTCTCATTGACTACAAAACTACTCTTGGCCTCACCCTCTAGTTCTGTAACAGAAACAACAACAAGGTAAACTCAGTGTGCAGCTCTACACCAGTCTGAGGTTCAATACTACACCGACCCTCAACTGGACTCTCATTGACTACAAAACTACTCTTGGCCTCACCCTCTAGTTCTGTAACAGAAACAACAAGATAAACTCAGTGTGCAGCTCTACACCAGTCTGAGGTTCAATACTACACCGACCCTCAACTGGACTCTCATTGACAGCAAAACTACTCTTGGCCTCACCCTCTAGTTCTGTAACACAAACAACAAGATAAACTCAGTGTCCAGCTCTACACCAGTCTGAGGTTCAATACTACACCGACCCTCAACTGGACTCTCATTGACTACAAAACTACTCTTGGCCTCACCCTCTAGTTCTGTAACACAAACAACAACAAGATAAACTCAGTGTGCAGCTCTACACCAGTCTGAGGTTCAATACTACACCGACCCTCAACTGGACTCTCATTGACTACAAAACTACTCTTGGCCTCACCCTCTAGTTCTGTAACACAAACAACAAGGTAAACTCAGTGTGCATCTCTACACCAGTCTGAGGTTCAATACTACATCGACCCTCAACTGGACTCTCATTGACTACAAAACTACTCTTGGCCTCACCCTCTAGTTCTGTAACACAAACAACAAGATAAACTCAGTGTCCAGCTCTACACCAGTCTGAGGTTCAATACTACACCGACCCTCAACTGGACTCTCATTGACTACAAAACTACTCTTGGCCTCACCCTCTAGTTCTGTAACAGAAACAACAAGGTAAACTCAGTGTTCAGCTCTACACCAGTCTGAGGTTCAATACTACACCGACCCTCAACTGGACTCTCATTGATTACAAAACTACTCTTGGCCTCACCTTCTAGTTCTGTAACACAAACAACAAGATAAACTCAGTGTCCAGCTCTACACCAGTCTGAGGTTCAATACTACACCGACCCTCAACTGGACTCTCATTGACTACAAAACTACTCTTGGCCTCACCCTCTAGTTCTGTAACACAAACAACAACAAGGTAAACTCAGTGTGCAGCTCTACACCAGTCTGAGGTTCAATACTACACCGACCCTCAACTGGACTCTCATTGACTACAAAACTACTCTGGGTCTCACCCTCTAGTTCTGTAACACAAACAACAAGATAAACTCAGTGTGCATCTCTACACCAGTCTGAGGTTCAATACTACACCGACCCTCAACTGGACTCTCATTGACTACAAAACTACTCTTGGCCTCACCCTCTAGTTCTGTAACACAAACAACAAGGTAAACTCAGTGTGCAGCTCTACACCAGTCTGAGGTTCAATACTACACCGACCCTCAACTGGACTCTCATTGACTACAAAACTACTCTTGGCCTCACCCTCTAGTTCTGTAACACAAACAACAACAAGGTAAACTCAGTGTCCAGCTCTACACCAGTCTGAGGTTCAATACTACACCGACCCTCAACTGGACTCTCATTGACTACAAAACTACTCTTGGTCTCACCCTCTAGTTCTGTAACACAAACAACAAGGTAAACTCAGTGTGCATCTCTACACCAGTCTGAGGTTCAATACTACACCGACCCTCAACTGGACTCTCATTGACTACAAAACTACTCTTGGCCTCACCCTCTAGTTCTGTAACACAAACAACAAGGTAAACTCAGTGTGCAGCTCTACACCAGTCTGAGGTTCAATACTACACCGACCCTCAACTGGACTCTCATTGACTACAAAACTACTCTTGGCCTCACCCTCTAGTTCTGTAACACAAACAACAACAAGGTAAACTCAGTGTGCATCTCTACACCAGTCTGAGGTTCAATACTACATCGACCTTCAACTGGACTCTCATTGACTACAAAACTACTCTTGGCCTCACCCTCCAGTCCTTGTTTTGCAATAGAAACAATGTCTTGTATGAAACTATATACTTCAAGCCCTTATAATTCTGGACTTTAGATATTAATCAAGATGAGATTTACATTCATGCAAAATTTTATGGTCACCAATATTTCAATTAGTTCAGTTTTGATTGGTCAATAATATTTATATCTATCAAAGCGAAAACAGTCTAAAAAGGCAATTTTGTCAAAGTCAACTTAGGTAAACAACTCAGGATGTGTAATTGAGATCATGCCAAAAATGTATCTTGTACAAGATAATACAGACACAAATATTTCGTCCAAATTACGTCCTGATCAGTGAATATTTAATAGATTGTTAGTTAATAGTTTGTTAGTGAAAACAATGTCAAATCAGCTTTTTTAATCAGTCAAGGGCAGGCAACTAAGGACTTTCTGATTCAAACAAAATTCTTTCTTTGAAGGAATCTGATACAGATTCAATACCAATCCTGTAGCATTTGGTAGAAATGCTTCCAGTAATTTCTGAGGAGATTTTCAAAGAAAGACTTTACAGAAGGATGGGTGTATGGATGCACACAAAAAGGACACATAACCATGACAAAAGCCCACTTGGCATAGTACAGCCAGTGCAGGTAAATACAAACTGTCTTCAAAGAGCTCATGATAATGTTATAACAAAGATCCCTGCCACAATAATACCTATTTTATACCCAGTGAAGCTTATTTCCTTGTACTGAAAATAAAGCTTCTGAACAATTACAAAAGCACATCTGAGGTTTCATGTATTGTGATCAGGAGAGATGTACTTTTCTAGTTCATAACACCTATCCATTGCATAAGTATTTCTTTATTTTTATCTTTTGTATTCACATGGCCTTCAAAGTATTCAAACCCTATACATTAACCTATTACCACTCCTTTTGACTCCCCACAATATAATGGCTTTGGAAAACATTGTGGAAAATGAAGAAATTGCTTGTAACAAGCAATTACTTCATTTCCATAAATGTTTTCTGCCCAAAAAGATATATAATTTCGAAATTTCATCACATTAAAAAGTAGTCAGCAACTTCTTTCAAATTGAATCACCCTAAAATCATTTTGTTTGGGAAAGGGTTAATGTAGATCTGCCTGCCTACCAGTGTAGTCTGATCAAGAGGAATCGCAAGCAATTTTTTTCATTTTCCAAAATGTTTTTCAAAGCCCCTGTCTGGTCCAAGGCATCCAGAGCTACAGAGGAGAAGGGGAAGTGAATGGCGCTTCATAATGCATTATTTCATTTATTGTTCATTAAAGCCCTATGTCATGGGTACTCATTGAAATCCCCTCTTATCTGTTTCTCTGAGTCGAATTATTTAGGAATGGATTAACCCTTTCCCAAACAAGACCTGGTTTTGACGTCCCTAATAGGCATGGCTTGGGAAAACATTGAAACAAAATAAGAAACTGCTGATAACCAGCAGTTTCTCCTTTTGTCTCAATATTTTCCATGCTGTATTATACCCACATTTTATCTTTAACAACATCCCTTTTGTCCTCAGCAGCAGTTTCTCCTTTTGTCTCAATATTGTCCATTTTGTATTACACAGATTCTATCTTTAACAACATCTTTTGGTCTTCAGCAGCAGCTTTCAAATTGGATAACCCTAAGATTTTTCTGTTCAGGAAAGAATTAAGTAACCTATAACAAAATATTCTCACATCGCCCACCACATAAACACTGGCTGACCTTGTAGGGAGACAGCTTGATTATACTTTCTGCTCAAATTTTAATTATTTTTGACATTACAATTAAAATGTGTAAAATTCATTATTTATGTAAATATACCAACAGTGTACATGTTTATGATTATATCAAACCCGGCCCCTATGCATAACCCTTTTCATTCTGATTGTGGTATATTTACTGTCATGCAGCACAATAACATCAGCTTGCACATAACTATGCAAGAGCTACCCAGGCATTTTGTACTGTTAAACCTTTTCCCAAACAAGACTTGGTTTATGACGTCCCTTTTAGAAATGGCTTTGGAAAACATTGAGACAAAAGAAGACAAGAGGGACAGAATGGCCCTATATCGCTCACCTGAAAGAAGTTTAAGACACGCCCACTTTTTTTGACGAATCAAAAATTTGCAAACAAATTTTGAAATGGGTCACTCAAGGAACATCGTTGCCAAATTTGTTTCAAATTGACCCTATGCTTGATTTTTAAAGAATTTTCTTATGATTCCTCTAAGTCTGATAAGCCATGCCCTGCCATGCCCACTTTTTTTTCACCAATACAAAATTTGCCAACATATTTTAAAAAGGGTCACTCAAGGAACATTTCTGTAAAGTTTGTTTCAAATTGGGCCAATGGTTGATTTTTAAAGAATTTTCTTAGGATTTCTGTAAGTCCGATAAGCCACGCCCAATTTTTTCTGACGAATAAAAAATTTGAGAAAAAATTTCGAAAAGAGTCACCCAATAATAAACTTAGGAACATTTCTGCCAAGTGTGGTTCAAATTAGGCCAATGGTTGATTTTTAAAGAATTTTCTTATGATTTCTCCAAGTCCGGTAAATGCTGACCTGCCACGCCCACAATTTTGGATGAATAAAAAACCCGCGAACAAATCTTAAGAAGGGTCACCCAAGGAACATTCCTGTCAAAATTGGTTTTAATTGGCCCTTTGGTTAAGAAGAAGATTTTTGAAGAATTTTTTAACAATTTCTCTTGGTTAGATAAAAGCCCTGCCCTGCCACACCCACATTTTTTGACGAAACTATAAATTTATGAACAAATGTTAGAGAGGGTCACTCAAGGAACAATTCTGCCAAGTTTGGTTCAAATTGGCCCATTGGTTAATTTTTAAAGAATTTTCTTATGATTTCTCTAAGTCTGATAAGCCCCTTTCTCCCTGCCACAGCCACAATTTTTTACAAATGAAAATATTTGTGAACAAATTTTAAAAAGAATGGCTTAAGGCACATCCCTGCAAAGTCTGGTTCAAATTTGCCCAATGGTTGATTTTTAAAGAATTTTCTTATGATTTTTCTAAGTCTGATAAGCCCCTTTCTCCCTGCCACGGCCACGTTTTTTAACGAATCAAAATCTGAGAACATGTTTTGAGAAGGGTCACTCAAGGAACAATTCTGCCAAGTTTGGTTCAAATTGGAACAATGGTTGATTTTTAAAGAATTTTCTTAGGATTTTCTTCGGCCACATTTTTTGACGAATCAAAAATCCGCGAACAAGTTTTGAGAAGGGTCACTCAAGGAACATTCCTGCCAAGTTTGGTCAAAATTGGCCGGTTAGTTTTGGAGAAGAAGATGTTTGAAGAAATTGTTGACGGACGGACAGACGGACGACGGACGGTGAGTGACCACAATAGCTCCCCTCGAGCACTTCGTGCTCAGGTGAGCTAAAAATGCTGATAATCAGCATTTTCTCCTTTTCCCTCAATATTTTCAGTGTTATAATTTGCATAAATCCAATCTTTTTCAACGTCCTTTTTGTCGTCTGATGCAGCTTTCAAATTTGAACAGTCGAAATTTTTGACATTTTGGAATGGGTTAAGGCCAAAGCGTTTGGTTCAGCAAGCAGGGAGTAAGTAGAGGGGACAGTGGTCCTAATCTCATGTTTCCCTAAAAAAATTTGGAACAATTGGTGTGATTTAGTGGAATTTAGAACTTTATTAATTTTCAGAGCTTTTCTCAGAGAGACCATACTTGAACTTATTATGTTGAAGCCCATGCTTCAAGGTTTCAACCTAGACAAAGGCCTGATATATGCTGCCTGGGTTCGGTGTACTCTTAATGCTCATTAATAATAATGTGAGAATTTTTTTCAAGCAATGTCCATCTAATCAAAATATCAATTGTCTATTAGACAACTGCCATGTTTCTAAATGAATTTTTTACAAGTTCCAAACGCATGATAGATTCAAGCTCGGTTGTCATATTTAGCTGATTATAGGAGTAACGTTTTTAAATGAATAATCTAGTTAAAGGGCAATAACCCCATTATACCATGTAGACATCCACTACCCCAGAGTTGTCTATCCACATTAACCCTTAATTAGTTGCCAGTCAAGTAACAAATGGATGTAAATTCCTCATCTTACTGAGCCATCAAAATGGCAAGAAGTCTCCATAAAAGGCTCAGATCGAAAGTTCAATTTTAGAGAAGAGCAAGGATCCTGATCAGACTGTGTGTAGGCACAGGCTGATCTAGATCCATGTTGATGTCAAATGCCGTAACCCTTTCCCAAATAACACCTGGTTTCGAAGTCCCTTATAGTGCAGGCTTGAGAAAACATTGAGGCAAAAGAAGAAAATGCTGACAATCAGCATTTCCTCCTTTTGTCTCAATATTTTATGGGCTAAATCAATTTCTAATTTCTATTTTTAATAAACATCAATTTTGTGCTCAGCAGTAGCTTTTGAATTAGCCAAACCTAAAATTCTGCTGTTTGGGAATATGTGAAGTTTTTTTTCTCAAATCCTGGCTCATATAATTATATTTCATACCAACCTTCATGTTGTACATATAACTCCACTATGTATGTAAACCCCTGTTTGAGTACACCAGGTTTGATGACTAAAGATTCACTGTTTAGACCAGTCTTTGTGTCCTTGACCTTCAGATGGGCAGATATAGGTCTCTGATCTAGCACTGTGTACACTTGGTGAGGATTAGTCTTCCTGCTTTCTAGACGATTACGATCATCAGTTCCAGAACTGTACATTGGGTCTTCATCTGTTGGATGAAAAATAGTAAATAAAGGACGACAAATAAATCATTAAGCGTAATATCAAATTTATCAACAAGAGGGCCAAGATGGCCCTGTATCGCTCCACTGGCTTTTAGACAATTAGACACCAAAATTGTTCAAGGAATACAATAGAGGTCTATCCAAAGAAGATTCATGCTATGCCAGAATGAAATCCAATAAATGAATAAGGAGCAGAAATGTTTTTACAATTTTCTTAAAATTACACTATGTTTCATATAGCGAAAAATAAGCCTAGCCCACAGCGGCCAAGTTTTTCATCCAATCGTGAAGGAATTTGGAAGAGATTCATGCGAAGTTTGATATAAATTGGTCCTGCAGTTTTGGAGAAAGAGATTGTTTAACAATTTTTTGAAAATTCAATTTTATTAAATTTATTAAAGTTTAAGTTCTACACGGACTTTTTTTTTCAAGAATTAAGAGGAGATTCATGCAAGGAAGATTTCTGTGAAGTTTAGTTAAAATTGGTCCAGTAGTTTTGGAAAAGAAGATTTTTCGAAAATTTAATTTAATTTAATTAATCAAAACTCAAGTTCTACACAGAATTTATTTTTTTGAAGGAATTAAGAAGAGATTCATGCAAGGATCATTTCTGTAAAGTTTGGTTGAAATAGGTCCAATAGGAGAAGAAGAATCTTTAAAGATTTTTCGAAAATTTAATTTAATTAAATTAATTTAAAATTTATGTTATACACAGAATTTATCTTTTTGAAGGAATTATATTAGAAGAGATTCATACAAGGAAGATTTCTGTGAAGTTTGGTTGAAATTGGTCCAGTAGTATTGGAGAAGAAGAATATTTAAGATTTTTCGAAAATTTAAATCAATTAATTTAATTAAAATTCAAGTTCTGCATGGATTTCATTCTTTTGAAGGAATTTGGTAGAGATTCATGCACGGAATATTTCTGTGAAGTTTGGTTGAAATTGGTACAGTAGTTTTGGAGAAGAAGAATTTTAAAAAGATTTTTCGAAAATTTAAATCAATTAAATTAATTAAAATTCAAGTTCTGCACGGATTTTATTCTTTTGAAGGAATTTGGTAGAGATTCATGCACGGAATATTTCTGTGAAGTTTGGTTGAAATTGGTACAGTAGTTTTGGAGAAGAAGAATTTTAAAAAGATTTTTCGAAAATTTAAATCAATTAAATTAATTAAAATTCAAGTTCTGCACGGATTTTATTCTTTTGAAGGAATTTGATTCATGCAAGGAAGATTTCTGTGAAGTTTGGTTGAAATTGGTCCAGTAGTTTTGGAGAAGAAGAATTTTTAAAGATTTTTCAAAAGTTTAAATCAATTAAATTAATTAAAATTCAAGTTCTGCGCAGATTTTATTCTTTTGAAGGAATTTGGTAGAGATTTATGCAAGGAAGATTTCTGTGAAGTTTGGTTGAAATTGGTCCAGTAGTTTTGGAGAAGAAGTAATTTTAAAGATTTTTCGAAAATTTAATTCAATTAAATTAATTAAAATTCAAGTTCTGCACAGATTTTATTCTTTTGAAGGAATTTGGTAGAGATTCATGCAAGGATAATTTGTGTGAAGTTTGGTTGAAAATGGTCCAGTAGTTTTGGAGAAGAAGATGTTTAAAGAAAAAGTTTACGCACGCACGCACACACGGACGATGGACACAGGGCCATGACATAAGCCCCGCTGGCCTTCGGCCAGTGGAGCTAAAAATTGACTGATAGAAACAAAATAATATCGCAAGGGCATAGCGCCAATTATGTGCTTAACAAGATTCTTCCTTGGCTGACTTGATTTTTGTAGTTTTATCTCCCTATATAATAATATGAGTTTCTTAGAATCATAATTGTGGATATTTCATTGTTTTTTTTTGTATTTAAGAATTTAAGGTTATCTTAAAGAGGCCCCCAGGACCTCGATCAAAGAGAGAGACAGTCCTTCTCCCATCTCCTACTTCACACCCTGCTCAAGTCCCTGACAGAGTCCGAGGATATTCATCTAATAGGTCCGCCTTCCGCAGCATATAAAACTGATTAGAATTTTGTAAGTAACAAATATCTATAGAGGCATTTTTTTTCTATCACTTTCAAAAGAATTATATATGAATGAGGATAACAAAATGTTTGCTGTAAAACTACCTTGTGTACGATCTGGATTGCGACTTGACCCTTGACCTTCTGTGATGGAAATGGATACTGAAATATTAACAAATAATTGGTTTTTGACCATTAATTTTCCTGACAATTCTTTTACTTTTAATAGTCATGAAAAATTTGAAAAACATTTTAACTTAGAAACAACTGTTATGCTTAAGTATAATGATGTGAACCTAAAACAATCAATCAATTTGACTGGAAGCATTAAAACAGAATCAGCAAATATTCAGCCTACCTCCTCCATATTGTCTGGCCCCTGAACTCCCACTTTCCCCTGGTGACCCCTCTCTGATAGGCATTGTGCCCAGGTCTGGGATACGTCTGGAGGGGCTTGTATCTGTATTCTCACCTAGAATAGAATTTTAAATCAAATTAACACTTTCCCAAACAAGACCTGGTTTTGACGTCTCTAATAAAACAGGCTTGGGAAAACATTGAGGCAAAAGAAGAAAATGCTGATAACCAGCATTTTCTTCCTTTACCTCAATATTTTCTGTGCTACATTATGAACAAATCTCAACTTTATCAACACACATTTTGTCGTCTCCATCAACTTTCAAATTGGACCATCCTAAAAGTTACCCGTTTGGGAAAGGGTTCAACATAATCTTTCATTTGCAATAGTACAACAGTTACTATAAAGTTATGGGCATAACATAACAATCAGAGGGAAAAGAACATTATTGTTTTCAGTCTTGATCATGACAACATGATAACTCTATACAATGCACCTTCATGTCTATACAATGCACCTTCATAACCATAAGAAAAATTAGCAGAATGATGGAAAGAAATACTGAAACTATAATTATATCTAAATGCAATTTATTTTTGCTTCCCATCTATAACTAGAAAGCTCAAAAATTTATATTCAAATGTCATGGCTAAAGTTGGGATAGTAAGGAATAGCTCATATCACTATGAATGACAATCTTGACCAAGGTCAAATTGACATTGTTTAATTAACCCACTACCAAACAACAAAATTTCAGCCTAGTCCAAACTCACAGATGTAGCAGACGACAATTTCCATTGAAATAAAATTTAACCATTTTTGGCCTTTCTTGGAAGAAAACACTGTGGGAAATGAAGAAATTGCTTGTCACAAGAAATTTCTTCATTTTCCACAATGTTTTCCAAAACCTTTTTTTAGTGGGGAATCCAAAGCATCAATGTGTGGGAAAGGGTTAAACTTACTGATATCATATTGTGAAGATACTTGGTACTTCTTGGTCCTGCTGCCCGGGTCCCCCTCCTGCAGTACTGAAGGATAATTGAATGTTGAAGTCTCCCTGGCCAGCGATCTCCCATCTCTACCCATATCATACACATCCTCATATCTAGCCTCTCTTCTGATCCGAGGCTTCAAATCTGATCTTCCTTCACTCACATTAAAGTTTTTAGAGTACACAATAAACATATTGTTTTTGTTGTTTCCATGGTAACTTCGTTTCCTCCTGTTTAATATATCTGATGCTGGATCCCCCTCTTTAATCTCAAGTCCATCTGGCAGTATAGGACTAGTATCCTGTATAACTGACCAGCCATCTCTATCTGATGTGTTAGACTCAACAGGTGCTACACTAATTGATTCTGACAGATCTGAAAAATACAACATAAATTTGAAACACATATATCATCAATTTGTAATGAATATTTTTTTTAATTAAGACCACTGTTTTAATGAGTGTTTCTTAAATTGACAGATCACAATAGCCATGGACTTTTCAATACACTTACCTACAGCATCTTTTGTTCAGTTGAAATGGATAAATGACAGATTTCTCTGAGTTTCATTATGTGTATTATGTACATCAGTTTTTCAGCAACTCTGTCACATAGCTCTTTTCTCAAGATATATCATATTTTGACCCTTTACAGAACAACAATTGCTTTAGAAGTCCCTAATTGAACAATTGGGAAATTGAGAAAACATTGAGACGAACAAATTCATTATCAACTTATTTTGCCATCTGCAGCAGCTTTCAAATTGGAAGTCCTAATTTCTGCTGTTTGGGAAAGGATTAAAGAATCTTTTAACCCATTCCAAAACAAGACCTGCCTTTGACCTCCCCAATCAAAATGGCTTATGAAAACATAGAGTCAAAAGAAGAAACTGCTGATAACCAGCAGTTTCTCCTTTTGTCTCAATATTTTCCATGCTATATTGTATACTAATTCTATCTTTATCAACATCCATTTTGTCGTCTTTTACTGATTTCAAATTGGAACACCCTAAAATTTCGTCGTTTGGGAAAGGGTTAAGCCAGTATTTAGTGAGTTACCTTCAGTATCCAATGTTTTTTGTTGTTCTGACTGGATCACATCCTCCCCCTCTGTTTGATTCTCCTTCTCCTGCTCCCTGATCAACGAATATGTCGTACCATCTGCTTCTACACAACTGTAATTTTAGGAATCAGAGAAACAGATAAGAGGGGACAAAGGTGTTCTAGTTTTTTCTAAAATCTAAACCCTACCTTGTGGGTACTCATTTGAGTCATTTTAATGAGACAATTCTGTGATTCTAATACATACACACAACACTTTGATACACAATAACTGAATTATTGAATTTTGGTGGCCAATACCCTCTCATATCAGTAGTTCTGGGAAATTATAGTGCATTTTTTGTATATTTTAATGTCATCAATTCCCTCTGACAGGTTTTAGAAAGTTAACAGCAACTTGAAAGTAACCTTCATACAGTTTGTTTGAAGTTTAAGTTAATTGCTGCCAATCAATCAATCAATCAAGCAGAGAGCTAAAACAGCTATATTCCGAAAATATAACTTACGGGAAGTCTATATGAGCCCTGGCAGGGTTATAAGATTTGAAGTTATAGACCAGTTTGAGGTTCCAGGTGTACTTAGTTCCTGTGGGACAATTACTACAGTCTCCATAAAATGAGAGCTTCCTGTCCGCATTCACTGGCTCGACCAACAAGGGACGAACTATCCTCACACTGAAAATATACATACACAGCAATAGATAACAGTGGATAAAGGTATTACAAATTTGTTATTTGAAGTACAAATACTATATTGTGGTACTCATTTTAATCTTCTTGATGAGACAATTCAAACGAGTACCAACAACATAGGGTTTGATGAACTAAAAAATGGAATTTCACATTTGGAAAATCCTCTACCCTCTAGGACTCCCTGTATAAATGTATGTTGTAGAATGCCAACATGTATTTCAATAGAATTTACCTTTTCAATGGATAATGAAAGAACAATTTAAAAGTGAATGCACATAAATTATACTGAGAGGCAAATGAAAGTATACACTTTTTGTTTGTCAATATCTCGCTTATTTTACATCATATTGACTTAAAATTTTGTACATTTCATTACTACCCATAAACAAATAATACAGTCTTAATAAATTTCAGCTAAAATTGCTTGCCTACCCATACTGTTGCCACATGCCGATTTTGCAAACTTTGCACGTGCGACTTAGTGGATCATCAAATATTGCTGTTAATCCGTTTTTAATTTCTTCATTCTTTATCACAACAAATCACAACGTTAAATTTTCTCTAACATTAAAACACAATTCTCACTGGCTGGTTGAATTTGATCAATATGTCTCTTTTTTACAATAAGACCCATTTTTCTATGATGCAGCATGATGCGACATAAACGTGACACTCTATACACTTAGTCAGGTAGCTAGGAACATTCTGCGCAAATTTTATCACAGTCTGACAATAAATTTAGAAGAAGTTATGTCAGATAACTTGTTTGTATCAAGCCCCCTTTTGCCGTGACGCATCGTAATATGGAAAAGCAATTACAATGTACGCATGTTCCTAAGTGACAAGGTACTTTCTGTGAAAATTTTATCCAAATTCGTCCATAAATGTAAGGGTTGTGTCAACGTGAATGCTTGCATTAATTTATTGATTTAATCCCCTTTTTCGATGACGCTGTTTGATATGAAACACATTTGCAACGGTAAAGGACAGATAGACCGATATGCGGACAAGGTTATATCAATGAACGACCACATTCGGTGAGGTTTAAAAATCGTTCATAATCTATTAATCGTTTTCTCAGAAAACACGGGAGAACCAGGGTGTATACTTATTTTTGCCTCTCAGTATATAATACACATAGATATACAATAGTCTGGCATCAAAATAAGAAATTTCCCCATAACCAAGAAGTCAAAACGTTTTAGTGAAAATAGATATTATTATTTCTAGATTATGAATGAGACTTTTTGTGTAATTTCAAAATTAACCCATTATATATATATTTTATTAATCCTCCTTATACAGAAGAGCAATTTAAGATATAATACATTTAAACAATTCAAACAAAATACAGATGAAGATAAAACAAACAGAACTTGACTAAACTATACGAAAAGAAATGTACAACAGAAATGACAAGGATTGTATATTTACCCTTTCCCAGATGACAAAATGTTATTCTGGTTTATGTGGAGTTGAGTTTAGAATATGCTGACGATAGAATTTATACACACTCATGCAAAGTTTCTCAACAAAGCAGGCTGGAAGATATTGGACGAAAAGAAGAAGGTGCTGGCTACAACATTTCCCTCTCTTCCTGCAATACCTCCATATCAATAAGTTCATAAAAACAGAGTTTATTTGGGAATGGGTTAACATAGATATCAGCAGCAAATAAGAAGTTACACTCACGCATACCATTACCGAAACGAAATGCAATGGCATACAGTGTACGAGTTTAAATCCGTACTCCGATAACAAAAGTTTTAGACTGATCAAGGAAGAAATACCGGAACCGCATCATTAGTGAAACTAGAGATAAAGAAGTGCAAATGTTAGGATAGAAAACGTTGAAAGGAAGGGAGAATGAGTTGGATTAAGGCACTGTCTTCCTTTATTTCAATGCTTTCCAAAGTTCGGTTATTCTTGGTTCATAAAGCGTAAGCTGCCGAACAATAGACTCATTTACAATAATAATGAAATACGCAATATATCGTCTGCTACGTCCGGAAACACCGTAACCACAGCTTGAGAGACCTGTAGTTACAGCGTTCTCGGACGCATCCGACCGACATGTAATATTTATAATATAAAGGTTGTAGTTACAAAAATGTCTAGATAAACAAGATTGTCGGAAGCCGACCCAGACGCTACCAGCTACAACTACAGTTAAACAAACTGCATTTATGGCACCCTGGACGCCCTGTCCTGATCAGCATACATTTCTGTTTAATGTATATGCATGTCATACAATGCATGCTGGGTTTCAACTGATATTATTTTAAATGACAAGCAGCAATAAATCAGTGTAGTGTAAAATACCTTCAAATATTAACTATTTCATGCACAATGAAAATTGGACCTGTCCAAGAGTGCAAAGTTATAATTTATCAGACTTAATGAAAATTCTCATTTGACAACTTGGAAATAATGGGGAAAAAGAGAAAAAAGCTGATGGTCAGGAACTTTTTTCTTTTTCTCCAATATTTTCATATGATGTATTAATTGAGAGCGCCCACATTTGGGAAAGGATTAATTTATCATTTTGTACAGGCTAGAGATTGAACAATGAAGCGCATTTCGTGCTGTAGTGCTATCATCTATATACTGACAAAGGCCTGTTAATAAATCCAGTATCTGCGTTTTTGGATTTTCATGTATAAGTTTGTTATATTGGCTTGGACCAGCAATATTTAATAATCTTTTCCAAAATCGGGATCTCTCAGTTTTGTTTGCATTACAAAAGAGTATTTTATGCTGGGTGACATTTTCCACAACAGAACCACATTTTGTGCATGTTTGAACATTTTCAGTTGAGCATATTCTACCTAGAATATATACTGCACATTGAACAAGTTCAGTTCTAGAAGGAAAGAATTTCAATTGCAACCAAAGCGTACATACGGTTTTAGGTGCAAAAAGTGCGTCAAAATGTTTTTCTGATATATGGTGAATAGTTTTTTCCTTTAAAACTGTCAGTTCTCTATCATTTATTGCTTTGTTAAGTATCTGTTTCCATCTATACTTTGATGGAAAAATTGCTGTCTGCAGAAAATCATGAACAAAATTACCAAGTTCATATTTATTCAAAATTGCGCAGGCATCGGGGATAAACCCTTTTAAATTAACTGCATTACGCGAACGTACTAATCTGTTTACGAAAACTTGTTTAGCTAACCTATGTGATGAAAGACGACATAGCTGACCGAAAAAAGTTAACTTTCTATAGTCGATTTCACCTTCGACAGATATAGATCCAAATGCAGCGCGCGATACGGCATTATTAGTGTTAAGCGGCAACTTTTGCATACTTTTAACGCAAAATGAATGTGCCCTTTCAATTGTAGTCTTGTTTGTTTGAGACAAAGAATTCCAGAGTTCACAGCCGTATAACGCTGAGTTCAATACAACGGACTGAAACATATTTCTTAATGAAATCGGATTAAGTTCTCCTGAATTTGCTATACTCATAGTAGCGCTATGCATTTTGCGACAAGCTAAGGCTACATTTTGGTTTAACGAACCCGATTTTTCTATAAGACAACCAAGATGCGTATATTCATTGGCTTCTTGTATGGGTTCGTTTCCTAAAAACCACTGTCTTGGGTGGATTCTGTCTCCATGCGTATCATTAAATACAACCACCGCACATTTTGTGGGATTATAGTCATAGCGCCATTTCAAGGAGTATTGATGGCACATATCTAGCATTTTGTCTAACCCTATTTTAGAAAAACTTACTAACACCATGTCGTCTGCTACTGTTGGACTGCAAATATCATAGTTGTACATGCACATACCGAGTTTAGAGTCTTGAAGCTCTTCAATAAGTCCATTTATATAGAGTAAATAGCAGATGGGCGAACTTTTCCCGCCTTGTCTGGTTCCCTGCATCATGCTTAAGCTTTCTGAAAATAGTATACCATTTCTAACCTTACTTGTCATCGTTCTATATATCGACATATACGAGCGTAAAATATTCATATCTACACCACATTCATGCATTTTAAAAAACAAACCATTGTGCCATACGCGATCGAACGCTTGTTTCGCGTCTAGGAAACAGACATATAATGGACTATGATTTTCATATGCAAAATTAATACTTTCCTGTAGTATATATGACGTCATAAGGCAACCAAGGTTTTGCTGGAATCCTCCTTGTAAATTATTGATTACTTGCAGAATCTGTTTTTCAGAATTTTGAAGAAGGATACCCTCATATACCTTTAAAATTGTAGAGGTTAGACAAATAGCGCGATAACTATTTGGTTCATCTTTACGTTTATTACCTCCCTTGTGAAGCGTAATAATTATACCGCGGTTCATAAGCGGAGGGACGTAACCGAGTTTTATCATAGCAGTATACAATCTCGCTAGGACAAATGACAATTTTTCGCCCCCATAGAGTAAATGTTCATAGAAGATGTTGTCTGCTCCACACATCTTCCCCTTTTTACATGTATTTAGTACAAGTGTTACATCGTTTTGCGATATATTGATATCACGTTGTGTCTCTTGCGAATTACTCATCCGTGTAATATTTTCAATGGACTGATCTATCGTCTGTTTCCATATCTGATCATAACTCGGATCATTTGACTCAGAATATAATTCAGAGAAATATTCATGCCATTGCTCGGTTATAGCAGACTTATCTCTATATACGCAGTCACCAAATCGCATTTCTGACGGTACAGATCTACATATTTTGCCTTTTCTTTTCTTTAATAATACCCAAAATCGATTTCTATCAATCTCGGTGTAATGCGACCTTTGGACTAAGGGAGGTAATCTATGTGCGACTTTTGCATTTTCTTGGAAGAGTTGTCTTTCCTATGATGGAAGTTTTCGCGGTCTTCGAGCACATGTTTATCGCCGCTGATGTTGCAAGTTTTCTCTCTTCTGAAGCCTGTTGAGGCCAAAAATGTAGGTTCATATGATGACAATACATGCATATTTGACGCCTCTTATGTATTTAGTGGAAGCAATAACTTTTTGTAGACTTTTTACGTGTTAAACGTCGCACTGGATTCGCCCCCCTAAGTTTCGCTCCTAAATTGTTGCGGCCCATAAGTTTCGTACCCAACCAGTTTCTCTCTGATTGCATTATAAAGTCGCTTTATCGTGATATTCTGAGAACATAGATAGATTCTTCGTTCGTTCATGCAAGATACAAGGTTTTCGTATAGGGAACGATTTTGTCTAGTTCTTCATGACGTTAATTCGGACAAATAGCTTTCGTCTACAGGTGTTGTTCCAAAGTCTCGTAATTATGGCTTGACTCAAGCCGTAGTTACCAGATTTTGCAACTACACCAATTGTGTATCAAGATATAAGAGTTAAACCAATCTATTTTTAGCACAAGACTCTGCCTTTGAATTTAGTTTGAGATAACGGTACAATCTAAGCTTTGCAGCATTTTTTAGGGTCAAGATCATCATGCAATTACTGATGTTAAGGTTTTGCTTTAATATTGCTTGTATATTTTTGTTGTAGTTTCCACGATTAAACTCCACGGACTAAATTGGACTTCGTCTTGGTACAGTGGAAAATTTGGCCTAACAACTTCACGTCGTCCCACAAATCTGGTCAAGGATGTCGGACTCGCAGAAACGTCAACGAACCATGACAGAAAAAGCCGAAGAGCACTACGACAGTACAGTCGCCCACATGTCTGCCAGAATAGAGAAGCGACGGGCACAACTGAATGAGATTGCCTCATATGTTCGAGGCATAAGTGCTGTAGACAAATTAAAGGACATACATAAACAAGGGTTACTCGTTTTCGGAGAATATAGGCTATTAATTGAAGATTTCATTGGTTACCTAGAGAAACAGAGAACTGAAAAAAGCGATAATAAACTAAAGGAGGTTGAAAGCCTCCATACAACATTTGAAACGGTCGTAAACAGTGTGTTTATTCAAATCGAACTGAAAATTGACAATATTGAAGCAACACATGAACATGAACACACTTCATCCCTGGAAGAAGACAATGTCGCGATTCAGTTGTCCAAGTTTTTGGTGAGAAAAGACTTAATGCTTTCGAGACTCATGAAATTTGATGATAAGCCCGAAAATTATCAAACATGGAAGACGTCATTCAAAAGTGTAGTCGAGGAAGTTGGTGTCGATAGTAGGGAAGAGTTAGACTTGCTTGTAAAATGGCTTGGCAAGGACTCTGTGCGTCATGCCATTAACATAAGAGCCTCAAGCTCGCCTGATCCGAAAGCGAGCCTCAGTCGGTTATGGGAAAGACTCGATGAACGTTATGGTTCGGTCGAAATGTTGGATGCAGCCCTGCGCAAGAAATTAGAGAGATTCCCGAAGCTCTCACCCAAGGACACATACCAGCTATACGAATTAGCAGATTTGGTGGAGGAAATCGCTAGTCATATGGAGAATCCAAAGTATAAAGACTCAATGACATATTACAATACATCGATAGGTATCATACCTGTGGTCAACAAGTTGCCAGTCTATCTACAAGAACGTTGGACTGTGAAAGCCTTTGAGTACAAAAAGAAAGAGAAGGTTTTGTATCCTCCCTTTAAATATCTGTCCCAATTCATCAGAGAAATGAGCCTCATGAAGAACGACCCGGGATTTGTCTACACAGACAAAGTGAACAGGCCAGCAGTATCAACAAGTGCGCAGAGTTTGAAACTTGTTTCAACAATGAAAACCAATATTGACAACTCAACTGACCGTACCTGCTTTTACCATAATACCACTGGGCACACATTAAATGAATGTAGAACATTCAAATCAAAACCTATTACAGTACGCAAAAAACTTCTAAGGGACAAAGGGGTATGTTACAAGTGTTGTGAGCAGTCTAACCACAGAGCAGCAGATTGTAAATCCGAGATTTCATGTGACATTTGTAAGAAAGCGCATGCCACAGCCTTACATGTTAGTGACTTTAATCAAAGCCAATCGAATTCATCATCTCATGGCGGGGAGAACAACGGCGGGGAGTGCGACAAATGCTCAAATGTAAACACTGCTTGCGTTCAGGTCTGTGGTAATAAGAACTCTAAGGGTAAATCATGTGCCAAGGTCGTTTCAGTGGTAATCTACCCAAAATCGGATCCAATTAATAGGGTTAGAGCGTACGCGTTACTCGATGACCAAAGTAACAAAACATTAGTTTCGCCGAAGTTTTTTGACATATTTCCGGGTCAATTTAATGAGATTAGTTACTCGCTCTCATCGTGTGCCGGAAAAATAGACACTACCGGTCGACGAGCCGCTGGTTTTATTGTCGAAAACCTGCAAGGTACCAGATCCCATGAATTACCCGATGTTACAGAGTGTCGCGAGATTCCAGACGTTAGGGACGAGATTCCGTCACCGCAAGTAGCCAAAGCATACACCCATTTACGTGACCTTGCTCATTCTATTCCAGAATTAGACCCACAAGCCCCTATATTGTTGTTAATTGGTAGGGACCTCATGGAAGCTCACCACGTCCTTAAACAGAGGATCGGACCTAGAGGTCAACCGTTTGCGCAAGAATACAGTCTTGGGTGGGTCGTTATAGGGGAAACTTGTCTTGGAGGAGTACATGTTCCTGACTCGGTGCGCACCTATAAGACATATATTCATCATGACAACAGAGCTTCTATATTTCCCCCCTGCGAATTAAAGATATCTGTTAAAGACAGAGGCAACATAGAAGATAGCCACTTCAAAGACATATTTGTACGTACACCTGATGACGAAAAAAGGGCCATGTCCATAGAAGATAGAGAGTTTATCGACATAATGCAGTCCCAGTTTCAGAAGTCACCAGATGGTAGGTGGATAGCACCATTGCCTTTTAAAGCCTCCAGAGTTCGACTCCCGAATAATAGAGAACAAGCCAAGAAGAGAGCCTACTCACTACAACATTCTCTCCACAAAAATCCAGAGAAAGAGAAGCATTTCGTAGAATTCATGAAGGGCATCTTTGACAAAGGTTACGCTGAGATAGCTCCTCCCTTGAAAGAATATGAAGAGTGTTGGTATTTGCCGATCTTCGGAGTTTATCATGCCAAAAAGGGACAGATTCGAGTAGTTTTCGACTCATCCGCGCAGTACCAAGGTGTATCATTAAACTCAGTCTTATTACAGGGACCGGACTTGATGAATAGTTTGTTAGGAGTTTTGATGAGATTTAGGCGAGAAGAAGTAGCAGTTATGGCAGATATTCAACAGATGTTTTTCCAGTTTCAAGTTAAAGAAGAACACAGAAACTTTCTTCGATTTTTGTGGTACAGGGACAATGACCCAACTCAGGATATCATTGAATATAGAATGTGCTCACATGTTTTTGGCAACTCTCCATCACCAGCCATTGCTTCTTATGGTCTATTGAAAACTGCTGTTGAGACAGAACACATGTATGGTCATGACGTCAGAGATTTGATCCATAAAGACTTCTACGTGGACGATGGATTGTCATCTTTCAAGTCCAGTGCAGAAGCCATAGACACTATTTCACGTACTCAAAAGGCCCTCAGAGAAGGTGGCAACCTCAGATTACATAAAATTGCGTCCAATAACAAAGATGTCATGCAAGCCTTTCCCAAAGAAGATTTAGCCAAAGATTTACAGAATTTGTCTATTGGTGAAGATTCTCTCCCAATGCAAAGAAGCTTAGGTCTTACCTGGAATTTGAATACAGACAGTTTTACCTACTCAGTGTCTCAGGAAGACAAACCACTTACGCGAAGAGGTATACTTTCAACGGTCAACTCGTTATACGACCCTCTCGGTTTCGTTGCCCCAATTGTAGTTCAGGGGAAAATTTTGATGCGCGATCTGATCCAAGACACATTGGATTGGGATCAGCCTCTCGAAGAAGAGCGTTTGTCAGATTGGAGAAATTGGAAAGACTCGTTATCAGCTTTGGAAAGCTTAAGTATCCCAAGAATGTACTTGCCGATTTATTCGATAGACAAAAGTAGAATTCACATTTTCACAGACGCGTCGGAGAAAGCAGTGTCGGCCGTCGGGTATATGACGAATGATGAAATTCCAGACAAAGTAGGTTTCGTTTTCGGTAAATCGAAGGTGGCACCACAGAGTGGCCATACCATTCCTAGATTAGAGTTGTGCGCTGGGGTTTTGGGAACAGAAATAGCGGAGGCCATATCTCAGCATTTGGAAATACCCATAGATAAGATGAGTTTCTACACAGACAGCAAAGTTGTCCTTGGCTATTTAAACAACAAGACTCGGCGCTTCTACACGTACGTACAAAACCGAATCTCAAGAATACTGAAAAGTACCGATAGCAATCAGTGGCATTATGTCCCGACACATGATAATCCCGCAGACCAAGGAACACGCCCAGTACTTGCTTCGAAGTTGCAAGAAAGTAAGTGGATAAACGGCCCAGAGTGCTTGAAAACAGAAATGCTCGTAGATGAGCCCGAGTACAAGCTTGTATCTCCAGAAGAGGATAAGGAAATTCGTCCACAGATTAACAGCCTGAAAGTATCCACGACAGATGGGGCATCACGGCGCATAAGTTTTGAGAAAATCGGCACTTGGAGAAGTTTGGTAAGAGTTGTGTCCCTTCTAAAGACAAAAATTCGTAATTTCAAGCTAAGGAAAAGTCCTGAAAAGACACAAATACCGCACACCGCCATCAAAATGGACGCAGAAATGCTTCTAATAGCGGAAAGTCAGCAAACCTCCTTTGAAGAGGAGATAACCGCGTTGCGAGAAAATCGGACAATTTCTAAGAACAGTTGTATTAAGAATCTTCAGCCATGGTTGGATGAACAAGGTCTTCTGCGTGTGGGTGGCCGCTTAAAGTGTGCAAAAGACTTGCCGTTAGATGTAAAATGTCCCGTCATTTTACACAAAAAACATTTTATCACCGAACTAATAGTTACCCATTACCATGAGAAAGTGTATCATCAAGGGTGCCACTTAACCGAAGGTGCCATTAGGTCAGCAGGTTATTGGGTGGTGGGATGCAAGCGTTTGGTTCGATCTATTATCAGCAAATGTGTCAAATGCAGAAAATTACGCGGCAAAGCGCTTTGTCAGTTGATGTCGGATCTTCCCGAGGACCGTTTGACTCCGGGACCGCCTTTCACATTCGTAGGTACAGATGTATTTGGACCATGGAACGTTATAACGCGTCGTACGCGAGGTAGTGTGTCGAACAATAAACGATGGTGCGTGCTATATACGTGTCTAACATCCAGAGCTATACATTTAGAGCTTATCGAAGAGCTCAGTACATCCTCATTTATCAATGCGACTCGCAGATTTATTGCCCTCCGAGGCCCTGTCAAAGTTTTTCGCTCCGATCGGGGGACAAATTTCGTTGGAGCATCAAAGGACCTTCAAGCGAATATCATTAACGTAGAGGATGGTCCTGTGAAAGGGTTCTTAAATGAAAACAATATCACATGGCAGTTCAACTCTCCATACTCATCTCACATGGGGGGCGTTTGGGAACGACTCATCGGAGTCGTACGTAGGATTCTCGACTCTATGCTGAAGGAACATATGGGTAACCTTACCCACGAAGTGCTGTCAACTTTCATGTCGGAAGTGTCGTTGATAGTGAATTCTCGGCCATTAGTGTCCGTGTCAGGGGATACCGATAATCCTCTTGTGTTGAGCCCGATAATGCTTCTCACTCAAAAGCAACCAGTGAAATGTGAATACAAATGTGATATAGGTGTGAAAGAAATGTATAAGTCTCATTGGAAAAGAGTGCAGTGTCTTTCCGACATATTTTGGAAGAGATGGAAACAAGAATTCCTATCATCTTTACAGCAGCGTAGGAAATGGACGGATAGAAAACGTGATATTCACATGGGTGACATCGTACTTCTAGTTGAAGAGGACTCGCCTCGTATTTCCTGGCCTATGGGCATCGTGACGGATCTCTACCCTAGTGCAGATGGACACGTTCGAAAAGTCGCTGTCAAAATCAACCGTCAAGGGGAAGATGGACCTAAAATCTACACTAGACCAATAACTAAACTAGTCATGTTAATTGAATGTGATGTTTAAGTTGTATATTGAGTATTGTATTTGCTGAAGAAAATGCTAATTCTATACATAGAGTAAAAGTAGTCTGTATTGATAAAGAAATGTACATGTATGTATATGTATACATTGATTGGTGGACCAGCTGCCATGAGAAATATACATGTATATGTATGTATATATTGATAGGTGCACCAGCTGCATGATGTAAATTGGTGTTGTTGAAACGGTGTTAAACCAATATCAATCAAGAGACATTAATCATACATGTTATTGTTTTACTAGACTAGATTTGGTTACATATAGAAAATTTAAAATTTTCAAATGTGCAACAGGATTTTGCTTTTTAGAGAAAACATTGAAGCAAGTTGCATTACAAGGTCTTTTTGAATTGACATGAAGCAAATTTTGTTTGTTTGCAAAGGTACCAGTCAGTGAATAACTGTTGTATTTTTTATAACAGATTGAACTTTCGCTCTTACTTGTACTAAGTTAGTCTGATTATGTATCTAAGAAATAGATAAGTTGTTTGTATAGTGGTATTTTGTGATACCAGACGGGGAGTGTAATGCGACCTTTGGACTAAGGGAGGTAATCTATGTGCGACTTTTGCATTTTCTTGGAAGAGTTGTCTTTCCTATGATGGAAGTTTTCGCGGTCTTCGAGCACATGTTTATCGCCGCTGATGTTGCAAGTTTTCTCTCTTCTGAAGCCTGTTGAGGCCAAAAATGTAGGTTCATATGATGACAATACATGCATATTTGCACGCGATACGGCATTATTAGTGTTAAGCGGCAACTTTTGCATACTTTTAACGCAAAATGAATGTGCCCTTTCAATTGTAGTCTTGTTTGTTTGAGACAAAGAATTCCAGAGTTCACAGCCGTATAACGCTGAGTTCAATACAACGGACTGAAACATATTTCTTAATGAAATCGGATTAAGTTCTCCTGAATTTGCTATACTCATAGTAGCGCTATGCATTTTGCGACAAGCTAAGGCTACATTTTGGTTTAACGAACCCGATTTTTCTATAAGACAACCAAGATGCGTATATTCATTGGCTTCTTGTATGGGTTCGTTTCCTAAAAACCACTGTCTTGGGTGGATTCTGTCTCCATGCGTATCATTAAATACAACCACCGCACATTTTGTGGGATTATAGTCATAGCGCCATTTCAAGGAGTATTGATGGCACATATCTAGCATTTTGTCTAACCCTATTTTAGAAAAACTTACTAACACCATGTCGTCTGCTACTGTTGGACTGCAAATATCATAGTTGTACATGCACATACCGAGTTTAGAGTCTTGAAGCTCTTCAATAAGTCCATTTATATAGAGTAAATAGCAGATGGGCGAACTTTTCCCGCCTTGTCTGGTTCCCTGCATCATGCTTAAGCTTTCTGAAAATAGTATACCATTTCTAACCTTACTTGTCATCGTTCTATATATCGACATATACGAGCGTAAAATATTCATATCTACACCACATTCATGCATTTTAAAAAACAAACCATTGTGCCATACGCGATCGAACGCTTGTTTCGCGTCTAGGAAACAGACATATAATGGACTATGATTTTCATATGCAAAATTAATACTTTCCTGTAGTATATATGACGTCATAAGGCAACCAAGGTTTTGCTGGAATCCTCCTTGTAAATTATTGATTACTTGCAGAATCTGTTTTTCAGAATTTTGAAGAAGGATACCCTCATATACCTTTAAAATTGTAGAGGTTAGACAAATAGCGCGATAACTATTTGGTTCATCTTTACGTTTATTACCTCCCTTGTGAAGCGTAATAATTATACCGCGGTTCATAAGCGGAGGGACGTAACCGAGTTTTATCATAGCAGTATACAATCTCGCTAGGACAAATGACAATTTTTCGCCCCCATAGAGTAAATGTTCATAGAAGATGTTGTCTGCTCCACACATCTTCCCCTTTTTACATGTATTTAGTACAAGTGTTACATCGTTTTGCGATATATTGATATCACGTTGTGTCTCTTGCGAATTACTCATCCGTGTAATATTTTCAATGGACTGATCTATCGTCTGTTTCCATATCTGATCATAACTCGGATCATTTGACTCAGAATATAATTCAGAGAAATATTCATGCCATTGCTCGGTTATAGCAGACTTATCTCTATATACGCAGTCACCAAATCGCATTTCTGACGGTACAGATCTACATATTTTGCCTTTTCTTTTCTTTAATAATACCCAAAATCGATTTCTATCAATCTCGGTGTAATGCGACCTTTGGACTAAGGGAGGTAATCTATGTGCGACTTTTGCATTTTCTTGCATTTTCTTGCATTTTCTCTCTTCTGAAGCCTGTTGAGGCCAAAAATGTAGGTTCATATGATGACAATACATGCATATTTGACGCCTCTTATGTATTTAGTGGAAGCAATAACTTTTTGTAGACTTTTTACGTGTTAAACGTCGCACTGGATTCGCCCCCCTAAGTTTCGCTCCTAAATTGTTGCGGCCCATAAGTTTCGTACCCAACCAGTTTCTCTCTGATTGCATTATAAAGTCGCTTTATCGTGATATTCTGAGAACATAGATAGATTCTTCGTTCGTTCATGCAAGATACAAGGTTTTCGTATAGGGAACGATTTTGTCTAGTTCTTCATGACGTTAATTCGGACAAATAGCTTTCGTCTACAGGTGTTGTTCCAAAGTCTCGTAATTATGGCTTGACTCAAGCCGTAGTTACCAGATTTTGCAACTACACCAATTGTGTATCAAGATATAAGAGTTAAACCAATCTATTTTTAGCACAAGACTCTGCCTTTGAATTTAGTTTGAGATAACGGTACAATCTAAGCTTTGCAGCATTTTTTAGGGTCAAGATCATCATGCAATTACTGATGTTAAGGTTTTGCTTTAATATTGCTTGTATATTTTTGTTGTAGTTTCCACGATTAAACTCCACGGACTAAATTGGACTTCGTCTTGGTACACTCGGCGCACCTATTTATTTCAACATCTTCTGATTGAATAAAAAGATTCACTGCTTTTCTGTGTGCTCGTCGGAATTCTCTTTTAGCACTCTTATACCTATAATATGACTCACTGTTACGTAAGCGACCATTCCGTACCCATTCTTTTCTAGCAGCTTTCGAATGCCGCGACAAATTTGATAAGTCATCATTCCAATATGGTTTTAAAAATGATTTAAATTTTGAATATGGAAAGCTTATCATCGAAGATTCTGTGATACTTTTAACTATGAAATCATATACCGTATCAATATCGTGGGTAGTAGTTAAAGGATGATACAATGCTGATAAAAACGCATTTGAGTTTTCTAAAGACGTCCTGTAACTGTTGATGTGTACATCAGTCACTTTACGCCAGTTTATTTTGTTTGTGTCGGGCTTATATTCGGATTCATACAACAAATGTGAATCCATGTGGTCTAAACACATAACTATAGGTCTATGGTTTGACACATTTAAAGAATTGTCATCAAGAATTTCGCAGCTGTGAAGAAAATCTGATTTTTCAACAGGTATTAGAATATGATCAATAAGCGTATGACAGCGGTTATCATAAGATACGAAGCTAGAGTTCGCTCCCTTACATGACGGTAGTGTATTAACGGCTATAGAGTTACTTAAATCTAAAAACGATTGCAATTCTTTCTCTCTGCCATTCCTAACAATGTTTTGGTTTGTCAATATTTGACAATTAAAATCCCCCATTATTACTACATCACCTATTTCAGAAAAAACTTGCCATATTTCACATATTTTTTCTATATATTCGCGAAATTTGCTTATAGGGTGATTAGAGCATGGTAAATAAACTTGGATAATGAACAAAAAGTGGTTCTCTGAAACTTGATACTGAATACCTACAATATGATCATCATCTATATTTAAAATTGAGACACGATTATCATGTTTAGTGTGCCAAAGTATACCAACACCACCCTTTCTAGTACGTCTTGTGAAAGAATTCACCATGTCTTTGTCTGATACAGCATACGATTTATAATTAGAGTTTATCTCATTTAAAAAGTTCAGATTTTCTATATGTAACCAGTGCTCTGATATACCACAAAAGTCTATTTCGTTCTCACTCAAACAGTCACTCAGATATGAAGCACTGGACATAATGCCTGTTACATTCCATGTCATAAATTTTAAACCCATAATACCATATATTAATACCAACAGACTCTAGTCAGTAGACAGATTCAGATAGGGGTTTTCATCTGCTATTGAGTAATGATCGACACCGTAGAACTCCCAATTTGAGTATCCTCTCAAATGGCGAGATCCACGGTAACGATCAGCACGCTCTGAGGATGAGTCATAGTACTGCCGATTTGATTCCCATAAATTGCAACTAATGTTTTGCGGCCAAAATCCTCTATTCTCTACTAACGATGAGTCATCATTGATCTCAATATTCAGTCTAAAAGTGACAAAACTTGGATTTTTTCGTGACACAAAACGTCTAATCATAGTAACATTTGGACCTTTGCGCGTTACATAGGAGAGAAGTCTCTCCTCTGTCATGTCACTTCTATAGCCCGTCACACGGTAACGGACGGTTCTCTTCCGAGAACGTCTATATTGTCTAAAACTCCTATCATCACGACGATCTGAGATTTGTACTGGAATGGAATCCCCTTCGTCGTTATTTGGCGGCCCTAGCGCAGCGTAGATTTCCGCAAATGACACGCGACGCTTATTAACACTAGGTTTTTCACTAAGACGGCATTGTTTGCATTTAGAAGAGGTCAAATCACACTGAGTTGATGCATCTACCTTATTTGTAACAAACTTTGCAAGGTCTGTGATATCAGCGTTATTTGTTCGGTTACCAGAAATGTGCACTGGGATAACATTATTACCGAAAGTTTCGATAGGTTCTATAAGAAGTAGTTCATCTATAATTGGTGTGTCAACTATAGGGGGTCGACACTGTACAGGAGATACAACATTCTGACCGGGTTGTAATAAGCCTGGGTCAGTTTCAGGGCCAACAAGTGATAAATCCTCCGTTGTGGGTATTGGCGATACCATATTTTGACCGGATGGTAACATGTTTTCATTCATATCAGTATTTACCGTAAGATCCACAGTTGCAGGTTCGCTAACGCACAAACCCAACGGACTCAGCACCGGATATATGCGCTGATATTCCTTTGGGGTATGTTCATGGCTGTTCAAATTCGTATTTACTGGCAGGTTGTCCGGTTTAAGTCCCTTTACAGACGTTTCAAGCTTTTCCACACGAGTGTCAATGGAACATATTTGATTTAAAAGAGTATCACTGGCAAGCTTATTTAGACAAGACGTCATCTCCTCTTTGACATAGCGAGATAAGGTTGTCACATCGTCACTTAAACACCGGAGTGACACCACCATACTATTGTATTGTTCCGAACGAATACTTTCGAACGCAGTATGCTCCTGTTTAAGAAGCAACATGTCAGCCTGTAATGAAGATACAGTCTCTTTTAATAGTTCAACATCAGGGGAGCATTTACAGATGACTTGCTGACATTGACTTTGGTTCCTTGCCCGATCACTCTGTGAATATTTACGTCGGGAGCTACTAATCAAGTCTTTAACTGCGCTATAATCCTCACCTTGAGAGACTGCTACAATGTTGTATATATCATGAGCCAACTTTACACATATAGGGTCCCCTTTTCTGGTGAAGACTCTCCGTTTTAGCTCAGCATCATTATCAAATGGAAAGTCATCGCATTCCTTAAGTGAATTAAACAACAATATCCGGGTTTCATCTAGGGTTGACTCGGAGGAGTTAAATTCCGACACGATTCTATTCACAAATAAATCACATGGTAGTTCATTATATAGTTCAACTAAATGGTTGAAAGTCTCAAGGTCCTTGGTATTTTCCTGCACATTTTGAGGGGTTAATGGTGAACATTGCGAATTCTGCTCACGTTCGTTACCATAAGATCCGTTATCGTTATACGGTAACTTAACTTCAGTTTGGTCGTCAAGGGAAACGGGCGTCAATTCACAAAAGCTGGCCATTACACAAGTCTAATATTGGTTTAATCCGACAATTATCACTTGCTATGGTCAAGCGTGAACGACGTTTTCATTCACTTTACACTAGAATTTTGTAGTTTTCAATATAATGTGGAACCATAAATGTTCAATAATTCCACTTTTTCCACAATGCTTTCATAGTTCACACACACAGTGACACTGCAAATCGATGCCCCCTTTCAATGTATAAGAATCCTCAAAATCCATACAAAAGTGTCCAAAATTGGCCTGTGAATAAGCCAGTTTCAATTTAATCCAGAGAGGTTTTAAAACACGTCTTACCCCTACCGACGCTCAACTCAGACAGATTTAGACTGATCTAAATTCAAATGTCTGGCAAACCATAATTTCAAACGACAAATCTTACATTTTTCGTTTTTTCTTTGTAGAAAACATTATGGAAAATGAAGAAATTGCTTGTCAAAAGCAATTTCTTCATTTTCAATGATGTATACCAAACCCTTTATGTTGTGGGTGGTCAAAAAGCTTCATTATAATTATGTGAATAGGTTGACCCACTTACTCCAGAGCTGTGTTTGGAGTCAGAGACAATATTTGATACACGGAGCTAGCTTGTCTATCTGTCGCAGATACTGTCAGGTTGAACGTAAAGTTGGAAGCTTCAATCAGACACTCCCCGGGGAATGTTACAACAGCACTCGTCATGGATATGTTACAGTTGTTGTAGACAGGGGACTCATCTTGTAAACATTCAGATCCTTGTGAACCATCCTCTCTTGTATACAGACAGCTCCATTCATATCTACAAGGATAAAATGTATGATATTTGGTGCAAAAGAATAAATGGTATAGATTCAATGCCAGGGCAATTGTAACAAATACATTCGGAATGCATCTAAGAATCCAACTAAGCAAGTACAGATGAATAATTGTGTAGATTTGTTTGTGATTGATCTTTTATTTTTTGCTGCTTCACATAACTTCATAGACATATTATGAAAAAGTCTACATATGCACATAAAATGAAAAGTTCATGGTGAAAAGTCACACTGAAAAGATTAAAGGAACAGAAAGGACACATCTTTGGAGACCCATATCTTGTACATGCTACGCTATGCACAGGTACAATATCTTCAAAATACAGCTGACAAAATGCCCCCGTTTCATTGGTTCTTTCATCATTTTATACTTGGGTCTCTGGAAATAAAAAATGGCCCATGGTGACAATGGAAAACATTACCTGAGAGTTGTGTTGTCATTTGTATTTGGATCTATAGAGCCTGTAGCATCTAGAATGATGGTTCCCGATCTACTGATCCGCCTGTATATACCACCATGTATTTTACTGATGAGAGGGCTGGGTACCACATCTATATCAACCTTCTGCACAGAATACACAATTGTTGTGTTCATTCTCACCTGAAAATCATACAGAGTTTTAAAATCCTAAATGTGTTGTAACAGAGGAACTTTTCCATTTGCTATTCATAAGTTTTCCTTGTGATTTTTATCTTTGGAAATGCATTATAGGAAAAGCATGTTCTTATAAAATTTAGCCTGTTGGCCATACAGCCATGGAGCTGATGCTTGTACATCCATGGAGCTGATGCTTGTCAGAAATAATATAAGATGTATCTTATTTGACTTTAAAACAGGGACAAGGTTGAGATTAAAATTTCTCGTAGACCAAATAGTCTACATTAATAACATATAAGTCCTCTTGTCCATGACAAGGTTTCAAAATGAAATATCAGGAAAACACATTGGAGCAACATCATAATGAATGCATAAAATAATGTTATCCAATTTGGCCTAGACATTGTGGAGAAACCAGCATTACAGAAGGAGGGACAGATGAAGTGGCATCTATAAGCCTACTCTTCTGTGAGCATAAAGGGATATGTATTTGTGAGAGAACAATGCAAGATATTACTATGATAAATGGAATGTTAAATAAATGAACTGACAGTTAAACACACATGGAACTCACACTAAATTCTACAGAATGTATCCCATATGACAGATATCTGGGTGGTATAACAAGTACTTTCTTGTTACTCTGTACATCTTTTCTAACTTGTCCATCTATAAACCAGCTATACAACATCAAACTCACTATAAACTCTACAGAATGTATCCCATATGACAGATATCTAGGTGGTATAACAAGTACTTTATTGTTACTCTGTACATCTTTTCTAACTTGTCCATCTATAAACCAGCTATACAGTATCAAACTCACTATAAACTCTACAGAATGTATCCCATATGACAGATATCTGGGTGGTATAACAAGTACTTTATTGTTACTCTGTACATCTTTTCTAACCTGTCCATCTATAAACCAGCTATACAACATCAAACTCACTATAAACTCTACAGAATGTATCCCATATGACAGATATCTAGGTGGTATAACAAGTACTTTATTGTTACTCTGTACATCTTTTCTAACTTGTCCATCTATAAACCAGCTATACAGTATCAAACTTACCATAAACACTACAGAATGTATCCCATATGACAGATATCTGGGTGGTATAACAAGTACTTTCTTGTTACACTGTACATCTTTTCTAACTTGTCCATCTATAAACCAGCTATACAGTATCAAACTTACCATAAACACTACAGAATGTATCCCATATGACAGATATCTGGGTGGTATAACAAGTACTTTCTTGTTACACTGTACATCTTTTCTAACTTGTCCATCTATAAACCAGCTATACAGCATCACACTGGTTAGGTTACAGTCCGGATCAACCTTCGCTTCTAGTGTGAACGGTTTGGTATATAGTACCTGGGAATAAAACATTATTGTTAGCAGAACTTACCCATCACTGAAAGACAAAATTTCAGACAGGTTCAAATGCTGCAGATGCCAATATCAAATGAATGGAAATTTTTAGGTCATGTTTGGCAGAAAACATAGTGGGAAATCAAGAAATTGCTTATAACAAGCAATTTCATCCTTTTCCATAATGATTTCAAAAGCATATTTTTTGGAGTCAAATAAACATGGAAATAAACATAATCATTTGCTTTCAATCTCTTTGAAGTTAATGTAAACCTACATAAGCAGTTTCACTAGTCAAGAATTAATTTTCCCATTTCAATCCACTACCAGAAAATCTTCATTATGATCGTCCAATATCTTCTTCAAACTGATGAGTGCAAATCATAGAAATCAACAGATTTTAGGATATACCAGTAGATCACCTTCAGAAGTTTTCAAGAAAGCTATCTCTCTATATTTACCTTGGTTCCTGGTTGGTTTATGATGTCTACACCTGGTTTGTTACAGTAAGATTTCTCCAGGACAAATAACACTGTAGATACTGTCTGTGTACTGACTGGGTTACTGGCTGTAAGTGTAATGTTGTATCCTGACTGCCTGTAATGATAAAGTAATGATAAAGCAGTAATGATAAAGTAATTATACATAACTGATACTGTAAGTGTAATGTTGTATGCTGCCTGTCTGTAATGATAGAGTTATGATAAAGCAGTAATGATAAAGTAATTATACATAACTGATACTGTAAGTGTAATGTTGTATCCTGACTGCCTGTAATGATAGTGTTATGATAAAGCAGTAATGATACATTAATTATACATAACTGATACTGTAAGTGTAATGTTGTATGCTGCCTGTCTGTAATGATAGTGTTATGATAAAGCAGTAATGATAAAGTAATTATACATAACTGATACTGTAAGTGTAATGTTGTATGCTGTCTGTCTGTAATGATAGAGTTATGATAAAGCAGTAATGATAAAGTAATTATACATAACTGATACTGTAAGTGTAATGTTGTATGCTGCCTGTCTGTAATGATAGTGTTATGATAAAGCAGTAATGATAAAGTAATTATACATAACTGATACTGTAAGTGTAATGTTGTATGCTACCTGTCTGTAATGATAGAGTTATGATAAAGCAGTAATGATAAAGTAATTATACATAACTGATACTGTAAGTGTAATGTTGTATGCTGTCTGTCTGTAATGATAGTGTTATGATAAAGCAGTAATGATAAAGTAATTATACATAACTGATACTGTAAGTGTAATGTTGTATCCTGACTGCCTGTAATGATAAAGTAATGATAAAGCAGTAATGATACATTAATTATACATAACTGATACTGTAAGTGTAATGTTGTATGCTGCCTGTCTGTAATGATAGTGTTATGATAAAGCAGTAATGATAAAGTAATTATACATAACTGATACTGTTAGTGTAATGTTGTATGCTGCCTGTCTGTAATGATAGAGTTATGATAAAGCAGTAATGATAAAGTAATTATACATAACTGATACTGTAAGTGTAATGTTGTATGCTGCCTGTCTGTAATGATAGTGTTATGATAAAGCAGTAATGATAAAGTAATTATACATAACTGATACTGTAAGTGTAATGTTGTATCCTGACTGCCTGTAATGATAAAGTAATGATAAAGCAGTAATGATAAAGTAATTATATATAACTGATACTGTAAGTGTAATGTTGTATGCTACCTGCCTGTAATGATAAAGTAATGATAAAGCAGTAATGATACATTAATTATACATAACTGATACTGTAAGTGTAATGTTGTATGCTGCCTGTCTGTAATGATAGAGTTATGATAAAGCAGTAATGATAAAGTAATTATACATAACTGATACTGTAAGTGTAATGTTGTATCCTGACTGCCTGTAATGATAGTGTTATGATAAAGCAGTAATGATACATTAATTATACATAACTGATACTGTAAGTGTAATGTTGTATCCTGACTGTCTGTAATGATAGTGTTATGATAAAGCAGTAATGATAAAGTAATTATACATAACTGATACTGTAAGTGTAATGTTGTATGCTGCCTGTCTGTAATGATAGTGTTATGATAAAGCAGTAATGATACATTAATTATACATAACTGATACTGTAAGTGTAATGTTGTATGCTGCCTGTCTGTAATGATAGAGTTATGATAAAGCAGTAATAATAAAGTAATTATACATAACTGATACTGTTAGTGTAATGTTGTATCCTGACTGTCTGTAATGATAAAGCAGTAATGATAAAGTAATTATACATAACTGATACTGTAAGTGTAATGTTGTGTGCTGCCTGTCTGTAATGATAGTGTTATGATAAAGCAGTAATGATAAAGTAATTATACATAACTGATACTGTAAGTGTAATGTTGTATCCTGACTGCCTGTAATGATAAAGTAATGATAAAGCAGTAATGATAAAGTAATTATACATAACTGATACTGTAAGTGTAATGTTGTATGCTGCCTGTCTGTAATGATAGAGTTATGATAAAGCAGTAATGATAAAGTAATTATACATAACTGATACTGTAAGTGTAATGTTGTATCCTGACTATCTGTAATGATAAAGTAATGATAAAGCAGTAATGATAAAGTAATTATACATAACTGATACTGTAAGTGTAATGTTGTATCCTGACTGTCTGTAATGATAGAGTTATGATAAAGCAGTAATGATAAAGTAATTATACATAACTGATACTGTAAGTGTAATGTTGTATGCTGTCTGTCTGTAATGATAGTGTTATGATAAAGCAGTAATGATAAAGTAATTATACATAACTGATACTGTAAGTGTAATGTTGTATGCTGCCTGTCTGTAATGATAGTGTTATGATAAAGCAGTAATGATAAAGTAA
Source organism: Fragum sueziense (assembly GCA_963680895.1). Lineage (NCBI taxonomy): Eukaryota > Metazoa > Mollusca > Bivalvia > Cardiida > Cardiidae > Fragum > Fragum sueziense. The sequence goes on from OY804606.1 coordinate 38,441,383, forward strand.
TTATACATAACTGATACTGTAAGTGTAATGTTGTATCCTGACTGTCTGTAATGATAGTGTTATGATAAAGCAGTAATGATAAAGTAATTATATATAACTGATACTGTAAGTGTAATGTTGTATGCTGCCTGTCTGTAATGATAGAGTTATGATAAAGCAGTAATGATAAAGTAATTATATATAACTGATACTGTAAGTGTAATGTTGTATCCTGACTGCCTGTAATGATAAAGTAATGATAAAGCAGTAATGATAAAGTAATTATACATAACTGATACTGTTAGTGTAATGTTGTATGCTGCCTGTCTGTAATGATAAAGTAATGATAAAGCAGTAATGATAAAGTAATTATACATAACTGATACTGTAAGTGTAATGTTGTATGCTGTCTGTCTGTAATGATAGAGTTATGATAAAGCAGTAATGATACATTAATTATACATAACTGATACTGTAAGTGTAATGTTGTATGCTACCTGTCTGTAATGATAGAGTTATGATAAAGCAGTAATGATAAAGTAATTATACATAACTGATACTGTAAGTGTAATGTTGTATGCTGCCTGTCTGTAATGATAGTGTTATGATAAAGCAGTAATGATAAAGTAATTATACATAACTGATACTGTAAGTGTAATGTTGTATCCTGACTGCCTGTAATGATAGTGTTATGATAAAGCAGTAATGATACATTAATTATACATAACTGATACTGTAAGTGTAATGTTGTATCCTGACTGCCTGTAATGATAGTGTTATGATAAAGCAGTAATGATACATTAATTATACATAACTGATACTGTAAGTGTAATGTTGTATGCTGCCTGTCTGTAATGATAGTGTTATGATAAAGCAGTAATGATAAAGTAATTATACATAACTGATACTGTAAGTGTAATGTTGTATGCTACCTGTCTGTAATGATAGAGTTATGATAAAGCAGTAATGATAAAGTAATTATACATAACTGATACTGTAAGTGTAATGTTGTATGCTGTCTGTCTGTAATGATAGTGTTATGATAAAGCAGTAATGATAAAGTAATTATACATAACTGATACTGTAAGTGTAATGTTGTATGCTGCCTGTCTGTAATGATAGTGTTATGATAAAGCAGTAATGATAAAGTAATTATACATAACTGATACTGTAAGTGTAATGTTGTATCCTGACTGCCTGTAATGATAAAGTAATGATAAAGCAGTAATGATAAAGTAATTATATATAACTGATACTGTAAGTGTAATGTTGTATCCTGACTGCCTGTAATGATAGAGTTATGATAAAGCAGTAATGATAAAGTAATTATACATAACTGATACTGTAAGTGTAATGTTGTATGCTGCCTGTCTGTAATGATAGAGTTATGATAAAGCAGTAATGATAAAGTAATTATACATAACTGATACTGTAAGTGTAATGTTGTATCCTGACTGCCTGTAATGATAAAGTAATGATAAAGCAGTAATGATAAAGTAATTATACATAACTGATACTGTAAGTGTAATGTTGTATCCTGACTGTCTGTAATGATAAAGCAATAATGATAAAGTAATGTTACAGAAATTATAAAGTATTTCTATCTTTAAATCAATGAACAAATGAAACTTGCCAAGCAAGCCATGCTGGGGTCCAAAACTACCCCTGGTTTGGTAGACTCTGAAGTTACAGACTGAACTATCCTAGTTTGGCGCACAAAATCAAGCTTTGCCTCCTCTGAGAAACAGATGAGGGGGTAGGTGTTCAACCATTCTACATTTGTTTGTTTTTTTTAAATCTTACCAAGTGATTGAAAATATATCAGACACGGAAGAGAATGATAATGCTTTAAATTATTACCAGTTGGCAAAATTTTAGACTGGTCCAAATTCAAAAGGTGTTGCAAACAACAATTTGGAATTTTACATTTTTTTTTCTTTTATTCTTTAGGTAGAAATCATATATATAGCTTATCACAAGCAATTTTCTTCATTCCAGAATATTTTCCAAAGCCTTTATCTTTTGAGCATCCAAAGGCATCACTGCAGGAGAACGAGTTAACCCTTTCCCAAATGGCAAAATCTTAGGGTGATCCACTTCAAAAACTGCTACAAATGACAAAATGGATGTTATTGAATTAAGGATTTGTGTAAAATATGGCACAGAAAATATTGAGACAAAAGGAGAAACTGCTGGTTATCAGCAGTTTCTTCTTTTGTTTCAATGTTTTCCCAAGCCATTTCTATCAGGGACGTCAAAACCTTGTCTTGTTTGGGAAAGGGTTAAATGACACTCACTTTGAAAATGTATGGTTAATATAGGCATGAGTTGTAATGATGGACTCTGTGCCATCTCCAAAATTCCAGGTAAAGGTCACATTGGTGCCAGCAAACAGGTAACTATGGAACAGTATGGATCTGTTTACAAGCCTCTCATGTTGACTGCCCGGTAACTCAATGCTGAGTCGCTGTATTTGGGCGATCACATGGATCTCTACTGTATCTGAGGACACCCGGCTGATGGCATTCCTCGCTGTCACCCTCGCATAACATCTGTAACAAATCAACAGCTCTGTAATAAATACTTTCTGTACTAAACATGAATTGCCACAGAGCAGATAATAACCCTTAAAAATTGAAAGTCAAATTAACTCCCTTGGTTGACCTCGGAGAGCCATTAAATTAGTTCATGCAAATGTTCATGCCATTTTGATAGTAAATTTTCATCAAAATCCATACAGCCTTTTAGAAGTTGTGCTTACAAGAAATATTGACAGACATAGACATACAGAATGATTCCTCTATAGCCCCCTAAACTTTGCATGCAGTGGTATAATTTTTCACAAATTCTATTTTTGTTGTCCGCAACAACTCTTAAGTTGGACCATCCTTAAGTTTTGCCATTTGGGAAAGTATTTATCATTAAAGTGTGGTCTATCTAAATATGTAAATGACTTACATGCCACTAGCCATAACATTGAAGTATATAGTGTTTCGTTGTGAGTGTATGGTTGATTCACCACTGTCTCGGCTTCCCTCTGATTTAGAAGGAAACATAAACTTCCATGTAAAGTCACTGGCTGTGTTGTTATAGGCGGGCCTCACTAGTGCTGTATACTGTACTAGCTCCTTCAGGGCTACAACAGTCTTACTGGGTACCAGCTCTACTCCTGTATGAAGATGGCAAGCTAGTGTAAGAATTATGCACAAAACACAGGGCAGAACAACAGAACAAGACGGGGGTTTTGTGTTAACATGTGAATTTTATGTGAATAATGTGAGGAATAAATGTCTACTTTATAGTCTTATGAATGGAATATTTGATTTTGAATTATGATTTGCATATTAAGGCTATGGAATGATGATAGAGTGGGTATAAAGAAGACATTACTGATTCACCTTGCAGCTCATAGTTGACAAACACCTTGATGGACTTTTCTGCTTTATTCACTCTATTTTTGGCTGTAACAGACACAGTTCTGACACCAGGGGTAGAGTATCTGTGGCTTATCAAACTACCTGTAAATAAACAAGATGTGTTTGTGAAACACAAATGCTCCTGAAATGGCCATTTTTGTAAAATGTTAAGTTTTCGTAGAGTAAAGGATTGATAAGGGTTAATGGATGACCTTGAGGAAGGTCAAATTGCATGGAACAGATAGATATCATTAAAAGGAAGTTGCATACCAATTTTGAGCTTTGTATGTCAAGTACTTTTGGAGAAAAGGCAAGTGTTTTGTTTTCGGAGTAAAATGTTAAGTTTTCATAAAGTAAAGGGTTGATAAGCTAAGGGTTAACGGATGACCCTGAGGAACGTCAAATTGACCAAACGCCGACTCCCAGTCTAAAAAATCGATTAGCCAATGAAAGACCAGGAAATAGGTCACGACCGGGTCATGACCTCGGCGTAAAATAAACAAACCACACTTTAGGACAGCGAACGTTTTTTGGCCGATATCAATATTATACATTTATAAAGCAAAGAAAGTAATATACTGTTATTTGTGTGGACATATTGTTTATCATGTTGTAAATTCGACGAGGGAAAATTGTGAAGCGATTCCGATGGTGCATTTGTAACCAGACTGTCGTTAAACAGATCGTACTCAAGGTGTTTCGTTCCGAGATTTCGGGGAAAATTTCGAAAAATGCATCAGAATCGTATGGATTTAAACATACGGACGCCCTCATGACATGCTAAATGTGAAAACTGTACAGGGGAATCAGATTGCTGTTTGTTTGCACGAAGGTATGCAGAATTATCGTCGACTAATTTACACCCCCCCCCCCGTGTCGGTTCAAGTTCGGCTCCCGTCAGTCCCCTCAATTAGATTTGTCTAGAATTGTGTGAAAACTACTAATTTATATCTAAACATTTTGTTGTGAAACTAGAAATGGTAACCATTTCCCAAAATGGGCAGTTTTGGACTGATCAATACAATGGGCTAAAATTAAACTGCTTATTTTACCTATGTCAATTGATGAATCATTGATGCTATGCAACATCTCGTAACTATAGCCTCGATCAAGATGTAATTACGAAGTTTTAGAATTACACGGATGAAATAGCAAAATGAAAATGATGTCACGATTAACTGATTCCTATTTGAAACCAGTTGTGGACAACAAATATTTATTGTCAAAAGTATTAAATCTACATGTGATGCATGATAATATTAAGGAAATGAGAGAAATTGCTGTTATTCAGCAAATTCTTTTTTCTTTATGTTTTCAGAAATTGCATGACAATTCGTCAAATAACAAAATGCCGAAAAGTGTTGAGTTTTGTTTAGTATAGCAAATCTTCGAAATTGTTTGAAAAGGAAATTTATCGTAAAATTCAATTCATCAGAAAAACAGGACACCCATTCTCAGCCAAATATTCTTCACCAGAGTTAAACCTTTCCCAAACAAGATTAGATTTTGATGTCCATAATAGAAAAAGCAGGGGAAAACATTGTGACAAGACAAGAAATCCTTATTATAACTAGCGTTTTATCATTTTTCATTACTATCATTCTGTGCTCTGCCACATCTTAATTTCCTCTTCAATCATCAACATCATCTTTTTGTTTTCCGACTTAAGCTTTAGCTTTCAAGTCAGAACCATCTAAAACTGTTTGGGAAAGCGTTACAAGGAGTTTTTACAACAGGTTTTCTTTCTACCTTCAGCATTTCCCAGAGGGCAGTCCAATAGACAATTATTACCCTGTTCCAGATCCAATTCCAGCAGATTTGACAAGAGAATTTTGCTAAAAGGCCTCCTGCGAAGAAACCAGCCCTATCAGAACCGACAAAATAAAAGATGCTTTGGCTTGAAGAAATTGCAAGGTACATACTAGGACAAAACCCAGTCACATGTATACACACAAATTTTTATCATTTGTTCACATGTTTTCAAGGAAACAAGAGGGCCATTGGCCCTGAAGCGCTCACCTGATATAATAACTTTTTTTTGTAAACCAATTTTCAGGTTGATTGGACAAAGAATGTGACCTCTAGGGTGCACACAAGGTTTATCTAAGATTTGACCTCGTGACCTAGAATTGATCAAGACAATCATTCTGATCAATTTTCAGGTTGATTGGGCAAAAAATGTGGCCTCTAGAGTGCACACAAGGTTTTACAAAGATTTTACCTCATGACCTAGTTTATGACCCCAGATGACCCAATTTCAATCTTGTCTGAAAACTGATCAAGACAATCATTCTGATCAATTTTCAGGGTGATTGGGTAAAAAATGTGGCCTCTAGAGTGCACACAAGGTTTTTCTAAGATTTGACCCCGTGACCTAGTTTTTGACTCCAGATGACCCAATTTCAAACTTGTCCGAGATTTCATCAAGACAATCATTCTGATCAATTTTCAGGTTGATTGGGCAACAAATGTGGCCTCTAGAGTGCACACAAGGTTTTTCTAAGATTTGACCCCATTACCTAGTTTTTGACCCCGTATGACCCAATTTCAAAATTGTGCGAGATTTTATCAAGCCAATCATTCTGAGCAATTTTCAGGTTGATTGGGCAAAAAATGTGGCCTCTAGAGTGCACACAAGGTTTTTCTAAGATTTGACCCTGTGACCTAGTTTTAGACTCCAGATGACCCTATATCAAACTTGTGCGAGATTTTATCAAGTCAATCATTCTGAGCAATTTTCAGGTTGATTGGGCAAAAAATGTGGCCTCTAGAGTGCACACAAGGTTTTTCTAAGATTTGACCCTGTGACCTAGTTTTTGACCCCAGATGACCCAATTTCAAACTTGTCCGAGCTTTCATCAAGACAATGATTCTGAGCAAATTTCAGGTTGATTGGGCAAAAAATGTGACCTCTATAGTGCACACAAGGTTTTTCTAAGATTTGACCCAGTGACCTAGTTTTTGACCCAAGATGACCCAATTTCGAACTTGTCCGAGATTTTATCAAGACAATTATTCTGAGCAAATTTTAAGTTGATTGGGCAAAAAATGTGGCCTCTAGAGTGCACACAAGGTTTTTCTAAGATTTGACCCAGTGACCTAGTTTTTGACCCCAGATGACCCAATTTCAAAATTGTCCGAGATTTTATCCAGACAATAATTCTGATCAATTTTCAGGTTGATTGGGCAAAAAATGTGGCCTCTATAGTGCACACAAGGTTTTTCTAAGATTTGACCCCGTGACCTAGTTTTTGACCCCAGATGACCCAATTTCAAACTTGTCCGAGATTTTATCAAGACAATCATTCTGAGCAAATATCAGGTTGATTGGGCAAAAAATGTGGCCTCTAGAGTGCACACAAGGTTTTTCTAAGATTTGACCCCGTGACCTAGTTTTTGACCCCAGATGACCCAATTTCGAACTTGTCCGAGATTTTATCAAGACAATCATTCTGAGCAAATTTCAGGTTGATTGGGCAAAAAATGTGGCCTCTAGAGTGCACACAAGGTTTTTCTAAGATTTGACCCTGTGACCTAGTTTTTGACCCCAGATGACCCAATTTCGAACTTGTCCGAGATTTCATCAAGACAATGATTCTGAGCAAATTTCAGGTTGATTGGGCAAAAAATGTGGCCTCTAGAGTGCACACAAGGCAAAGTTTGACGGACGACGGACGACGGACGACGGACGACGGACGACGGACGCCGGACGCCGGACGCCGGACACAGCGGTATCACAATAGCTCACCATGAGCACATTCGTGCTCAGGTGAGCTAAAAAAACACAACAAAATATGAAGCTATACACTTTTTATTCTTTTGTTCAGACACTACAGACAGCTATGACGTTGTGTCTTAGCAATGGACTGCTTTTTGGTTAATATGTAAATAAGTAACAAATTTCAAAGAAGCCATGTACTAAGGTAGTCAATCCCAATGAGATTTTAGCGACATCAAATTATTCGGACTGTTTCATAAACATTCGGCGGCCGCGGTGGAACAATATACACAGCCGGATCTTTACGGCACCCAAATAGATTTGGATACATAAAAATTTTTAACGATGTCATGAAAAATTATGACCTTGCATGAATCTCATTTGGGATGGACTACCTTAACATAACTAAAACATTATAGGGATGTAAAGATTTTGGACTGTTCAGATTTAAAAGCTGATGCAGCTCTAGAACAAAATGCATTAAGGTAGTCCACCCATAATGTGATTCGCGCAACGTCTGAATTACTCGGGCCTGCTCGAAAGCATTCGGCAGTTGAAACTTTCCACCGCCGAATGTTTAAGATATTGCCCGAATAGGTTCGGACACGAAAAGACAAAACTCGAAAAAAGCTGATGTTTTATGAATCTCAAAATGGCCGCATTACGGATATTCTACCTTAAAACACAGACAATGTCCAGGCAAAAGTAGAAAATGTGGGTTATAAACTTATAAGCAATTTTTTCTTTTCTCTCAATGTTTCCCGAAAATGATTTTTATATGGGATCTCAAAACCATGTCTTGTTTCAGAAAGGCTAACTTAAAAAAAATAAGTAAACAATTTCATGGTTTCCCAACATTTAAATGCTAATAATCAGCATAATTTTCTTTTGCCCCAATGTTTTATGAAGCCTTCTAAAAATGGAATGCCTACAAGAATGAATGACATCAAGAATTTGTATAAAATAATTTGTGTACTTTCAGCTGTATCACTACAAGAATTTCTGGTCCTGATGTCTAAAACAGCATATGAAAGGAGAAATTGGCTCAACAAAAACTGGGATAATAAGGATGCCAGGAGTACAGATAAAGAACAGTCTGAACAGAATGGCGCCAAAAGAAGAAAATCCTCATAGTGTCTATGTTATCTGTTTGTTACTGTCAAAACCTACATGTATTAAAAATGCAAAAAAATATTGCTTGTTTTGTATATTGAATTAGTTGCAACAGTATTGAATAAAAAGTTTAATTTCCAACAAAACCTCTTCCTGTTCAGGCCTCAGGGTACCAGGTTTTGCAATTACCATTGTTGAAACAGGTTCTGGTTTGATCCTTGACCCCTTTGGTTTATCTCACTGTTGTGTAGGACTTTTTGCATGAGTTGTTTTCTGTGACAGGACTTTGTGGGTCAAGTGAATTAAACCTTTCTCAAAATTCCAGACTAGTTCAATTTGAAAATTGTTGCATATGACAATATATTTATAATCAATAAAAGTAAAATGCATTAAGACAAATGAAGAAATTGCTGGTTACCAGCATTTTCTTTTGCCTTATTGTTTTCCTAGATCTTTTCTATTTGGACAATAAAAACATTTGTACCAGTTACCCTACCCCTTCACCCCCAACCAGGCCAAAAGATAGTTCTGGAAATTGCTGTGAAGATGAATGGGGCTGTACTTTTTAACCATTTCCCAAACATGACCAACAATACAACAGGATTGGGAAAAATATACTGATGAAGAAACTGTTGATAATGAGCAAGTTATCATACTGGCACATCCAAAAGTTTTGCTTTTGAGGAAAGGATTTTCTTCTTTTGTCTGAATGTTTTCACAAATCTTGTTAAGAGTGTCAAAATGCGTCATTGTTTGCGAAAGAATTAAATGACATGTTTAGTTTATAATATAATACAGGCCCGTAGGAACAGGGAGGAGGGGCTAAGCCCCCCCCCCCCCCCCCCAAAGTTGGCCAAAATGACAAATTTTCTTAATTTTACACTGAAAATTTTGGGAAAATCCAAATTAGCCCTCCAATATTCAGGACAAGGGCTTTAGCCCCCCCATACGAAATTGCTTCCTACGGGCCTGTAATAGGACGTTTACGCTTCACTGATTCCCTACACAATTACGTGTCTACAGAGTCTACATAATGTAGGAAGAAGATATTGATGTCCGAATTTCTTTACTGCCGAACAAAGGTACACTTGCAAAACAAATGTATGCGTGGTAAACGTCCTTAATGTTGGGACGAAGCTCAGGGAAAATTTTCATTTATTTGAAATGAAAAATAACAACCCTTGCAGCCAAAGAAAGCTTCTGCAACAGCTTTCTTTTGTGTGTCAACCAACTTTGTGTTGATCTGCATTCCGTATCTTGCTTCGACAAACACTCGCCTTTATAGCGATGTTGTTGTTATTTTTTCTTCGAAATTTAACCCCATCAACGTAGTTTTCTTTTGAAAATTTCCTTCCCTATCAGCGTTGTCGTAGCATCGTCGATATTAGCACAAATAGTTGACATGTACCGATACCGGCCGGTAAATCATTCAGCTTGTTTACATCCGCCATGTGTTCGTTGTCCTAGATTCCGAATCGATACGTCACGTGATATTGGGGGCGGAGCGATCTATCGATTGGCGTTTGGTCAATTGCATGAAACAGATAGATATCATTGAAAAGAAGTTGTCTAATACTTTTGGAGAAAAGGCAAATGTTAAGTTTTTGGACAGACAGACGGACAGACAGACAAACGGACACAAGTAAAACAATATGCCCCCAGTCTTTCAATACAGGGGCATAAAAATACTATTTCAGTATGTTGATCATACTTTTTTCCTTTAATGTCTTCTAAAGCTTCCCACGTAATGAGTGTCAAAAACAAAGTCTTTTGGGGGGAAATGGTAACCTAAATTCTGTATGAAAAGGTTAAATCTACTTGCAAGTTGTAATATTCAGATATCCTAACAAATTTGACAAAGAATAGATTTTCACTGAAGATTCCGTGACATTTCACAAGTACTTGTAATGAAAAAACTTGGTATGTCAGTACTTAACCCTTTCCCAAACAAGACCTGGTTTTGACGTCCCTAGTAGAAAAGGCTTGGGAAAACATTGAAACAAAAGAAGAAACTGCTGATATTCAGCAGTTTCTCCTTTTGTCTCAATATTTTCTATGTCATATTTTACACAAATCCTATCTTTAGTAACATCAACTTTGTCATTTGTGGTAGTTTTTGAAGTGAGTCATCCTAAAATTTTGTCGTTTGGGAAAGGGTTAAAATGTCATTGTATTATTTGTGATTTGAATCCCTCTACCCCTACACCTGAAGGTATGGATCCTTTGATAGCATATGGCAATAACCTGAAAATTGTGCATATTAGAAAACATCCAGTCCTTTATACCTTTCAAGTTTCAAATGGATAGAAAAGATAGCAGTGAGATGTTTTCGATATACGAGTATTACTACATAATATAGTTTTATTGAATTTTTATGGTCTAAAATGGCAACATCACAGCACATGATCTTTTAATGAAAGATGCTTGTTGAAACTAGAACTGTCGCAAAGCGGACAAAAACCCCACAATAGTGCGTTGTCACTGAAAAAATACTATAGGTCAAATGGTTCTTGATTCAAAACGGAAACTGATTCTAAACAAAGTCCAATTGTGACCTTGACCTTTGACATTCATGACCCCAAAACATTAGGGCACCTCCTTGGGTCATGGCCAACAACTGTGTAAAGTTTCATGATCCTAGGTCAAAAGGTATGTACCGACAGATGGATGGACAGACAGATAGATGGACGGACAGTTAGATAGACCTGGTGAAACCAATAAATCCCCCTCTTCTTCGTAGATGGGGGGAGTCATAATTTGGAAACAGATCACTAAAGGCCTTTGAGCCTAACATGGTTCTAGATGAGCCTGCTTATACATGCAGCCTTATCAGGAACCATGTTCTGTAATAGCATCTTCATGACCTATAGCGTCTGTAAGAGAGTTGCATGAATTCCGGTCAAACTGCATTAACACACAATCTGATCTAGAAAGATTACAATCTCAAATACTATAATGGTTTTGACATCCCTTAAAGAGAAAGCATGGGAAAACATTGAGACAAAAGAAGAAACTGCTGATAACCAGCAGTTTCTCCTTTTGCCTCAATGTTTTCTGAGCCATATTGTAGACAAACCCCTTTCCTTTTTAACATGAATTTAGTCGTCTAGGACAGCTTTCCAATTGGATCACCCAAAAATTTTGTCGTTTGGGAAAGGGATAAGGGACCTTCCAGATCCTGATCAATTATCTTGAAATGTCCTCCAGTCTGAAACAGAATCATTCTAGCAATCCATGTTTTCCTTCAATATTTTCTATTCTGTAATGTGCACCAATTCCATATCCATTAACACCCATTTTTCATCTACAGCAGTTTTGATATTGGACAACTCAATCTTTTTGCTGTTTGAGATAGGGTTAAATGTGGGCAGTTTACCATGTTTAACAATGTCCGTCTGATCACCCAGTTTCCAATCGAACGTGACATTAGTTCCGGAGGTAACATTGGCACACATCTTGATATCCTGCCCTACACGACCTGAGTACTTCGCCACGGGTAGGTTGTCTACATCAGCGTGACAGAAGTACACGTTTCTCGGGGGTCGCTGAACGTAGAACGACGAGTCCAGGGACTGTGTCAGGTTACCCAGGGGGTTCCTCGCTGTTACATTAACTTCGTATTGTCCCTCTGTAAAATATCAAAATAATTCTATCTACCCATTACCAAACAACAAAATTTTAGCCTAGTCCAAACTCATAGGTGTTGCAGATGACAATTTCCATTGAACAAAATTTTAACATTTTTTGGTCTTTCTTGGTAGAAAACATTGTGGGAAATGAAGAAATTGCTTGTCACAAGCAATTTCTTTATTTTCCACAATGTTTTCCAAAGCCTTTATTTTGTGGGGCATGCAAAAGCGTCAATGTGTGGGAAAGGGTTAAATCAATCTTACATCATTTGTTTTGTAACAAGAGCTTTGCAGTTATCTAAATTCTGTCAGCTGTGTGCACAACTAAACAGTATGGAGATTCATTGTGGCAAGTTTGACTGAATTCTGGTTTAAACTGTAAGAGTTCCACACACAAGAAATTGCTAGTGGATGGACAGAGAGATGGACAACTGGGACCATAACATAATATTCTTCGGGCATATAAACACCAATTCGATAAATATCTGTTCTATGAAGTAAATGTCAAGTAAAATTCTTGTTATACAAACAAGGGTGTTTTTACCCTATCCCAAACAAGACCTGGTTTTGACATACCTAAAAGAAAAGGCTTGGGAAAACATTGAAACAAAAGAAGAAACTGCTGATAACCAGCAGTTTCTCATTTTGTCTCAATATTTTCTATACCATATTTTACACAAATTTTATCTTTAATAACTTCCATTTTGTCATTTGTGGCAGTTTTGAAGTGGATCACCCTAAAATTTTGTCGTTTGGGAAAGGGATAAGATAGAGAAGCAACATGACTATAAAGACTAGTACATACCTTTGTTGTATACATGTCTGGCCTCTGCTACCATTGTGAGATGTACCTCTGTCATGGAGAGCTGAGAACCAGCTATCTCAGCTGTGGTACCATCACCAAAGTTGAACACAAACATCACATGGGAACCAGTAGATCTGAACAAGCAAATTCGTTGAATTGATATCCCCCGCCGAACATATTTTCATTGTCAATAAAGTAGTGCGGAAACGAATATAACTCTGTATGTATATGGCTTCAACAGAACGAATATCACTCTGTATGTATATGGCTTCAACAGAACCAATATCACTCTGTATGTATATAGCTAAAACAGTCAGGGGCAGTAACTCTGAATTTGGCGGTCAAACCGGGTAACCCTGACGATATGCGCATGTCCACTTTGTAGTGAAGCTGTGTGCCAAGTTTCATTGAAATCTGGTGTATAGTTTTCAAGAAATAGCGCGGAAACGAATATCACTGTATGTATATGGCTTAAACAGTCAGGGGCACTAACTCTAAATTCGGCGGTCGAACCGGGTAACCCCGACGATATGCGCATGTCCTCATTGTAGTAAAGCTGTGTGCCAAGTTTCATTGAAATCCGGTCTATAGTTTTCAAGAAATAGCGCGGAAACAAATATCACTCTGTATGTATATGGCTAAAACAGTCAGGGGCAGTAACTCTAAATTCGACGGTCGAACCGGGTAACCCCGACGATATGCGCATGTCCACTTTGTAGTGAAGCTGTGAGCCAAGTTTCATTGAAATCCGATCTATAGTTTTTAAGAAATAGCGCGGAAACGAATATCACTCTGTATGTATATGGCTTAAACAGTCAGGGACAGTAACTCTAAATTCGGCGGTCGAACCGAGTAACCCCGACGATATGCGCATGTCCACTTTGTAGTGAAGCTGTGTGCCAAGTTTCATCGAAATCCGGTCTACAGTTTTCAAGAAATAGCGCGGAAACGAATATCACTCTGTATGTATATGGCTAAAACAGTCAGGGGCAGTAACTCTAAATTCGACGGTCGAACCGGGTGACCCCGACGATATGCGCATGTCCACTTTGTAGTGAAGCTGTGAGCCAAGTTTCATTGAAATCCGATCTATAGTTTTCAAGAAATAGCGCGGAAACGAATATCACTCTGTATGTATATGGCTTAAACAGTCAGGGGCACTAACTCTAAATTCGGCGGTCGAACCGGGTAACCCCGACGATATGCGCATGTCCACTTTGTAGTGAAGCTGTGTGCCAAGTTTCATCGAAATCCGGTCTACAGTTTTCAAGAAATAGCGCGGAAACGAATATCACTCTGTATGTATATGGCTAAAACAGTCAGGGGCAGTAACTCTAAATTCGGCGGTCGAACCGGGTATCCCCGACGATATGCGCATGTCCACTTTGTAGTGAAGCTGTGTGCCAAGTTTCATCGAAATCCGGTCTACAGTTTTCAAGAAATAGCGCGGAAACGAATATCACTCTGTATGTATATGGCTTAAACAGTCAGGGGCAGTAACTCTGAATTCAATGGTCGAACCAGGTAACCCCGACGATATGCGAATGTCCTCTTTGTAGTGAAGCTGTGTGCCAAGTTTCATCGAAATCCGGTCTATAGTTTCCAAGAAATAGCGCGGAAATGAATGTCGGACGGACGGACGGATGGACGGACGGACGGACGGACATGGCAAAAACAATATCCCCCCCGAAAAATTTTCCTCTTTTGCCTCAATGTTTTCCCAAGCAATTTCTACTATAAGGGGCATCAAAAGCAGGTCTTGTTTGGGAAAGGGTTTGACAAATGTTATGATAAATTACAAGAGGACCATGATGGTCCTATATCGCTCACCTGAACCAAGATGATATGAGCCACAGTTATGTTTGAATCAATTAATATTTGTGACATTAAGACTGAAAACAAACTTATGGTCATCAACATTATGTCCCTGTTTCGTCTTTATAGGTCAATATATCTGGTTGTAAAGAGTGAAAACAAAGTCAACAAGAGCTGTCCGAAGACAGCGCGCTCGACTTTCTAAGTTGCTTAGTATAAAGGGGGCATAACACCAAATAGAGTGGTCCCAGGGTCATGGGCCCTGATAGTAAGGTAGAGGGTGTGATGGTGAATAAGTATTCCAAGTTTGGGTTGAATCCCTTTGATAGTATGGAAGTTATTGATGTTTGAAAAAACTTTAACCTTGGTTGCAACGCCAACGCCAACGCCCCGGTGACAGTATAAGCTCTCATTTTCTTCGAAAAGTCGAGCTAAAAATGAGAATTTTGTCCATTTCAAGGGCAGATAACTCAGCAACTGCTTGTCTAATTGTGCTGAAGTTCAAACTCATCCATGATCTTATGGTGATTAACCATTATATCCAAGATCAAAGTTTTGTCTTGATTGGTCACCATTAATTTTGTGGTTGTTAGAGTAAAAACAAAGGCGAAAACAGCAATTTTGTCAAATTCAAGGGCAGATAACTCAGGACATTCTGGTCCGATCAAACCAAAACAAAAACTCATCCGAAATCTTATATAAGTTCACCAACATTTTGTCCAATTTTTGTATAGATTGGTCAATATTAATTTTGTTGATCTATGCTAGAGTGTAAACAATGTCAAAAGTAGCTTTTTTTTCATTCAAGGGCAGATAACTTCTGACTTTCTGGTCTGATCTGACCCAAAATCGAACTCATCCAAGATCTTATGGTCACTAATATTGTGTTAAAGTTTTGTCTTGATTGGTCAATAACTGTAGATGCTATAGTGTAAACAAAGTTGAAAACGGTCAAAAACAACAATTTTGTCCAATTCAAGGGCAGATAACTCATGACTTTCTGGTCCGATCAAACCAAAAATCAAACTCATCCGAGATCTTATGGTCACCAACATTGTGTCCAACTTTTGTATTGATTGGTCGATATTTGTAGATGCTAGAGTGTAAACAATGTCAAAAGTAGCTATTTTTTACATTCAAGGGCAGATAACTCCTAACTTTCTGGTCCGATCTCACCCAAAATCGAACTCATTTAAGATCTTATGGTCACTAACATTGTGTTAAAGTTTTGTCTTGATTGGTTAACAATTGTAGATGCTATAGTGTAAACAAAGTCGAAAACGGTCAAAAACGACAATTTTGTCAAATCCAAGGGCAGATAACTCCTGACTTTCTCGTCCAATCTGACCCAAAATCAAACTCATCTGAGATCTTATAGTCACCAATATTGTGTATAACTTTTGTATTGATTGGTCAATATTTGTAGATGCTAGAGTGTAAACAATGTCAAAAGTAGCTATTTTTTACATTCAAGGGCAGATAACCCCGGACTTTCTGGTCCGATCTGACCCAAATTCGAACTCATCCGAGAGCTCATAGTTATACATGTTTTGACCAAGTTTGATTAAGATTGGCTTATATTTGTAGAAGCTAGAGTGTAAACACCAAATTGTTGACAGACGGACGGACGGACGGACGTACGGATGGACGGACATACAGACGGACAGACGGACGACGGACAAAAAGCGATCACAATAGCTCACCTTGAGCACTTCGTGCTCAGGTGAGCTAAAAACTATTTACATTATTTTCTTAGTCAACTTGTATAAGGAAGAATATATACTGGCAATAGACCTGATTTTGACTAGTAGAAATCGTTACGGAATACATCGAGGCAAAAGGAGTAGTTGCTGATAATCAGAAATTTCTCTATTTGCCTCATTTTTTTCCTTTTCTATAGCATACTCATTCACATCTTTTGATATTGATTATTTTGTCATCTGATACTTTTTTCAAATCAACAAATTGTTGAACAACCATAAAAAATTGTCATTTGGGAAAGGTTTGCGACATCTCACAACATAATTGGACAGAAATATCCTACTTGGCATTAAAGATGACAGGTGACGTAGAATTTCCAATCAGCTCCGCCGACTTCTTCCCGACATTCAAAACAACCTCACTAATTGGATCCACGACGAGAAATGGACGCTCTAGAACTACAGAAATTCCCGGCGGAGGATAATGTTTTCCCGTAACATTAAATGAGACTAAATATTCTCCCGGCCATTCGTAGCAGTGTGTGGCGATACTTGTCTGATTGTCGTAACTGTAATACAAGAAAACAATACATTATATTCTTAACCCTCTCCCAAACGGCAAATGTATCGGGTGGTTCAATTTGAAAATTGCTGCAGATTACAAAATGGATGATTATAAAGATAAAATTTGTTTAAAATATGGCACAGAAAACATTGAGATAAAAGGAGAAACTTCTGGTTACCAGCAGTTTCTTCTTTTGTCTCGATGTTTTCCCAAGACATAACTACTGGGGACGTCAAAACCAGGTCTTGTTTGGGAAACCAATACCAGACAACAACAAATTTAAGCTTGTCCAAACTGAAACAAGTTGCAGATGGCATTTTCAATGTGATGAATTTTTGAAATGTTTCTACCTTTTTGGAAGAAGACATAGCACTGGGAAATGAAGAAATTGCTTGTCAAAAGCAATTTCTTCTTTTTCCACATTGTTTTCCAAAGCCTCAATAATGTGGTGCATTAATAAACATCAACATGTGGGAACGGGTTAATCCTTTCCCAAACAATGTCTGTTTTTGACATTTCCAATAGAAAAAGAAATCAAAATGGATTCTGAAAACCAATTCTTTCTCCTTCTCAATCAATGTTTTCTTGATTTTTTAAATCAAATTCTTTTTAAACAGTTCAGTCAGGTTTGGAGTATGGACAGCATATCTTTTTAATTTGAACCAGTCAACTACTTTGTTGGCTCACAGAGTATCATCATAAGTGAATTGATGTAATTAAATGAACTTGGATAATCAAGAAAAAGGTCCTTATGGTATTGAAGTGCACTAAGAATCCAGAGTAGTTCATGTCTGAAGTCCAGTCTGATCAGGATCCATGTGGCTCTATAACAGCTCAGTACAGGTGATAAAACAGCTGTCAGAGAACAATATGGGTCTTGGGAATACAATCTAGTAGTAAGGCTGATCTGAATACATTATAGCCAGGATCTGAAAAAAGTCCTTTATCTAAGCATTTTTAAAAATTGAGTTCCAAAAGCATCCATGCTGCTCTCTTTATGTTACTACAGATCATGAAGAATCTATTAGATAACATTAGATCCTGATCAGACTGTGCGTATGCACAGGCTGATCTGGATCTTTGTTGGACTCAAAATCAAAAGCCTTAAGGGACGTTTTTCCAGATCCTGCGGTAATATCAGTCTCAAACATCATGGAGACCCCTATTTGCATGTCCAAGTTCAAATATTTCAACAAGTGACAATTTATGTATGTACTGTGTCTTCATCCACCTAAAGGTCAGAACCCTAGTGTCTCTTAAACTGGTTAAACCAAATTAGATATTGGAGGAATCACAACAACAGTATAGCGGGTCTGGTAATGTATGGTCACTTGGAGACAAAAGCCATCAATTCTGGGTTAACCCTTTCCAAAATGAGACCAGGCCCTGGTTTCTCGAAAAAACTTAAGTATATACTCATGAGTTCATACTCAACTTCAAATCAATACCAATCAATGTTGATTGGTATTCAATTGAAGTTCACATGGATTTCGTGTGATTTGAGCATGGTGCTCAGATTTGAGTGTAAGAACGTACTTAAGTTTTTTCGAGAAACCAGGGCCTGGTTCTGATGTCCCTAATAGAATTGGATTGAGAAAACATTGAAGCAAAAGAAGAAAATACTGATAATCAGCATTTTCTCCTTTTGCCTCAATATTTTCTGGGCTATATTTCACACAAGTAAAATCCTCAACAGCACTTATTTTGTCATCTGTAGCAGCTTTCAAATTTGAACCACCCTGGGTTAGACCAAACTATACATTGGAGGAATCACAACAACAATATATATCCAGTCTAGTAATGTATGGTCACTTGGAGACAAAAGACATCAATACTGGGTCATTACACTATCGTAGCAAGTGGCTTATTGGAGCTTCAGTTACAACATTTTGCTGTCTATCTATTACATCCTTTACAGAAACCAATACATCTAAACCAAGATATTTTGTTCTATATAAAATTCATTCTAATAAATGAGTTATGAAGAAAGTTTTTTTAAGTATGTTTTTCTTTTGATTTTCTTCATATTCCACTACAGTTTCCAAAGCTTTCTTCCAGTGGAGGCATTAAATAGCTTCATTATGTGGGAATGGGTTAATACATGAAAAGTTAAGACTAACCTTGTCACATATGTATCTTCATAATCATTGTGAAAATTCCACAAAAATATTAAATCCTGTCCCCCGTCCACCTCCGCCCTCACCCTCACAAAATCTGCAGCGCGCACTAGCCATGGTGACCTTGTAACCAAGGTGACCGTCACTATGGGAACGAACAGCTCAGACACAGTGACTGAGGAGACGTTATTAAACACATTGGCGGTGACATTAAAGTCTCCAGATTCTGTATAAACATGGCCGATAGTTATAACATAACTTGTATCACTCAAACTTGTCAACTTTTCACTCAGATCTTCTCCACTCAACTCCCTCGTGGCCCCGTCACCAAAACTAACATTCACACTGAACGGCTGATAACCGACGATACTTGTCATTATTTTTGTTTCTCTACCGACCAAATTCCCCACAATTTTCAGCTGAGCGTCTCTAATGGGATGTTCAACTTGCAAGACTTGGAATGTTAAATTTGCTATCACCGGTTGTGAAACATCGTTCCATACTTCAACTTGTAGGTTGTAGGTACCAGGTCTGTCAATTTCCTTCTCAAACTGAAATATAGCATAAATATTTGAGCTGTGATCTAAAAAAGGTCCCTTACTGCATTATAGAAATCCAGCTTTCCAGATCAGCCAGTGGTCAAATGCAGACTTGGAAGGATCCAATATGCTAACTTACAGTTGATAATGGTCATGAACAAGCTATTGCAGAAAAACATGGATGTTAAGAAGAATTCACATACATGTACAGATTTGTGCCACAAATGAACGTCCAAACGCACGAGAAAGTGGTCATGTTTAAAAGGGGCACAAATGTGTATCGTTCATTTTGAGAAATTAACAATGGGTTATGTCCCTTAATGTACCCTATTTAAAATGAAAATATTTGATGACGTCATTATGACGTAATTTTGTCTAAAATATGCCACATTACTCATTTTATTGTTGTTGTGAAGTGTCACAGTGGTGGGAAGAAAAATGCTTACCCCTTACACAAAACAGCTGTCATTTTTTTATATTACTCGTGAATTCGTCAATCGGGATTAGCTCATAGATTAGGAATACATAGGACTACAATTACTGGAATTATCAACAGATATCGTAAAAGAAATAGTGTGGAAAACTTGCCGAGAAGTAGTGCCCCGACGAAAATCAATGAACATGAAGGTCGAACATTACCATAGGTCTTGTCAAACAATACAGAAAGCAGACCTAGACGGGCATTACCAGACTTTTTAATCAGGCAAGGGACTCTAGTGTTTGGAAAAGGACAGTCCAGAGAAAATTGTACAGTGAAGGACATCATAGATGTGATATTTTGAAAAGGATTCGAATTCAGGAGGTCAATCCTGAAGCCCGCTCTGTGAACCAATACAAGGTGGAAAAAAGAATTTATTCCATGATATGGTAGGCCCAAAGTCCTGACTTGGACATTATTGAAAATGTTTGGTATTGACTAATAAGATAACTGAAAAAACTACCCTGAAGTAAACGACACCCGGGATAAACTCGAGGCAGCCATTAGAGACACATGGACAAATATCCATCTAGAATATATAAGGAATTTGTATTGCAGCACACCTAAAAGGTTCAGAATGATATTAAATCAAAGGTGTAATTTACAAAATATAACGGTAAATGATTCAAGTTCAATGTGTTAAAAAGGTTTTGTTTTCGACTGTTCATTTAAAGTTGACTAACGCCATTTTGATTTTGGACGTTCATTTGTGGCACAATTCTGTATATGCAGGCTGATAAAGATTCATGTTGGTCTCAAATACTAGAAATTTGACTTATCTAACGTCAACATACAAATATTATTTGTACCATCCTTACAATCCCTTGTAGTTTCCAATTTCATGGTGCATGCATGGACAGGAAATTATGGCAAGAATTATACCACTGTCTACAATAATTGTGCACATCTTTCACCCTTTTCCTAACAAGGTTGAGTTTTGATGTCCCTAGTAGAGAAGGTTTGGGAAAACATTGAGGCAAAAGAAGAAAGCATCTAAAACCAGTATTTTCTCCTTTTTCCTTTGGAGAAAGGGTTAAACTAAATAAAACAAACGTTTCCCAAAAGAATCATGTCTTCCCTTTCATGTAACGATTATTTCTAAAAGTTTTGCGACACTCAAATGTGTTCTAAAATGTATTTCAAACGCTATCTCCAGGAGCTAATAAGTGATTGGGAGTAATTTACATAAGGATATCATTTCATCCGAAAACAGAGTGTTTTTAAATTATCATGATTAAAGGAATAGAATTTCAATGAGACAAATATGTGTCTTGGGAATCGTTGGAGAGATAAATGGAGAACATTCTAATGCAATTTCCAGGGTTTTAAGACAGCTTGGAAATATTAGAAATAGCAATTAAGATTATTTTCTAGCACAAGCTTGTCTCCTAATTTTCCAATTTAGAACTTCTGTTATGTTTTAACCTGTCAAATATTGAACAGTCTTTTCCTAGCTAAACAATTAAATATAATGGCTCCAAGTATCTTAAATGTGCATAAAACCCTTAACAGAAACATGGTAGGTTTTCACAGCTAAATTTAAAGTTTTTTATAAGTCATAGAGGATAAGGAAAGGCTTGCTTATCTTTAATGTTATTCAGTTTAGAACTAGGAAACTATCACCTACAACTATCACCTAAAAAGGACCATTGCAACAATTCAACTTACAAGGGAAAATGGTCATTTGTCCAGGCAGGTGTTTTTGTCGAATCAGGGGCCATAACTCAGAAATTGTCGATCAGATTTTTGAAATTTGGGTTCTTGCACATATACTGGTTCTATTGCATACCTGTACCAAGTATGATCAAATCAGACTTAAATTGTAGGAGGAGTAATCCAGACAAGAGTTCTTTTACCGAATTGGGTCGTAACTCAGACATTATTTATGGGATTTTTGTGAAATTTGCGTTTTGCACATTATAGTACCCTAATGTACACTTATGCAAAGTATGAATCAAATCAGAGGGTAACTGTAGGTTGTGCAGAGAATAATTTTTCATATAATCAGGGGTCATAACTCTGGAATTATAATTGGATTTTTGCAAAATTTGTGTCTTGCATATCTACAGGTCCCTATGAACACTTCTGCCAAGTATGATGTAAATTGTAACCAGAGTGTAGGAGTTGTCCGAACAAGGTTTTGCTGACAGACACACCAACTAATCCACCATGGCAAGGATGGGATTCCAACCTCGGATCTTTGATTCAGAACATACATTTTTATCTAGACCATAACATCCCAAATGGCTTACTAAAGATAAAGAGAACTATAAGGTGCTCTGCCAGGTCATTTATCAGGACCAATACAATGTTACAGGGGTCTGGTTAATATCTAAGGCACTCTCAAATTGTAGTAATCTGTCTCTGTCAACATTATATGGGATGGAGGACAAGACAGTTTTATATCTTTCCCAAACAAGACCTGGTTTTGGGGTGACCATTAGTATTTAGGCTTGGGAAAACATTGAAACAAAAGAAGAAACTGCTGATAACCTGCAGTTTCTCCTTTTGCCTCAATACTTTCTGTGCTTTATTCCACACTTATCCGATCTTTTCTTATCTAAATTTTGTTGACTGCAGCAGCTTTACAATTGTGCTACGCCAAAATTTTGTCGTTTGGGAAAGGGTTAAATCATGTATTTTGTCTGTGTCAATGTGATGGGACTGTCTTGATCTGTTTGTGATGAGAAATATAGGATCTGTCACAGGGGAATCTCTCACCCGGTCCCAAACAACAAATATTCTGACTGTTCCGATTTAGTGGTAGGCAACAGCTTCCAATTTAACCCTTTCCCAAACAAGACCTGGTTTTGACGTCCCTAGCAGAATTGGCTTGGGAAAACATTGAGACAAAATAAGAAACTGCTGATAACCAGCAGTTTCTCCTTTTGTCTCAATGTTTTCTGTTCCATATTTAACACAAATCCTATATTTAGTAACATCCATTTTGTCATTTGTGGCATTTTTTTAAGAGGATCACCCTAAAATGTTGGCTTTGGGAGAAGGTTAAGACCACCATCAACCTTACATTGCTAAATTGATGCATTTAATTTAGACAAAAGATATGCCCCTTCACGAATCACACAGGATGTGGCATCTAAGTATGGAACGATGTTTGTCATGAAAAGGCCTGCCTTTATTAACAACACAGACATGATGAAACAGGCCCTGAACTTGCCAGCAAATGGCTACATAATAAAACACATTTATATTGACAAAAAAAAATAGAGGGAAAGCCAACAAGTATAAAACAGACAGAATCAATTAGTGATCAATTACTGCATCAGAGATAATGGTGTCTCTTATTAACAAACAGACATAATAAAACATTGAGAGAGAGAGAAATACATGATAATATAGACAGAATCAATTAGTGATCAATTACTGCATCAGAGATAATGATGTCTCTTATTAACAGGACAGACACAATAAAACATTGAGAGACACAGAGAACTAAATGATAATATAGACAAAATCAATTAGTGATCAATTACTACATCAGAGATAATGATGTCTCTTATTAACAGGACAGACATAATAAAACATTGAGAGAGAACTGCGTGATAATACAGACAGAATCAATTAGTGGTCAATTACTGCATCAGAGATAATGGTGTCTCTTATTAACAGGACAGACATAGTAAAACATTGACACAGAGAACTACATGATAATACAGACAGAATCAATTAGTGATCAATTACTGCATCAGAGATAATGGTGTCTCTTATTAACAGGACAGACATAATAAAACATTGACACAGAGAACTACATGATAATACAGACAGAATCAATTAGTGGTCAATTATTGCATCAGAGATAATGGTGTCTCTTATTAAAGGGACATTTCATTCCAATTTCAATTTTTTAAAGTATGTCTTGATGCCAAGATTGGTTATTCTAATGAGTATAAATACTATTAGTTTTTTGAAGTTGTTGCCAATAAGCGAGAAAAACGCATTTAAAGTTGAGACATAATCGATAAATTGCATATAAATCCAAACTGTTGTCCACAACAATTTGTTCAATTTTAACACAAAAATATAAATTTCTCGTAAACGGCGCAATATTTTGGCTTGAAATTTTCAGAATTTTCATTAGGAAATATGCTCTTTCAGATAAAAATAAAAGTAAAATTTATGACAAAAAATTCTGAAATGTCACTTTAACAGGACAGACACAATAAAACATTGACACAGAGAACTACATGATAATATAGACAGAATCAATTAGTGATCAATTACTGCATCAGAGATAATGGTGTCTCTTATTAACAGGACAGACACAATATAACATTGAGAGATATAGAGAACTACATGATAATATAGACAGAATCAATTAATGATCAATTACTGCATCAGAGATAATGATGTCTCTTATTAACAAGAGGGCCAAGATGGCCCTGCATCGCTCACCTGAGAGGACTTTGAAACAAACAGCTTGCAAACTTCAAACTCGCATGACCCACTTTTTACATGACCTAGACATCATCAAGATAAACATTCAGAACAATTTTCACGATGAGGAGTAAATATTTTGGTTCTTAAGCAAAAAACAAGATTTGACCTTTTGACCTAACATTAGCCACTTTCTACATGACCCATTTATCATCAAGATAAGCAATTCTGAACTATTTTCACAAAGATGAATAAATATTTTGATTTTTTTTTTTGGCAAAAACAAGATTTGATCTAGGTTTTGACAGCCCATGACCCACTTTATACATGCCCCAGATATTGTGAAAATAAACATTCTGAACAATTTTCACAATGATAAAGTAAATATTTTGGTTCTTAGAGCAAAAACTAGAAAGACCTGAAGGTCTTGAGTCGCTCCACAGGCCTGAATTTCTTTTAATATCAAATCCAAGTTTTGACTAGATTTTTGAATACTTATGGTTCTTGCAGCAAAAACAAAGTCAAAAGCAGCAATCATGTGGTCAATGCAAAAAGAAAGTAAATGATTGACTAATATTTTAGGGATGTTAGATCGATAATAAAATTGAAAACTGTGATTTTGCCAAATTCAAAGACAAATAATTCAGTATGTATATTTAAAATATAATCGAATTAAACGCATGCAAGATCTTATGGTAACTATCATTCTGTTCAAATTTTGTCTATATTAGTCAATATTCGTGGCTTCAAGAGTGGAAAAAGTGTCAAAAAACTGAAATTTTGTCAATTTCAAGGGCACATAACTCAGATCGTAACAGTGCGATAATGTTGAAAATTACACATAAGCAAGACCTTGTTGTCAACAAGATTCTTTCCAAGTATCATCTTGATTGGTTAACATTTGTGGTTGTTAGAGTGAAAACAAAGTCGAAAATGGCAATTTTGTCAAATTCTAGGGCACATAACTCATGATGTAAGATTCCGATCAAGCTGAAAATTACACTCAGACAGCATATAATGCTTATATATATTCTGTCAAAGTTTTGTCTTGATTGGTTAATATTTGTAGATTTTAGAGTAAAAATAAAGTCAAAACCAGCAAAATAGAGCCGAAAATGGCAATTTTTGGCAATTTCAAGGGCACATAACTCATGCTATAAAATTCAGATCAAGCTGATAATTTTACCAAGGCAACATCTTATAAACAGTATGATTCTGTCAAAGTTTTGTCTTGTTTAGTCAATATTTGTAGTTGCTAGAGTGAAAACAAAGTCAAAATACAGCTGAAAATGGCAATTTTGTCAATTTCAAGGGCACATAACTCATGATGTAAAATTCAGATCAAGCTGAAAATTTTACCAAGGCAAGATCTTGTAGTCAGCATAATTCTGTCAAAGTTTTGTCTTGATTGTTCAATATTTGTAGATTTTAGAAGAAAACTAGTCAAAACCTGCTATTTTTGACATTCAAGGGCAGATAACTCAGGTTATACTGATTCAATCAATATTCTTTGAAGGAATCTGAGAGAGGGTCACCCAAGGATCATTCCTGTGAAGTTTGGTTGAAATCCATCCAGTAGTTTTTGAGAAGAAGATTTTTAAAGAAAAAGTTTACGGACGCACGGACGCACGGACGGACGCACGACGGACACACCGCCATGACAATAGCCCGCTGGCCTGAAAGGCCAGTGGAGCTAACAACATTTGACGTAGTGACCTAGTTTTAGACCTCCCATTACCCACTTTTCACATCACTAAGATATCATCAGGATAAACATTCTGGAAATTTTCACAATGATAAAGTAAATATTTTTGGTTCTTAGAGCAAAATCAAAATTTGACCTAGTGACCTAGTTTTTGACTTCACATGGCCCCCTTTTAACATTGACCAGATATCATCAAGATAAACATTCTGAACAATTTTCACAACGATAAAGTAAATATTTTTTAGTTCCTGGAGCAAAAACAAGATTTGACCTAGTGACCTAATTTTAGACCTCGCATGACCCACTTTTCACATCACCAAGATATGATCAGGATAAACATTCTGAACAATTTTCACAATGATAAAGTAAATATTTTGGTTCTTAGAGCAAAATCAAAATTTGAAATGGTGACCTAGTTTTTAACCTCGAATGACCTGCTATTCATATCACCATGATAAACATTTTGAATTTTCACAATGATTGAGTAAATATTTTGGTTCTTAGAGGAAAAACAAAATTCGACCTAGTGACCTAGTTTCTGACCTCACATGACCCACTTTTAAAATGACCTAAATTTCGTCAAGATAAACATTCTGAACAATTTTCACAATGATAAAGTAAATATTTTGGTTCTAGGAGCAAAAACAAAATTTGACCTAGTGACCTAGTTTCTGACCTCGCATGACCCACTTTTCACATCACCAAGAAATCACCAGGATAAACATTCTGGAAATTTTCACAATGATATAGTAAATATTTTGGTTCTTAGAGCAAAATCAAAATTTGACCTAGTGACCTAGTTTTTAACCTCGAATGACCTGCTATTCATATCACCAAGATATCATCAAGATAAACATTCTGAATTTTCACAATGATTGAGTAAATATTTTGGTTCTTAGAGGAAAAACAAAATTTGACCTAGTGACCTAGTTTCTGACCTCACATGACCCACTTTTAAAATGACTAAGAGTTCGTCAAGATAAACATTCTGAACAATTTCACAATGATTGAGTAAATATTTTGGTTCTTAGAGGAAAAACTAAATTCGACCTAGTGACCTAGTTTCTGACCTCACATGACCCACTTTTAAAATGACCCAGATTTCGTCAAGATAAACATTCTGAACAATTTTCATAATGTTTAAGTATATATTTCCGTTCTTAAAGCAAAACCAAGATTTGACCCAATGACCTAGTTTTTGACCTTACATGACCCACACTTTGTACATAACCTAGATACCAAGATAAGTATTTAGGATAGTTTTGACAAAGTTTTGGGGCAAAATTGGCATCTCTAAAGCAAAAGGAAGGATCTGTAATATTTGACCTTGTGACATAGTGTTTGACCTTGCATGACCCTCCTTTGATCATGACACAGATATCATAACGATAAACATTTAGAACAATTTTGACAAAGTTTGGACCAAAATTGCCACTTCCAGAGCAAAAGAAAGGATTTCACAAGATTTGACCTCATGACCTAGTTAATGACCTGGAATGACCCACTTCTTGACATAGCCTAGATATCACCAAGATAAACATTCAGGACAATTCTGACAAAGTGTGTGCCAAAATTGGCACTTATAGAGTAAAAAGATGGATTTTACAATATTTGACCTAGTGACCTAGTTTTTGACCTGGCTTGACCTATTTGTTATCATGACCTAGATATTATCAAGACAAATATTCTGATCAATTTTCACAACGATTGAGCAACAAATGTGGCCCCTAGAGCAAAAAGAAGATTTGACCTAGTGACCTAATTTTTGACCTCATTATGGCCCCGATTCAAATTCTTTGAAGTATTTTGAAAAAGCATGACCCATAGATCATATGTGTGAAATATGATTGAATTCTGCCTAGTACTTTAGGAGGAGAAGATTTTTTTCTGAAAAGTTGACGGATGGACAGATAGACAGTTAGACAGATAGACAGACGCCGGACAACAGACCGATCACAATACCTCACCTTGAGCACTTTGTGCTCAGGTGAGCTAACAAGGCAGACAAAAGAGCAACTACATAATGTCCTTAAATTTAAACACTTTAACCCATGGGAAAAGGATAAATCACATTCAACAAGAACATGAAAGACTGTAAACTGCACCTTCTTATCACTGCAGATGGAAAATATAGATAACGGGTCTTTTATGTAACTAGAAAGACCTGAAGGTCTTGAATCGCTCCACAGGCCTGAATTTCTTTTTTAATATTAAATCCAAGTTTTAACTAGATTTTTGAATACTTGTGGTTCTTACAGCAAAAGCAAAGTCAAAAGCAGCAATCATGTGGTCAATGCAAAAAGAAAGTAAATGATTGACTAATCGACTGCTGAACGCAATACTGTTCTAAGTCACTTTTTGGCCAAAATGAGTTTTTGTCATCAATGTTAGTGTTTATCAAAGGTGCATATACTGACAAAATTTTAGAGTTGAATACAAAAAGGTTTTAGAGATATTCAATAATTCCATAAAAGTCTATCTCAATTGTCAAAATTAATTCCCTGCAATACTAGTCTAAGTTGACTTGGACTAGTATTGCGGTGAAAAAATGTATAAAACTGTGCCAAAGTTTGAATGCAATACTAGTCTATGTATCTCATTTTGTACTCTTTAGTGTGACTATTCGTAGAATAGGGGGCTATTCTAGTCAGTGTTTGTGTCGGCTTCATACATTGGTTAAATTTCCATGTGCAAGTTTTTCAAATCTCTGTTTCTACTAATGCTATTACTCTGAAAACTTGCACTTACATCTGTGGCCATAATATCAGCCTCTAGGCAAAGATCCTATGCCCTTACATGTTATTTAGTGGGATTTTTAACCTTTTGGACATAGAATTTTTATGCCCCCGTATCAAAAGATGGGGGGGGGGGGGCATATTGTTTAACTCCTATTTGTCTGTCTTTTCAACTGTCTGCCCGTTTGTCTGTCAGTATGAAACTTGACATTGGCATTTTCTCAACAAGTATCAAACATACAAAGCTAAATTTGATATGTAACCTCCTTACAATGATATCTTTCTGTTCCATGCAACATGACCTTTCTCAAGGTCATCCTTTAATCCTTATCAACCCTTAACAGGCAAATTCATGTGAAAACTTAACATTGGCATTTCCTTCAAAAGTATTAAACATACAAAGATCAAATTTGGTATGTACCTTTCTTTCAATGCTAGCTATCTCCTTGATGCAATTTACTTACCTCAAGGTCATCTTTTAATCCTTATCAACCCTTAACATGCAAGTTAACATGAAAACTTATAGTGGAAACTTAACATTGACATTTTCCACACAAGTTTTACACGAACAACTCAACAATAGGCATTTACAGTTCCAGCCTCAAGGTCATTGATATAGGTCAAGGTCATAATTTTAGATAATTAGCCATTTCGGGGGTGTTTCTGTTTCATGAACAGATCTTGTTGGTTAAGTTTTTACATGCAACTTTCATGATATACATTGTATCTGTGATAACTTTTTTTCTGTAACAGCTATGGCTTTCAAACTTTGCACATGCATCTGTACCCATAATATCAGCCTCTAGACAAAAAGTTTGTTACTTTGACATGTAATTTAATGGATCTTTTACCCTTTTCAAACTTAGAATATTTCACTATCCATCACTTGATAGTTGAACTTGGCTGTCCTGAGACAGCTCTTGTTATTGATTTTTCAGAGCTAAATATACAAGTGAAAATAAGGTTGTAATCAATCTGGAGTGTTGCTGCTACAAGCTTGATTAAATGATAGTTTGTAAATATGACCTCTTATGTCATCCAAAACATGTCAAGATGGGGGTTTGAGGTGAAATTATTTGTAGACCAAGGTTGCATCATTAGAATTTTTTTCTTATCTTTGGATGCATTCTATTGCAACTGATTTTTGCAAGCTGTAGTGCAGTTGCTGCCAGTTTGTAGACATGTTACATGATAATGTGGGTACTGGTCATCAGTAACATGGCAGCAACATCAGGTCTGGTCACAATGCATTAACAGATAAATTCATTGCTATTAGAAATTGATTAACATTGGACAACAAGACACAAGTTTTGGCTATTGAATTAAATATTTCGATAATGAACCTAGTTAACATTTGACAAAACTAAGGTCAACAGGTGCTTCCATGATATCATATACATTTCTCTCTAAAAACTACATGAAATGTTTAGGATGAGAAAGTTATCTTTCCTAATCGAGTATACAAAATATGCTAAGTTTTGAATGTATCTTTGTTGGCACAAGTCTTACGATGGATACTTTCTTTTGTTCTGTACAGTATTTATTTTGAATTAAATTTTATTGCAAATACACCTTTTCTATAAATCCTAGTTGTATAAAAGTATTTGTTTTGAATTATTGTATCTTATCTATTAGATTCTGGTGACTTTCACACATGAAGATATCTTTAGCTAAAATACAAGCTAGAAGGCGTTGCCAATGGCATAATTGCCACAAAACCAATTGTGAGATTAAATATTGCAGATAAATTCTCTGTTGTGTTGTAAATGGGTTCTTACTTGATTACAAAAACAGTACTGTTAAAGTGCGTTCCCATTGCCGACCAAATCAACTCGATCAAGTGATCGAATACTGATCGAGCAAAAATGATCGGGAATTTATCTACAGGAGATGAAGAAGAAGTTGTGTAAATACATTTGATCAAGTTTAAATCGAGTTTGATCGGGAATTTAGGCAATCGAGTTGATCAAGTTGATTTGGTCGGCAATGGGAACGCCGCTTTAGCTTCTGTCAGTGGATTCTCCCACCAGCTCAACACATACATGGTGAAGTTGATTATGGTTTGGTTTTAAAATATTTGAGCCAGTAGAATCAAAAGAGCAACTTAGTCTAGACAAAAAGTAGCAAAATGGGGAACAACTAAAGAAATGCCAGTGATAGAATGGTTCCCATTTTGCATGACACTCCCTTTTATTCTATGTCAATTATCAGTCTCAAATAAATTAAAGTATTAGAGAAAGAGTAATTTTCTAGTTAACAATTATTGTAAATATAAAAGGGAAATATTCCAAAATTGTTAAAGCTAGAGTTATTGCCCTTGTGAATGACACATCCAATGATTGTCAGATATGTGAAGTTTTAATCAAATAGAGCCAATGGGTAACAGATTGGGAAATAATGATATTATGATTCGTTTACATTCATTTGAACAACAAACTTCATGTTAATGCAAGAAATTAGACAATTAGAATGCTTTTGTAAGCTTATCTAAGCTTTTCTATTAGTTTCTAACATTCCCCAATTTCTATTTTGCACCATGTTTATAATCCAAACCTTTCCCTGAATTCGATGGCTGTAAAGTAAAAGAACAAGAACTGACATGATAGGACAGCAAAGCATGACGACTATCAAAGCCTGGATAGTAAAAAAAGAGTTGTCCGCGGACAACATAGCTTGCCTATATGGGAGTTTGTCACAAAACAGGTCAAGAGGTCATAGGTCATGGTCCCAATGAAAAGAAAGGTCTTTGCAGGAGGCATGTATGTATGAAATATAAAGGCTCTATCTCTAAAAGTGCCTAAATTATAGGCCAGGTTAAAGTTTTTTTAAAAGTAGGTCAAACTCCAAGGTCAAGGTCACAGGGTCAAAGTCATAGTTACAAATAAACAAACTTTACAGGAGGTATCCATGTATGAAATATCAAGACTATTGATAATATTGCATGAGATATAAGCCAGGTTAAAGGGGTTTTTTTTAAAGTAGGTCAAACTCCAAGGTCAAGGTCACTAGGTCAAAAGCAATGGTCCCAAATAAAAGGTCTTGGCAGGAAGTATCCATGTGTGAAAGATCAACTCTGTTTCTCTAGTAAAGCGCGAGATATAGACCAAAATGAAGTTTTTGAAGATG
This sequence comes from Fragum sueziense, assembly GCA_963680895.1. NCBI lineage: Eukaryota > Metazoa > Mollusca > Bivalvia > Cardiida > Cardiidae > Fragum > Fragum sueziense. The sequence goes on from OY804606.1 coordinate 38,473,218, forward strand.
CGACGCAACGCTGATGCGACGCCCGCACTAGGGCAGTGACACTAGCTCCCCGGACACAAAGTCAAGGCTCGCTAAAAAGAGTTTGAATTCCACTAAATTAAATGTGAGTGTAATTATTCTTTGCCTAGGGGCTGATATAATATTGTCACAGAAAGATGTTCTAAGTTTGAATGCAATTTAGCTCTGGCTGCACAAAGTTATACTACAGTTGCATGTAAAAACTTAGTCCAGAATTTTTAAGTCCGAAAAGAGTTTAAACTCCGATAAATTAAATGTAAGAGTGACTAAAAGCTGATACTTTGATCACAAAATCATGTGCAAAGTTTCAGAGCAATTATAATCAATAACAGAAACAGAGTTATATGATAATTGTACATAAAACCTTAACCAAATCCAATGCTGACACCAATGTAGATGCTCGGGTGACAGGAATAGCCCCTCTATTCTATGAATAGTCACTAAAATTGCTTGGAAAAAACATTAAGGTAAAAGAATAAAATGCTGATAACCAATATTTTCTGATTTTGCTTCAATCTTTCAATGCTTTACAGAGTATTTAAATTCTATCTTCATAAACATCCATTTTGTCATCTACAGCAGCTTTCAAATTAAACCATCCAGCTATTTTGTCATTCAGGAAAGGGTTAAACTAATCTTTGTTGTCTAGAAACTTTTGCAAGAAAAGGAGAAAAAAGGTAGAATAGTATTGCAGTAAATAATTTTGTCTCACTTATCCAATTTATGCATGCAATACTATTCTAAGTCTACTTAGACTAGTATTGCATTCAAAATGTGGGTTCAAAACTGCTAATATTTTCCCGCAATACTATGCTAAGTCAACAAAATCATATTTCTCCTTTATTATTAATTTGATTGAGATATATAATATTTGTAATTTAATGTTGTCTATATGATTGTATCATATCAAAATTTCAGACAATTCTATTTATTTTTGACAAAATGAGAATGTTTTTTCCTTCTCCTGAAAAATCATGAAAAATGACTTGGACTAGTATTGCGTTCAGCAGTCGTAATATTTTAGGGATGTTAGAGCGATAATAAAATGTAAAACTGTGATTTTGCCAAATTCAAGGACACATAATTCAGTATGAACATTTAAAATCAAATCGAAAATTAAACACATGCAAGATATTATGGTCACTATCATTCTGTTCAAATTTTGTCTATATTAGTCAATATTCGTGGCTTCAAGAGTGGAATAAGTGTTGAAAACTGAAATTTTGTCAATTTTAAGGGCACATAACTCAGATTGTAACAAAGTGATCATGTTGAAAATTACACATAAGCAAGATCTTGTTGTCAACAAGATTCGTTCCAAGTATCATCTTGATTGGTTAACATTTGTGGTTGTTAGAGTGAAAACAAAGTCGAAAATGACAATTTTGTCAAATTCAAGGGCACATAACTCATGATGTAAGATTCCGATCAAGCTGAAAATTACACCCAGACAGCATATAATGCTTAAATATATTCTGTCCAAGTTTTGTCTTGATTGGTCGGTATTTGTAGATTTTAGAGTAAAAATAAAGTCAAAACTAGCAAAATAGAGCCGAAAATGGCAATTTTTGGCAATTTCAAGGGCAAATAACTTATGCTATAAAATTCAGATCAAGCTGAAAATTTTACCAAGGCAAGATCTTATAGTCAGCATCATTCTATAAAAGTTTTGTCTTGTTTAGTAAATATTTGTAGTTGCTAGAGTGAAAACAAAGTCAAAATACAGCCGAAAATGGCAATTCTGTCAATTTCAAGGGCACATAACTCATGATGTAAAATTCAGATCAAGCTGAAAATTTTACCAAGGCAAGATCTTGTAGTCAGCATCATTCTGTCAAAGTTTTGTCTTGATTGTTCAGTATTTGTAGATTTTAGAAGAAAACTAAAGTCAAAACCTGCTATTTTTGACATTCAAGGGCAGATAACTCAGGTTATTCTGGTTCAATCCATATTCTTTGAAGGAATCTGAGAGAGGGTCACCCAAGGATCATTCCTGTGAAGTTTGGTTGAAATCCATCCAGTAGTTTTTGAGAAGAAGATTTTTAAAGAAAAAGTTTACGGACGCACGCACGGACGGACGGACGGACGCACGACGGACACACCGCGATGACAATAGCCCGCTGGCCTGAAAGGCCAGTGGAGCTAAAAATGGCTTAGACTTTTAACCAGACAGGAAAATTTATCTTCTTTTGAAATTCAAATATCAATTTCGAAATCTATGATCTTATGCTTTATGACAGAATCTTGATGTAATTGAGTGTGAATAATATCAATGCTCTTGTTGCAGATTTGTTGCAACAAAATTAAACCTGGTCTAAATTCAGTTATTGCAGATGACAATTTAAATTTATAAAATTTTGGGTAGAACATTTCCTGGAAAATAAAGAAATTGCATGTGACAAGCACTTTCTACATTTCCTACAATGTTTCCTACCCAAAAAGACAATAAAATGTGAAATTGAAATTATCATATGAAACACTTATGAGTTTAGAACAGCCCAAAATTATGTGGTTTGGGAATGGGTTAACCCTTTCTCAAACAAGACCTGGTTTTGAATTGGTATTAGAATGGGCTTGGGAAAACATTGAAACAAAAGAAGAAACTGCTGATAACCAGCAGTTTCTCCTTTTGTCTCAATATTTTCTCGGCTATATCACACACAATTACAATCTTTATTAACACCTGATTTGTGGTCTGCAGAGGCTTTCAAATTGGATCACCCTAAAATTTTGTCGTTTGGGAAAGGGTTAAAAGACAAAACACACCAATTCTGTTGCTCACCTCTGGTAGAGTTGTTAATAAAGACTCCCCGAGTGTCCATCTATACAAAACATTAGTGCCTTCATCAAGCTCTGCTGTCCATTTATGTGGAGAAAGTTCCCTGAAAAATGGTAACATTATCTAATTACCTATTTATCTGCCAGGGACTAAAATAGAATGGATAACCTCACTTGACATTCTAGGGACTGGGGACCTGGGTGGAACTTCATCCTTCAACACTTCCCAAAATGGCAAAATTTGTGTCTGCATGTTGAAGTTCACAAGTATTGCAGGTGACACAATAAATCTGGCTGTTGGAATGAAAATCCTCTTCTATTGGGAGTAGAGAATATTGAGGAATTAACCCATTACCAAACGACAAAATTTGGACTTATCCAAATTCAAAGATGCTGCAGATGACAATATGAATTGAATGAATTTTCGCATTCTTTGATCTTTCTGGGTAGAAAAAATTGTGGGAAATGAAGAAATTGCTTGTTACAATCAATTTCTTCATTTTCCACAATGTTTTTCAAAGCCATTATATTGCAGGGAGTCAAACAGAGTTGTTGTGTGGTAATGGGTTAAGAAAGGAAACAACTAAAAGACAATTATTGAACTGGTAGGAGTTAAGTGGGCATTAATATGCTAATATACAGAAGAACAGATTGTTGGGTTTACAGCTTTTACTGCTATGTGTGGTTGGAGCAGCTAACCCCCAGGTATCCTGTTGTTTCTCATACCAGTACTACCACAACATCCCAACCAAGCCTCCAGATGCAAGTCCACATAGGTTAACCATTATCAAACCATTAGTGGAAGACAATTTTGTGAGAATGTATGTTTGGCGCAGACAAGAATGATCAAACCCCGGACCTGAGTGAGAATCTGAAGCGCTACAAACTGCAGCCTCCGGTTGTAACACAGTGCAAACCTTTTTTTAGAATAAACAATGCGAGGAAGCATCAAGTGTATTATTCCATGCAGAGTTTAGGTCCACCACTATAAACTGGCATCTAACATTAAAATGTACAGTAAAGTCTAGACCTAGTCGTTATAATTAGGAAATATTGATACTAACAAACACATAAATCAGTTTGTGAAATCTTTCTCTCGGTTTTATTAAGTCTTGGATTTACTTTGTAGGGAAATAAATAAGATCAGTTTGTCTCAACCTTCTAACATATTATCCCTTTTCAACAAAATCCTCGTAACTGCAGCTTAAAAAAAGCTGCAGTAACAAGGTTTTTGTAGAAAATTGGCAATGTACAGATACAGAATACCTTATTCAGGAATACAATCCTTCACTATAAGGCAAATCAAGGCAAACATGTAAATGATTGTCTTTTTCTTTCCCATATCAATCTAGCACCATACAGTGACTCTTTTTGACTCCTGACAAGATAGTGGCTTTGGAAAACATAGTGGGAAAATGAAGAAACTGATTGTGACAAACTCGATCAGTCTGGGAAAAAGTGAAACCTCTGTACCAAACTATTATGTAAATTGACAGTAACTGTATAGTTTAACCCTTTCCCAAACAAGACCTGGTTTTGACATCCCTAGTAGAAATTGCTTGGGAAAACATTGAGACAAAAGAAGAAACTGCTGATAACCAGCAGTCTCTCCTTTTGTCTCAACATTTTTCATGCTATATTAAACAGAAATTCCATCTTTAACAACATCTATTTTGTCTTCTGCAACAGCTTTGAAGTTTGACCACCGTAACAATTGCTGTTTAGAAAAACTTACTCTGCTTCACTAATTTTAACCAGCCTGGGTCCGTGTAGACTGACAGATGTGATGGGTTCTTGTACCATGATGTACGCTGTTATACTGTTTACGGTGGTTCCTTCATCATCCGTAAGGGTGATGTCAGTCTGCTGTATCCCCACCGTCTCAAATGTATGCTTCCAACTGTGTGAAGGAGGAAATAGGAAAAGTAGATGTAAGGTAAGAAAAAGAACTGAAGTATAATTTCAAAATAAAGAAATCTGCTAACCTGTTCACAAACAAGGTCTGCTTTTGACTTTCCTTTTAGAAATTGTTTGGGGAAATATTGAGAGATAAGAAGAAATTGCAGTTATGGAAAGGGTTAACAACAATGTCTTGGCTAGTCAGTGCTTTGAATGTTTGTAATTTTTAAACTTTTAACAAAGTCCTTATTAGCATATCCTATTCAAGAATGGCTATGGGGCTTGCCCGGTAAAAAGCAAAGTAATAGCACATATTTTTACATGTTTTACAAGAAAACCCGAATAATACATATTTCACAATTAGGAAATGTAACAAGCCCTCATGTTGTAATCTGACAGCAGACTGTTGTTTCAACTCCACAAAATAAACAGAGAGAAAGCACCAACCAGTCTCAGGCTGATAAAGCACATATCAAACTTGTATTTGTGCTTTGTTAACATTAAGTTAACCTATCCAGCTATGACCAAATACAAAGAAATCTTTGAAAAAAATATTTAGAGAAAAGAAGACAGTGCTAATTACTTGAAATGTATTCCCTTACTATTCCAGCACATCTAGAACCAGTTGTCAGTTACTGAATCAAAGTGACATTTCATTGCTCATTTAGCCTCACCATGGGCTTTAGGCCAGTCTTACAAAGGATATGACACAAATTTATCTCTTTTCCCAAATGTCAGAATTATAAGATGGTCCTTTTCAAAGCTAAAATCTGAATACAAAAACATGGAAGTTACTAAAGGTAAAAGTAGTGAATAATATAGCACAGAAAACAAGAAAACAAGAGGACCATGATGGTCCTATATCGCTCACCTGAACCTAAATGATATGAGCAACACTTTTGTTCAATTCAATTAATATTTATTACTTTAAGACTGAAAAAGAACTTATGGTCAATAAGGTTGTGAAAATCTAACTCATCCGAGATCTAAATTATGATGCCAAACATTGTACAGGGCTCCAGATAAGAGGGGGTGGTGACTTTTCAAACTGCAATAATGCTGTCAGTGACCATCAAACCCTATGTTGTTGTTACTCATTTGTATCGTCTCGTCGAGACGATTCAAATGAGTACCCACAACAAAGGATTTGAATTCGAAAAAACAATGTTAGTATGTCTTCACCTCCACTTATCTGTAGCCCTGATTGTATCCAAGTTTTGTCTTGATTGATAAATAATTGTACAATAGTACCAGCCGAAATTGAGAGTGACGTAGGATAATGTTTACTACTTGACAACCAATCAACTCTGTTTGTATTTGTAACGGTGCAAATCAGACGAATTGATTGGTTTTGCAGCAGTAAACATCAGCCTACGTCACTGTCATTTTCGGCTGGGACTATTGTAGATTCTAGAGTATAAACAAGGTCGAAAACAGCCGAAAACAGTAATCTAATCAAATTCAAGGGCACATTACTCTCGATTTTCTCATCAGTTAAGACTGAAAATCAAACTAATCCCAGATCTTATGGTCCCTAATATTGTGTCCAAGTTTTGTCTAGATTGATCCATAAAGGTAGATTCCAGAGTGTAAACAAGGTCGAAAACAGCCGAAAACAACAATTTTGTCAAATTCAAGGGCACAAAACGCTCGACTTTCTGATCAGATCAGACTGAAAATCAAACTCATATGAGATCTTATGGTTCCCAACATTGTGTCCAAGTTTTGTATAGATTGATCAATAATTGTAGATTCTAGAATGTAAACAAGGTCGAAACCAGCCGAAAATGGCAATTTTGTCAAATTCAAGGGCACATAACTCTCAACATTCTCATCAGATCAGACTGAAAATCAAACTCATTCAAGATCTTATAGTCCCCAACATTGTGTTCAAGTTTTGTCTTGATTGATAAATAATTGTAGATTCTAGAGTATAAACAAGGTCGAAAACAGCCAAAAACAGCAATTTTATCAAATTCAAGGGCACATTACTCTTGACTTTCTAATCAGATCAAACTGAAAATCGAAGGTATCTGAGATCTATATAGTCTCCAACATTGTGTTCAAGATTTGTCTTGATTGGTCAATAATTGTAGATTCTAGTGTGTAAACAAAGTCGAAAACAATAAAAAACAGCAATTTTGTCAAATTCAAGGGCACATAACTCTTGACTTTCTGATTAGATCAGACTGAAAATCAAAATAATCCCAGATCTTATGGTCCAAAACATTGTGTCCAAGTTTTGTCTTGATTGATTAATAATTGTAGATTCTAGAGTGTAAAAAAGGTTGAAAACGGCCGAAAATGGCAATTTTGTCAAATTCAAGGGCACGTAACTCTTGACTTTCAGATCAGATCAGACTGAAAATCAAACTCATCTGAGATCTTATAGTCCCCAACATTGTGTCCAAGTTTTGTCTTGATTGACCCTTTCCCACACATTGGCGCTTTTGGATGCCCCACAAAATAAAGGCTTTGGAAAACTTTGTGACAAGCAATTTCTTCATTACCCACAATGTTTTCTACCAAGAAAGACCAAAAAATGTTAAATTTTGTTCAATGGAACTTGTCGTCTGCAACATCTATGATTTTGGACTAGGCTAAAATTTTGTTGTTTGGTAATGGGTGTAAATCTATTTATATCCTCTATCAAACTAGGTAACTCTACTTATACTGAAGAATAGTAGTGTCAGAGTTCCTTCCCTTAGATTAACTCTATTTTGAATACAGCAAAAAAGTGGCAATTTTGCCCAATTCAAGGGCACATAACTCTCATCTTTCTGGTCAGATCAGACTGAAAATTGACCTCATCCAAGATCTTATGGTCTCCAACATTATGTCCAAGTTTTGTCTTGATTGATCAATAATTGTAGATGCTAGAGTGTAAACAAACTTAAAAACAGCATTTTTTGACATTCAAGGGCAGATAACTCCGCACTTTCTGGTCCGATCAGGCCCATAATCGAACTTGTCCGAGAACTTATGATCATACTTGTTTTGGCCAAGTTTGATCAAGATTGAGTCACTTTTGTGGATGCCAGAGTGTAAACACCCCAAATGTTGACGGACGGACGGACAGACGGACGGACGGACGGACGGACGGACGGACGGACGCCGGACAAAAAGTGACCACAATAACTCACCTCGAGCACTTCGTGCTCAGGTGAGCTAAAAAGAATTGATGATAATCAGCAATTTCTCGCTTTGCTTCAATATTTTCTGTGACATATTATACACAATCCCTATCTTTACCAACATCCACTATGTGACCTGCAGAATTGCTCTAAAATTGGAGCATCTAAAGTTTTTGCCATTTGGGGAAAGGGTAAATCCATGAAATTCAACTTGAAAAAAAAAAAATCCGAGACAGTAGAAAGTTTTGTGTGATCTATATGGGTGGTCTATGTTCAACCATTACTACTAAATGATCTGTTTAATCTTAAATTGTGATGCAAGAAACAGAGCAGGAAAAACTCTATTACCTCACTCAGTATTGTTTTTGTCCTGTAATGGAACCAACACTTAACCATTTCCCTGACAAGATCTGGTTTTGATGTTCCCAACAGAAAAGTCTATAGACAACATTGAGACAAAAGAAGAAAATGCTGATAATAAGCAGTTTCTCCTTTTTTCTCTATATTTTCTGTGCTACAATGGACAAATATTATTACCTTTGAGTTGTGTCGTCTATGGCAGCTTTCAAGTTGAACGACCCTACTTTTTTATACGCCGCCGGAGGTGGCGTCATATTCTCTGTCCACCCATTCGTCAACTTTTCTTGTGAGCGCAAACAGTTTCTGGCTGGATCTTTTTGAAACTTGGTCAATGTTATCACCTCAATTGGTAGATGTGTATGAAGAAAGGATTTTATGGTTCATTGATTTTTGCTTGAGTTATGCCCCTTAAAACTTAGTCTCTGTGAGTGGGGGCCTATATTGTGACCATGGCACTCTTGTTGCCGTTTGGGAAAGAGTTAATCCTGTCACAAAAAGTGCCTGTTTTTCGTGTCCATCATAGTGTCCACAAAAGATCTGGCTTTGAAAACATAAATGTCACATTTTCTACAAATCATAATTAATGCATTCTGCCAATATATCAACCAAATCTGTAAGTTAATTGACATAAATTTTATCATCAATTACACTATTTCCAGTTTGGCTGAATGTGATATTTCACCATGACTAGAAAGATTTGAGCACATTTGTAGCAGCAAAATCCAGATCTTGACAATATGAGTTTGACAACAGTTGCACAAAATAACAACATACATAAAATGTTTAATCTGTGAAATCCAATTAACAAGACAAAACAGTATGAAAATGCTAACTGTATTTGTTTGATGCTTGATAAGAGCTATTTGCTATAATTTTGTATATTTTTCTTACAGCATCTGTGAATCATTCTGCTGTCAAGTATATAGGAAGAGGAGGATGTGTCATAGACACACGTAGATGGTATTTAAGTTAAAGAATTTATTGCAAATGTTCCTTCATTTTGCTTTGGTTTCACTTTCTATCATCTTATGTAGTTTTTATGAGAGATGCCAATGATCCATTCAAGCATGGTTGGTTCAATTCCTCTATAAGTATTTTGTAGGTAAACATGTTTTTTTCCTCTCTATCTTTTAACTATGTAACAAAGAAATTTTGATCTAAAGGAATCAAGCACCTACCTGTATAATAGTAATACCATATTTGTATGTATTTGTGTATATTTCTGTTGTTACATCACTCTAATATTCAGTATTATCTTACTCAGCTAATGAGTCCTGTGCGATAATGCCACAGAGAGGGATACGCACAGTATTGGAAGAAGAAGAAGAAACCTATGTTGATGTGTCTAATTTCCCTATCAGTATTTTATATGAGAATGAAGACAACATCGACAATGTAACATGTAATAATGCATGCAACATCACTGACAGAACCTACCTGTATGTGCCATGTTTGTATATTTCTGCTGTCCCATCACTGTAGTTCACTAATATCTTACTCCACCCATCTAATGAGCCCTGATAAAACAAGAATTGTAGACCATAAGTTATCATAATAATTGTTATATAATTATTGTCAACAAGACTGGAAACTGTGCTTCAAGCATAATACATTACACATCACACCATATTTAATCTTTTCCAAAAACAAGACCTGACTTTCACTTCACAACTAAAGAAATGGGAAAACATTGAGGCAAATGAAGACAAGAGCCATCACAGACGGATTATGCTCCCCGAATAAGTGTTTGTCACAAAATAAAAACTATCATACATTAAGCCCCTTTTCCCATGACAGCTTTTTTGTACACACATTATTTATAGGATATGGTCTAGAACATCCTATTTATTACATGAGCACAAAATTTCATCAAATTCTGCCCATTAGATGAAGAGAAATAAGAGAAAAACTAATTTTTACACTAAGGCCCCTTTTTCCATGACGCAGCCTTAAATTTACAAACGGAGAAAACAGCTAGTCCCTAGGTATTGACCCAGGGAGTTCACATGTGAAGTTTCATTGAATTTGGTCCAAGGGTTGCCGAGATATGGCTGTGGACGGACACACGGATGGACGGACAGCGTGGCGACTATATGCTCCCCCTAAATTTTTTCGGGGAGCATAAAAATGTTGATGACCAACACTCACTATTTTCTTTGCTGAATTATACACAACTTATTCTATCTTTATCAGCTTTCATTTTGTCATAATGTGGTAGTGCACTAGTCTAAAACTTATTTTTCTTTTTGCAAAAAAATCTAAAAATTTATTCTTTATAAAAAAGTTCCACTTTAATGCACCTAACATTGATTTTTGTCCACTTCAACCAAACCAAGTCCAACATCATAGGCAACATTAACAGATTTGTAGGTAATTAATCCTATCATAAAATATTTGCCAAACTATAAAATCAAATATCCAAGTTTTTTTCTTTAGAAAAATATCTGCTGGCTGAAACTTATCTGGGATTTTAAACTAAAACACATGTATAATTACAGAGAAATTACTGGAAAACTTTGCCAAAGAAACCAGAAAGGGTTAGCCTAAGTACAAAATCTGCAGTTTTTTCTTTCAAATACCTGTCTAGTATACCTGCCAAATTTTGTTTACATTACACCAAATTTCTCTCCAAAAATAAGATCTTTTTCTCCAAAGCAAGAATATCTCAATAAGCTCCAGAATGATCTTTTATTATTCATGAACCCCTATACTGTTGTAACAATGTAGCTTCTCCCGGGTAACTTTTCCATGGGGAAAACATTACCCAGGGATAACCTGTGGCATCCCCTGGGTAACCTGTCCCTGCCCTTGGAAATGCCCAGGTACAGGTTACCCAAGGGGTAGGGTACCCTGGAATACCAGTACAAGTAAAATAATAAAAGATTTCTTTAAACTGCTATGCATTAGTTATATCAAAGCATGACTATGATCTCCAAAGACACCTTTTCGGAAAATATCAATACAAATTCATTCACTTAAGAAAATATACCATGTTTTGTTTTTTTTTTTGCCTTTCTGTTGTTTTTAAAACAACTTCAGGAAATAATGGTAAGGTACACATCAGGGCTAACAATGAAACTTGTATGACTGTACGCCAACTTGCATTAGTTTTGCCCCATCACCAGACACATGGCTATCTATCCAGATGATTCTACACATCAAATTGGTCTTGTCAATAGTATCCCATGCATAAAGGGGTACAATATACTCTTTTTTAACTTTCACCATGAGTAAAGCCAATTACAATATCAACAAATTAGCTCAAAAATAGTTGAAAACACCTGTTAGTGAATTATGCATGTGTGTGCATGTAAATGAAGCATGCATGCTATAAAAATAGATGCTGTAAATGAAACACCTTCCTGCCATATTGAAACACTCTACTAAAACTCTTACACCTAAAATAATGTATTAAGACATATTAACCCTTTCCAAACCAGCAAAGATTTAGGGTAATCAACTTCAAAAGCTGCTGCAAGCAGACAAAACGGAGATTGGATTTGTATGTAGTGCAGTAAAGAAAATATTGGATAAGCATTTTAGATAAGCATTTTCTTCTCTTGTCCCCATTTATTCTCCAGTCTTTTCTGTGTGGGACACAAAAATTAACCCAGGCTTGTGTTGGAAAGGGTTAAAATAGATCATAATGCACACACTAGCTGCCATTCAACACCTAAATTAAATAATTTTGACAGTGATAGGAAGTAATGCCTTGAAAGCAACAGCCATACTTACTGCTACACAACACAGTACTTAATCACATGACTCAAAATTTCAGAAAATCATTGATATATATGTGACCTATTCAAATTCAGTTTGAAACAGAGAAGGTGGACAGATGTCAGTCATTAGATGGATGTTGTGGATTTTTTAAATATCAGTTGATAAAATGTTATTGAAGATCAACCAAAATTACAATACTTACGGAAACTATCAACTCTGCTTGACAGTGTGCCATTGCTGGTGATTATTGATTATCTTGATTCACAATTAACACATATTCGTCACGCTCAGGTGAAATTTTACTAACTATATGTCTCTTCTTATAATCTATCAGAGGACTGAGAGAAAACATACACTCAAATGTCACTCTACCTTTCCCCAAACAAGCACCAAGATTTTGATACCGGCTTGCAAATCAGCAAGCAAAGTCAAAATTAGTTCAGGAAATTTGTGTTTTCATTGTACGAATTTAGACAGATTTTTTTTGGTTCTGTAGATAAAGAAGTTTGTATGATGTATCCAACTTTAAACTGCAAACTTTCAACTATATAAACAAAATCTACCTTTGAAGAAAACCAGGCCTCATTCCTTTCATTAATTGGAGAGTATCCAGTGTTACAAACATCTCCTTGTATCCTCTAGACTTCAGCAATTACATGCAATTAGTACAAAACCATGCTGCAACATAAAAGTTTATTATGGACAGGATGGTAAACTAAACCATTAATCCTCTCTACAAGAGGACCATGATGGTCCTTAATCGCTCACCTGAACTGAGATTTACAAGGTGAGAAATTATTGCACCTTGTCTCATGATATCCAAAAGAACATTCTAATTCTCAATAGTCTTCATCCTTGTGACTAGACATACCTTCTGAATATGTTTCATAAAGATTGGACAAAAATTATATCATCTACATTGCTAACAAAGATTTTGTCTTTAAGGCCCCTTTTCCCACGATATCCAACAGAACATTCACATTGTCATTAGGCTTCATCCTTGTGACTAGACAAATAATCTGACTAAATTTCATGAATATTGAGCCAAAATTATTGTCTCTATAGCACTAACAAGGATTTTGTCATTAAGGCCCCTTTTCCCATGGCATCCCATGGAACATTTTTATTTTCCTCTGAGTTCATCATTGTGACTAGACAAACACAAGTTTCTTGAAGATTAGACCAAAATTGTTGTCTCTCGAGTGCTAACAAGGATTTTGTCATTAAGGCCCCTTTTCTGATGATATCGACTGGAACATTCCAATTTTATATAGGGTTTATCCTTGTGACTAAAACAAACATTCTTTTTAGTTTCATGAAGATTAAGCCAAAACTGTTGCTTCTTGAGTTAAAAAGGATTTTGTCATAAAGGCCCCTTTTCCCATGATATCAAAATGGAACATTCCGATTGTTGATAAGCTTCATCCTTGTGAATAGACAAATATTCTGATCAAGTTTCACCAAGATTAAGCCAACATTATGGCCTATAAATTGCCAACACGGATTTTGTTATTATGGCCCCTTTTCCCGTGGTATACAATGGAATATTCCAATTTTCTGTAGGGTCCATCTCTGTGACTAGACAAACATCCTGACCAAGTTTTATGAACATTGGGCCAATATTGTAGCCTGTACAATGCTAACAAGGATTTTGTCGTTTAGGCCCCTTTACCCATGATATCGATGAGAAGGTTCCAATTTTCAACAGGGTTCACCCCATATAAACCCCAAGAATCAACAACATAGGGCCCTATGAAAAAATACTGTTACTGTATCTTGCACAATACATAGCTAAATGTTTTGAGATGAAAAGTTTTTCCAAGTCAAAGATCAAAATGTTAGAGATAGAACTCTTAACCCCTATATAAACCCCAAGAATCAACAACATAGGGCCCTTTTTTCATTGCAAAATAATTAATTTTTAAAATAATTTAGTAATGAGCTAAAGAGAATATAAGTTGCAAAATAGAAGCAAGTCTAATTATAAATCCCAAGAAAAGATAACAGAACACTGATAACAGTTAGATTAAATCCTCATTTGTTTATTTAAGCTGGGGAAAGTATAGATCATTGATCAGATAAAATCTAAATTTATCAGAATGGACCAAGGGAGGTAACATGAACACTAAAAGTCTTAGGGCTGCGCTGATTGGTTATCTTCCTTAGTAAGTCTGATAACCCCACCCTGCCACGCCCACATTTTTTGACTAATCTTAAAATTTGAAAACAAATTTTGAAGAGAGTCACTCAAGGAACATTCCTGCCAAGTTTGGTTCAAATTGACCCAATGGTTGATTTTTAAATTATTTTCTTAGGATTCTTAAGCCCCGCCCTGCCATGCCCACATTTTTTGAAAAATCAAAAATTAATGAACAAGTTTTGAAAAGGGGCACCCAAGGAACATTCCAGCCAAGTTTGGTCAAAATTGGCTCAATGGTTCAGGAGGAGAAGATGTTTAAAGAAATTGTGAACGGACGGACGGACGGACAGACGGACGGACGGACGGACGGACGACAGACGGTGAGCGACCACAATAGCTCACCTTGAGCACTTTGTGCTCAGGTGAGCTAAAAACTACAAATTCATGTTCAAAGGCAAGTGATGATGACCAATAAATGAGGGTAAGCATAGACAGAAAATGAGGAATCTTTTCTTTCTGTGTTTTTTTTAAGCCTGACATTGATATAAGGCTGTCCAGACCACAGATTATTTAGTAAAAGATTAAAGTTGTAACAAACAAAACCAAGCAAAGTTAAGGTTTACGAACTGAGAATGTAAACACCACTTTTTAGCCATACGAAATGCATCAAATTACACACACTTGTAAATACACTTCACATAAGTTGATTCACCGTGCCGGATTTCAAGATTATGCTTCAAGAAGAAAATAATTTACAAATATTATTTCACTCTATATTCATATGCAAGGGAGGTAATTTTGAACATTTTTGTCAAATATTTCCATAGGTATGCATTTATTCAAAATTCTAAACCATACAAAATGCTTACGTTTGTATTTGGAATGGAAATATAACACAGTTTAGGAATTACTGGCACTTTTCAAATTTCGCCTCTGGCTCTGCATTTCATTCTCAGTTCGTAAACCTTAATAGGGCATCATGTATAAGTTGAAAAACTTGATGAGGTGAAACACCTTGTTCACTATGCCCATTGTTCACAAAAATGTTAAATGGTTTCTTTTTGAAACTGATAATATTCCTTCAATGCAAGTCTATAAGTTTACAAGCAAGATACATGTAGAGTCATGCTATTTTTTTTCAAAATTCATCTGCATATATAATCTTTCATTCCCTAAGTGTAATTTAATCACTTGTATTTTTTTTTTAACATTTTAAATTCCAGGGATGAAAATCCTATCCTACAGAAATATAGTTCAAGTTTAAAACATCTGCAGTTGTTGTCTCCAAAATGAATCTTTTCAAAACCATGCATCATGAAATCATCATGCAATGTTAAAGAATTTACCTTCAATATGAACTCTGTTGTGTTGCCAAGGGCAACAAAAAGGTCATGGTCTAGATACAAGTTGTTCTCCGACATTGAACTGGAATCAAGAGGTACTGTAAACACTTCAGATTCCACTGAAAGAAACCAAACAAGTCTCATTATTACTTACACAATCAATTGGTACAACTATTTGATTTAGACATGGTCAATTAATAACATTGAGACAAAAGAAGATATGCTGGTTATCGGCATATAAATTTCTTCCTTTGTCTCAGTTTATTCACCTTTTCTACATGGAACATTAAAACAACCCCTGCAAAAAAAGTTCAAGAATGCATTTCTAGTTCTAGAACTGTTCTAGAATGTTAAATGGCGCTTCTAGATCTGTTCTAGAACAGTTCTAGAAGTGCCATTTAACGTTCTAGAGCAGTTCTTGGACTTGAATGAACTTTTCGCAGGGGCAGTTCTTGTGTAAGAAAGTTATATACACTATTTCAAACAATTTTCGTCTTCTTAAGAGTTTCAGTACATCAAAGTTTAATATATAATTTTATTACAACAAAACATGCAATTTTCCTGTATTTTACATCAAATACTTTGCAGCAGTTCTAAGATAATTTCCCCCAAATCATTTTCCAAGGCAGGATATTGCAGTGGAATAAAAAACAAATAAATCTTTTCAAAAACAAGAAACTCTAACTTAATATTAACCCCAGCACAAAATGCAAAATACATTTGTACTCAAATCCAGGAACTATTGAAAGTTTCTGGGATCAAGAAAGAAGTAGATATTAGCAGTTACAAAGATTGAACCCTTTGCTAGACATGATAGGGCATACAGAATATTGGCAGAAATGGAGAATATAATACACATGATAAACATTTTTTACTCCCATAGCTTTCAAAATGCAATGTTATAATGTAAATCAAAACCAATGTCTTTCCTATGTTGCTTTTAAAAGCTTACCTATATAATTTGATATACATGTAAAGTAAGATTGACAAATTTCCTGACAACAATCAAATAACTTTGATATGATATAATTTCTTTCCTTCACTATTTCCTGATCCTCTTGACCTTCAGTGACATCAAAACCTGGTCTAATCCGAGTCTTCTCTGATGTAAATACGCTCTTTGATATTTTGATTTTTCGCTATGTACATCAGAGAGCGTTGCTCTTTGAAAAAATCAAGAAGTTCTCAACAAATTGTTGCGCATCGTTCACCGTCCGATCTTAAACGCTATCATTAAAACCCCTGATGATTTCGATCAATGAACCATTTATTGTCATACATGTTGAAAAATTTACGGCCAAAAAGTATTTCTAAAAGGTTTATAGGCAATGTTTTTCAACAACCCTCACCTGAGCAGCCTTTGTTTACCTTGACCTTCCATTCAAAACCAAAGGTTATACTCTTCCTGCTGATTTGAAATGAATTTTTTGGTCAGGTATGACAAAAAATTATTTATTGATCTATACCCTACAGTGTTTTACCGAGTGATTCGATATGATACACAAAAACAAAGCTTCACTACTTGTAATGTTACTGAACTTTCCGCTGTTTCAAAGAGCAACGCTCTCTGATGTAAATAGCGAAAAATCAAAATATCAAAGAGCGTATTTACATCAGAGAAGACTCTGATTAAACCTGGTCTTGTTTGGGAAAGGGTAAAAGGTTTGCTATATAAAAACTCTGGATAATATTTAAGCAAAAATATTCCTCTAAAAGCTGTATGAAACACATATAACTGATCACACAACTGTGATCGAAATTCTGTCTGACAAATGTAAATTGACCAAAGGGAGACATTTTCCCTGAAATATTACAAGTTTTACTGCAAATCTATTCATACCCATGTACCATAAAAATTCAATCATTACAAAATGACATGAGATTCCTGGAAATGAAGTCAGCCCAGGGAGTTCTAGAATTCTGTGAATTATTTCAATCTAAATAATACAAACCGGGATATTCACACAAAACTGTTGTTAGTAGATAGAAATGAGCCAGGATCTGGAAAAACATACCTTAAAGCATGTGAGACTATATTGCATGTTTCAAGATAAGTATGTACCTAAGAGCAGTCTGATGAGGATCAATGCTGCTTTCTAATCATGAAGAAGCTATTTGAAGACAGCATGGATCCTGATCAGACTGTAATCAGGTTGTTCTCAAATGCTTTACAGGACCTTTTTCCAGAACTTGGCTCAAATTCATATGCACTTATTACAATTATAGTTTTCTGCAAAATCCGTCATAACCAAGGAAAAATTTGAGAGCTTGTTTGACCTTTAAAATCAGAAGTAAATGCCCCCGGTTATCAGCATTCTCATGAATATTTTCACCCTAAGTTTTCCCAAAATTTATCTTTTTTACATTATCAAAAGGAGATATTGTTTGGTGAAGGCTTAATTGTGAGGCAGCCACTGAACCAACAATGATGAATTGTGCCAAAAATAAAGAAATATGATATCATTTTGTAACCTGAGATATAACTGTGTTAAGTATCATTAATGCACAAAGGTCAATCAACTTTCATAGCAGAACACTTTAGAAATAATTATCTTGAGGCATGCAAGCAATCAAATACAGAAATGCTTGCCATCAAAGGCAAAAACTGCAATATTTGACATTCAAGAACAGATAACTCCGTGCTTAATGGTCAGATCAGACCCTTAGTCGACTCATCTGAGAACTTGTATCCATACTTGTTTTGAAGGAGTTAGGTTAAGATTGGGTAATATTTGTGCTGACATTGAATTGTGAAGAGGAAGATGGACAGACAGGGGAACAATGAGTGACCATTATAGCTCTAAATGAGTACAATGTGATAAGGTGAGCAACAAACATAAACAGATGGTCGCCTTTTGTATGCTGCAGCCAATGTAATATTGAGAAAAGAGTTCTGGGTATTTGATAATGCATGCACAGAGCACATTGACTGTTGATGATTGAGCAGGTTTGATTGAATAACAAACATCAATGATGTTATTTAGTGCATACGGATTCATCATTTCCTGTACTCCCTCACACAGCAAAAACATACAGACAATCTGCACAGATATCGGCTATACAATTCCATAACATTAATGTCTTGGTGGATAATTCAAACTCATCAGCAAATCTCTACAAGCATATTTAACAATATGCATTGTGAAGTAGGCACTCTCAAGTATTATATCATAACTCTACCAAAGAGTCTTTTGAAAGAGGCAAAAGAAGCAATCTGCAGGGCTATCTGCTATACTGAAAACAAGAGGACCATGATGGTCCTATATCGCTCACCTGAACCAAAATGATAATTGATATTTATGACTTTAAGACTGAAAACGAACTTATGATCAATAACATTGTGAAAATCAAACTCATCAGAGATGTAACGGTGCCCAACATTGTGTCCAAGCTTTGTCTTGAATGATAAATAATTGTAGATTCTAGAGTATAAACAAGGTAGAAAACCGTCGAAAACGGCATGTTATCAAATTCAAGGGCACATAACTCTCGACTTTCTGATCAGATCCAATTGGAAATCCAACTCATCCAAAATCTTATGGTCCCCAACAATGTGTCCAAGATTTGTCTTGATTGGTCAATAATTGCAGATTCTAGAGTGTAATCAAGGTCGAAAACAGCCAAAAACAGCAATTTTGTCAAATTCAAGGGCACATAACTCTCGATTTTCTGATCAGATCAGACTGGAAATCAAACTGAACCCAGATCTTATGGTCCAAAATACTGTGTCCAAGCTTTTTCTTGATTGATTGATAATTGTAGATTCTAGAGTGTAAACAAGAGGACCATGATGGTCCTTAATCGCTCACCTGAACTGAGATTCACAAGCTGAGAAATGATTGCACCTTGTCTCATGATATCGAAAAGAACATTCTAATTCTCAATAGTCTTCATCCTTGTGACTAGACATACCTTCTGAACATGTTTCATGAAGATTGGACAAAAATTGTATCATCTACATTGCTAACAAGGATTTTGTCTTTAAGGCCACTTTTCCCAGGATATCCAACAGAACATTCCCATTGTCAATAGGCTTCATCCTTGTGACTAGACAAATAATCTGACTAAATTTCATGAATATCGAGCCAAAATTATTGTCTCTATAGCGCTAACAAGGATTTTGTCATTAAGGCCCCTTTTCCCGTGGCATCCCATGGAACATTCCTATTTTCCTCAGAGTTCATCATTGTGACTAGACAAACACAAGTTTCTTGAAGATTAGACCAAAATTGTTGTCTCTAGAGTGCTAACAAGGATTTTGTCATTAAGACCCCTTTACTCATGATATTGACTGGAACATTCCAATTTTTTATATGGTTTATCCTTGTGACTAAAACAAACATTCTTTAATTTCTTTTTAGTTTCATGAAGATTAACCCTTTCCCAAATGGCAGAATTTTAGGGTGATCCACTTCAAAACCTGCCACAAATGACAAAATGGATGTTATTTAAGATAGGAATTGTGTAAAACATGGCACAGAAAATATTGAGACAAAAGGAGAAACTGCTGGTTATCAGCAGTTTCTTCTTTTGTTTCAATGTTTTCCCAAGCCTATTCTATTAAGGACGTCAAAACCAGGTCTTGTTTGGGAAAGGGTTAAGCCAAAACTGTTGCATCTAGAGTATTAAAAAGGATTTTGTCATAAAGGCCCCTTTTCCCATGATATCAAAATGGAAAATTCCGATTGTTGATAAGCTTCATCCTTGTGAATAGACAAATATTCTGATCAAGTTTTACGAAGATCAAGCCAACATTATGGCCTTTAAATTGCCAACACGGATTTTATCATTATGGCCCCTTTTCCCGTGGTATCCAATGGAATATTCCAATTTTCTGTAGGGTCTATCTCTGTGACTAGACAAACATTCTGACCAAGTTTTATGAACATTTGGCCAATATCATAGCCTGTACAATGCTAACAAGGGTTTTGTCTTTTAGGCCCCTTTTCCCATGATATCAATGAGAAGGTTCCAATTTTCAACAGGGTTCACCCCATATAAACCCCAAGAATCAACAACATGGGGGCCCTATGAAAAAATACTGTTACTGTATCTTGCACAATACATAGCTAATGTTTTGAGATGAAAAGGTTTTCTAAGTTAAAGATCAAAATGTTAGAGAAAGAACTCTTAACCCCTATATAAACCCCAAGAATCAACAACATAGGGCTATTTCTTCATTGCAAAATAATTAATTCTATAATAATTTAGTAATGAGCTAAAGAGAATATAAGTTGCAAAATAGAAGCAAGTCTGATTATAAATCCAAAGAATAGATAACAGAACACTGATAAAAGCTAGATTAAATCCTCATTTTGTTTACTTAAGATGGGGAAAGTCTAGATCATTTATCAGATAAAATCCAAGTTTATCAAAATGGACCAAGGGAGGCAACTTTAACACTGAAAGTCTTACAGCTTCACTGATTGGTTATCTTCCTTAGTAAGTCTGATAAGCTCCACCCTGCCACGCCCACATTTTTTGACTAATCTTAAAATTTGAAAACAAATTTTGAAGAGGGTCACCCAAGGAACATTCCTGCCAAGTTTGGTTCAAATTGACCCAATGGTTGATTTTTAAATAATTTTCTTAGGATTTTTAAGCCCCGCCCTGCCACGCCCACATTTTTTGGAAAATCGAAAATTAACGAACAAGTTTTGAAAAGGGGCACCCAAGGAACATTCCAGCCAAGTTTGGTCAAAATAGGCCCAATGGTTCAGGAGGAGAAGATGTTTGAAGAAATTGTGAACGGACGGACAGACGGACGGACAGACGGACAGACGACGGACGGTGAGCGACCACAATAGCTCACCTTGAGCACTTCGTGCTCAGGTGAGCTAACAAGGTAGAAAACAGCCGAAAATGGCAATTTCGTCAAATTCAGGGGCACATAATTCTGGACTTTCCGATCAGATCAAACTGAAAATCAAGCTTATCCGAGACCTTATGGTCCCTAACATTGTGTCCAAGTTTTGTCTTCATTGATTGATAATTGTAGATTCTAGAGTGTAAACAAGGTCGAAACCAGCCGAAAATGGCAATTTTGACAAATTCAAGGGCACGTAACTCTTGACTTTCTCATCAGATCAAATAGAAAATCGAGCTCATCCGAGATGTTAAGGTCCCCAATATTGTGTCCAAGTTTTGTCTTGATTGATATATAATTGTAGATTCTAGAGTGTAAACAAGGTCTAAAACAGCCGAAAATGACAATTTTGTCAAATTCAAGGGCATGTAACTCTTGACTTTCTGATCAGATCAGACTGAAAATCGAACACATCCAAGATCTTATGGTTCCCAACATTATGTCCAAGTTTTGTCTTGATTGATTGATAATTGTAGTTTCTATAGTGTAAACAAGGTCGATAACAGCAAAAAACGGCAATTGTCAAATTCAGGGGCACATAACTCTGGACTTTCTGATCAGATCAAAGTGAAAATCAAACTCATCTGAGATCTTATTGTCCCAAACATTGTGTCCAAGTTTTGTCTTGATTGATATATAATTGTAGATTCTAGAGTGTAAACAAGGTAAAAAACAGCCGAAAATAGCAATTTTGTCGAATTCAAGGGCACATAACTCTCATCTTTCTAATCAGATCATACTGAAAACCGAACTCATCCGAGATATTATGGTCTCCAACATTGTCTCCAAGTTTTGTTTTGATTGATCAATAATTGTAGATGCTAGAGTGTAAACAAAGTCAAAAACTGCATTTTTTGACATTCAAGGGCAGATAACTCAGCACATTCTGGTCCGATCTGGCCCATAATCGAACTCATTCGAGAACTTATAACCATACTTGTTTTGACAAAGTTTGATCAAGATTGATTAATATTTGTGGATGCTAGAGTGTAAACACCAAATTGTTGACAGACGGACAGACAGACGGACAGACGGACGACGGACATTGAGTGACCACAATAGCTCACCTTGAGCACTTCGTGCTCAAGTGAGCTAATAATCCTATGTTGTAAACACCTTGAACTCAATTCATCAGTATAAAACACTAGAATCCAATTTAACATTTCAGAACTTTTCTTTCTAACCCTGGTCCTGCTGACATTTAATTTTGTTTCAGACAATTTGTCCGTTAAAAAAAATAAGAGACATTTCAATGAGATTAGCTCAAGTTTTCGTCACAATAATGGAGTAGGAAGCGGGCAGTGAAGGCTAAGATCAGACTGCACGTCTGTGCAGGCTGATCTTAGTCTATACTGCCTGCCAAAGCTTTCATAGCAACAGTAATTTGATGTGAACTGAATGAGAATGGTTAGGTGAAAACATTTATGAATGAATAAGACAATTTGAGGATGAAGGAATAAGAGTCTTGTTAATTAGCCAAACATTCTTGTTTCACATATTTCATTCCAGAGAGTTATTCAGGGTCTAAATAAGTTTAACCCTTTCCCAAACAAGACTTGATTTGACATTCCCATAAAAAATTTAGGCTTGGAAAAATATCTAGTGAGAAGAAAATGCTGATAACCTGAGTTTTCTCCTTTAATCTCAATATTTTCTATGCCATAGCATCTTGTTAACCCTTTCCCAAACAAGACCTGGTTTTGACGTCCCTAAATAGAAAAGGCTTGGGAAAACATTGAAACAAAAGAAGAAACTGCTGATAACCAGCAGTTTCTCCTTTTGTCTCAATATTTTCATGTCATATTTTACACAAATTCTATCTTTAATAACATAAATTTTGTCATTTCTGGCAGTTTTTGAAGTGGATCACCCTAAAACTTTGTCGTTTGGGAAAGGGTTAAAGAATTTCATGTTCAGCAACATCCAGTTTTTCCTCCGCGGCAGCTTTCAAATTTATAGAATGTTCTACAATTTTGCGGTTTGGAATAGGGTTAACGGAAGAAAATCATAAAAGCTTGGAATTTCTCTGTAATTGTGTAATACATTTTGATAAATGTAATTCCACTTAAAATATGATGTTGATTTATTTTTGATTACAGACCATATTTCAAAACAAGATGTATGGATTGACTTAATGCAAGTTCTATGTTGGGAAATCTATTTAGCTCATTTTAGGGATTGTCTGAATTGACAGGGACATTTGTATCTAAACCCTTGTCTTACAGAGAGATAGGCAGATCAATTGGCTTTCAAAGTACCGTGATAAAATGCAGAAAAGATTTTAAAGTTTCTGTCTATTTTAGACAGAAAAATTATGTTATACCCACGAAGGAGGCATTGTTGAAGAGCAATTATACTTGATTATGTAACAGCAAAGAATAACAACAGTTTTACAAGAGGGCCATGATGGCCCTGTATCGCTCCAGTGACTTTAAGACTTTCAGACTACGAAATTCTTCAAGGAATATACATGTACAATAGAGGTCTATCCAGAAGATTCATGCTACAACACAATGAAATCCAATAAGTGGTTATGGAGGAGAAATGTTTTTAAAATTTTCTTATAATTACACTATGTTTCATATAGCGAAAAATAAGCCTAGCCCACAGCATCCATGTTTTTTATCCCATCGATTTTTTTTCAAAGACCCTAATGGAGATCTGTACATTGAACATTCACGCTAAATTACAATGAAATCCAATATGGCATTAAGGGGAAGAAAATTTTTCAAGATTTTTCGAAAATTTAATTTAATTTATTTACCTTAATTTTCTAATAAACGCCGGGTGTTTATAAGAAACATGGACAATGGAAAAGTAGGGGGTGGGCGTTTATTAGATGTATTCTAATTATGTTAGTCAAAATTTGAAAATCAAGTGTCAATTCATGGACTCGAATTTCAGCAAGTAGAGTTTTGTTATAAGGACCGCAAAATATGATTTTATGATGGAATTCCATCGTTGCCAACAGATATTAGGGCTGGAGATTCCCTTTTTCTTTGCTTTTGGAAATATTCTTTGGTTATGACTTACATTTTTTAATCTGGAATCAGGGGATGGGCGTTTATCAGAATCACCCCTTTTTGCTAAAATTGTGCTTGAAACAAGCAGATTTTTAGCCAAAATTTGGGAGATGGGCGTTTATTAGAATATGGGCATTTATTAGAATAATTACGGTAACTTAAATTTCAGTTCTACACCGAATTTATTTTTTTGAAGGAATTTGAGAGAGATTTATGCAAGGAAGATTCCTGTGAAGTTTGGTTGAAATTGGTCAAGTAGTTTTGGAGAAGAAGATTTTTAAAATTTTTTCGAAAATTTAATTCAATTCATTTATTCAAAATTTCAGTCTTACACATTTTTTTTTTTTTTTTTTTTTTTTTTTTTGAAGGAATTTGGAAGAAATTCATGCAAGGAAGATTCCTGTGAAGTTTGGTTGAAATTAGTCCAGGATTTTGGAGAAGATTTTTTAAAGATTTTTTGAAAATTTGATTTAATTAATTCAATTAAAATTCAAGTTCTACACGGAATTTATTTTTTTTTTTTAAGGAATTTTAAAGATACACATTTACTGTTACTTACTTATTTTCTGGATAATTTGCTGTAAAAATAACTGTACACAAATGAAATATGGCCTTTAATTTTCCTCTGTGCCAAATGTCAGCTCTGTCTGATCTGTATTGGCTTAGATTACGACGGATTTAAAACCCAATACACACCATTTCGTAAACACTATCTGGCAGTATCTGCCCACTTTGAATATTTTACATATCTTTACACCGCTGCATGATTATCGATTTATGTCATTTGCTGTATGAATCTTGTATTCTGTCTTATAAAGTCTATAAACGGTGCGACAACATGCTAAAAGCCAACTTCTGTGGATCATAAGGGATTTGGGCCTACGGATACTAATGTCACTTTAAAGAGATTCATACAAAGAAGATTTCTGTGAAGTTGGGTTGAAATTGGTCCGGTAGTTTTGGAAAAGACGGCAAGAGAAAGGCTATAGTGACAAGCAATTTCTGCAGCCGAAGATCAAACCCCGTACCTCACAAGAGAGAGTCTGATGGGCTAGGCACAACCTGTGCTGTGGCCGCAGCCTAACGAACCATATATGGCAGGATAAGTATTGATTCACATTACCCTTTCCCCAAAATAGCTGGCTTCCATGTCACCAAAAAGTTAGTGCTCAGAACACATTGAGACAAAGGTAGAAAATGCTGTTTAACCCATTACCAAACAACAAAATGTTAGGGTGGTCCAAATTGAAAGAAGTTGCAGACGACATTTTCAATGCGATGAAATTTTGAAACTTTATGACTTTTGGGGTAGAAAACATTGTGGGAAATGAAGAAATTGCTTGTCACAAGCAATTTCTTCATTTTCCACAATGTTTTCCAAAGCCATTATCTTGTAAGGAGTCAAACGGAGTCACTGTGTTGGAATGGGTTAAGAGCATTTTCTCCTCATTTCCTGTGCTACACTGTACACAAGCTTCAACATCAGCATCTATTTTATTATCTACAGCAGCTGTAAAATTGGAACATTCCAGATTTTTGCTGTTTGGGAGAGGGTAAAAAGAGGAAGCATTAGAAGAAAGCAGGAAATAGGTTCCATCAGAAAGTCAAAACCTGTCCATAAATCAGGCAACAAATCCAATTTATGGTCTGATCACATGATCAAATAAACCATATTTGTTTACAATACTTCAATCATATCAGATTACCAAGAATCATGTCATAAAAGTCGGCAAAAAATATTTCATAGGTTCACAGGCGGCAATCAAGTGACTTTGTTATTATATGCTTTCCTAACTTATGTAAACAAAAACACTCGATAAGTACATATTTTTCTACAAGAGGGCCAGAATGGCCCTATATCGCTCACCTGAAAGAAGTTTAAGACAAAGAGTCACCCAAGGAACATTTCTGCCAAGTGTGGTTCAAATTGGGCCAATGGTTGATTTTTAAAGAATTTTCTTAGAATTTTTCTAAAATTCTTAGAATTTTTCTAAGTCCAATAAGTCACGCCCTGCAACTCCCACTTTTTCAGACGAAACAAAAATTCACATTTTTTTCAAAGAGTCACCAAAGGAACATTTCTGCCAAGTTTGGTTCAAATTGGGCCAATGATTGATTTTTAAAGAATTTTCTTATGATTTCTCCGAGTCTGATAAGTGCTGACCTGCCATGCCCACAATTTTGGACCAATACAAAATCCCCGAACAAATCTTAAGAAGGGTCACCTAAGGAACATTTCTGCCAAATTTGGTTCTAATTGGCCCAATGGTTAAGGAGAAGAAGATTTTTGAAGAATTTTTTAACAATTTCTCTTGGTTAGATAAGCCCCGCCCTGCCACACCCACATTTTTTGACGAAACTATTAATTTATGAACAAATATTGAAAAGTGTCACTCAAGAAACAATTCTACAAAGTTTGGTTCAAATTGGCCAATTGGTTGATTTTTAAAGAATTTTCTTAGGATTTCTTTAAGGCTGAAAAGCCCCTTCCTCCCTGCCACGCCCTCATTTTTTGACAAATGTAAAAATTTGTGAATCAATTTTGAAAAGAGAGACTCAAAGAACATTCCTGCAAAGTCTGCTTCAAATTGGCCCAATGGTTAATTTTTAAAGAATTTTCTTATGATTTCTTTAAGTCTGATAAGCCCCTATCTCCCTGCCATGGCCACAACTTTTTACAAATGAAAATATTTGTGAACACATTTTAAAAAGAAAGGCTAAAGGCACATCCCTACAAAGTCTGGTTCAAATTGGCCCAATGGTTGATTTTTAAAGAATTTTCTTATGATTTATCTAAGTCTCATAAGCCCCTTTCTCCCTGCTTCGGCCAAGTTTTTTGACAAATCAAAAATTTACAAACAAGTTTTGAGAAGGGTCACTCAAGGAACAATTCTGCTAAGTTTGATTCAAATTGGCCCAATGGTTGATTTTTAAAGAATTTTCTTATGATTTCTCTAAGTCTGATAAGCCCCTTTCTCCCTCTCTGCCACGGCCACGTTTTTTGACGAATCAAAAATCTGCGAACAAATTTTGAGAAGGGTCACTCAAGGAACAATTCTGCCAAGTTTGGTTCAAATTGGCCCAATGGTTGATTTTTAAAGAATTTTCTTATGATTTCTCTAAGTCTGATAAGCCTCTTTCTCCCTGCCATGGCCACATTTTTTGACGAATCAAAAATCTACAAACAAATTTGAGAAGGGTCACTCAAGGAACAATTCTACCAAGTTTGGATCAAATTGGCCCAATGGTTGATTTTTGAAGAATTTTCTTAGGATTTCTCTAAGTCCAATAAGCCCCGCCCTGCCACGCCCACATTTTTTGACGAATCAAAAATCTGCGAACAAGTTTTGAGAAGGGTCACTCGAGGAACATTCCTGCCAAGTTTGGTCAAAATTGGCCAGTTGGTTTTGGAGAAGAAGATGTTAGAAGAAATTGTTGATGGACGGACAGACAGACGACGGACGGTGAGTGACCACAATAGCTCACCTCGAGCACTTTGTGCTCAGGTGAGCTAATAAGTTTTAAATCAAAAACTTAACTCTCAGTATTGGGATACATGTAAACAATTCGATACATTGTACTCTACCAGAGTTGGTGGCACCTCAAGCTCTCACTTGTGAGGTCCCCTGTTAAGTTTGATCACTTGTCATAGCAAGCATCCTTCCTGACATTTTGTCTCCTACAAATGACAATCCTACACCTATTTGACTCAGAGCAGTCCACATTTTTGTCATTCAGGAAAGGGTTAACCAATGAGGAACCGAACACAGTAATTCCATAAAACAATAAGATTACATAAAGGCTGATCAGATATACAACAACTACCAATTATGGAAAAGGTTAAACAAGGAACTTCCTCAAACAAATCATTGATACATGCTTAAAAAGTGTAAGACAATTATTTGCAAGGAATTTGATATGCTTGAAAATACTTCTATATAGTCCGGCAGAAAAATGGCGTTTTTTGACCGAACCTGGATTTGAATACCATAGAAAATGTTTTTGTTGTTTCTGAAAGCTAACATGTTGTAGTTTTGAAAAATGGCAGGTATTAACCGGGTACCCTTGAGCAATTCTCAAAAATCAAGATGGCGTCCAAGATGGCGGATTATGAAGTTTTAGGTTTAAAAAACATCAAAAGTGTTCTAAAATCGTCTTTGAAATGGCAATAACTTATTTCATTTCATTCATGTGAAGTGCTAAGAGCGTCTTAGATCATAAGTTTATATAATTTAGTGAAATTTGTACCAGAATATAGCGTTTTTGCACTATCTTACCCCACCCACTACATTTAGCATAGGAAAAAATCTTCAAAAATGCACAACAATTGACTGTTCATTCAATTTTGTAAACAAACACTCAAGAAAATAAAACTGCACAATAAACTAAAATTTTAAATGATGTAGTGTTTTTGAGAACTTGAAATGACTTCCAGAATGGCCGCCTTTTCAAAATACTTTGTAAGACTTGTACATCTTTTTTACACATTTTCTAACGGTTTGTAAACAATTTATACAGGGCTACAGATTACAGATTGTATTGGCTTTTTACAATGCAAGATATCTCTTAATGTTCATAAAACCCTATTGTGTGGGTACTCATTGTTTTCTACAGACAAATGAAATGAGTACCCACAACATAGGCTTTGGATTTCAAATTGAAAAAAAAAATGTCTTTGCGCTCTCTTATCTGTTTACAATATCCATGAAAAAGTAATTTCGTCCTTAATAAAAGAATGATTTTTTTACAAAACGAGTCAATTCCAAACGACCAGGCCGGTAAGAAAATGGAGGGGGGGAGTGGGGCTAAGCCCCCTAAGTTGGCCAAAATGCCGAAATTTCCTTATTGTAAACTGACAAGTTAAGGAAAATGCATTCAAGCCTCTCCAGTATTCAGACACTGGCCTGCATGGACAGGGGCTTAGCCCCCCCCCCCACCCCCCATATGAATTTGCTTCTTATGGGCTTGAAGCTGCAAGGTCATATAAACTTACCATCTTATCTTCTACACCCATTGGAAAAAAACTAATTGAAAGCATTACTGTCCTTGATACAATTTCATTAAATGGTCTTAAGACATCTTATAACAATATGTGCTCAGCAAACAGAATGATATGAAAAATAATTTGTGACCCGTAATGCTAAAGGGACCCTGTGGATAGTCAATAAAACAAAATTCAGAATAAGCAGACAACAACCAGTGTTAAATTTGGGAAATGTATGTATATAATAAGGTCTAGATCCAGAAAATTACCTTTCGGCGAAAAGCTTAGATGCTAGCCAGTCTACGCGGAGTGCGTAGTCTGACCAAATTCTATATTTTTCACACTTCCCAGATGATCTCTTTTGTGACATGTCACAACTTTGCCACTTAATGTATATATTGACAACAACTGCTCGATGTATGTTTAGTGCACAAATAAATTTAACGTCTTAGTGATCACAATTTAGTTATTTTAAGTACTTGTTTGGCTTTCATTCTTAAGCCATTGTAAATTGATTGAATGTTTAAGTAGCCATATCAATTGCGTTGATTTTCAGGAGGTAAGGTAAAGGTGCCCGAAACACTACTTAAGGTTACACAGAACTGGTTCTCTTTGAAATCGAATTAATTTAATCTTATACCTAAAATCCTAGATACTTAACGTTTTCATGCATCTTTATACGTCAATTTTATCTCATAATTGTAACAGCTATGACGACATCGTCTATTTTGTGAGTCATTTAAAGTTGCTTGTTGCAGTCTATTACCAGCAACGACTGATATGTTGGACCAGTACAAGCACGGTTTGATAGATGTCGGTATAATACTCGTGATCAACCGTCACCTTAAATGAACCAGCTAGAGCAGACTGAAATCAAGTCAATCCAGGCAACGATTCAAGGTCTACTCTGCAGAAAACAAATTATTGGAAACAGCACGTGTTGTGTACGCAATAAGGAAAGTGGTTAAGGATGCTTCTTGGCGGGAAAACAATCCCTGACTTCTCATTTTACCGAGAAAATACGCAGTAAATGTCTTGTGTGATGACTTTATCCTAAACTTGTGTTTGTTTCAAAGTGAACGAATGCCTAGGTATGCAACCATTTAGTTACAATTGACATAATTCTATAGAAAATGTTTGGGTGCACTAAAATTTGCTTTGTTGTCTTTGAAAGAACCAGCATTTGAATTTACAGGAATTTAACCCGAATGATGAAGATCGTCTTATAATGTGTTCAAAAGTAGCCTATCAGAGTTGACAAAGAGTTTATTTTCAGTCGTGGATATTTATCAAGCGATCATAAACCTTTATTGTCAGGATTGTTATTGTCGTAAAATTCGAAATATCCATGCTTCTAATCAGAGGTGGTTTAAAAAAGAGTCATTTACAATGAATGACAGACGTCGCATCTAGTGTGCAGCAAATCCATGGGTTGTTTTGCAAAGAGATTAGAGAGGGAAAGACGCGTTCTTCTGTCTGATATTATGGTAAAACCTATTAAATTTGTATTAAGCTCTGCTAAATGGATGTTGAATATGATTTGCTTAAGTATGTTAGTTGCGGTTCTTATTAAGATTGAGATGAGTTTCATATACTGAAAATTGGAGTGGGTGGGGTAAAATATAGGATCTCTTCTTTTTTCTGTATGTAAATAAGGAATGCATTAAGCTGCTGGTACTAGTACATTAACATGTATTCACATATATGTACGTCGTATATGTTTTTATATATTATTCTAAAAAAGTAATAGACAACCAAAAGACAATACACTGTACTTGTTATTTTTGTAAGAAATCACATTTTTCACCATTTTGGGTGCCAATTTGAATTCTTAGAGACGCAATTTTGCCGGACGTATCATTGCGAATATTTAATTTCATAATTTTGATAAAAATCAGAGTATTTATTTCAATAGATTAAAGCAAATGTTAACAGTATTATGCGAAACTTTATTTTTCAATGTTAAATGAGGTGGGTGGGGTAAGATTTTACAAATTTACCAGATTTTTGTAGAAATACCACTTAATATTGGAACTTTAACTGTTTATTTGCATTACAGGTACTTTCTTAACATTTCTGGACATGTCCTATTAATTTTATGTCATAAATGTATCCATTTGATCAGATATATGATCGTGTTCCATGGCATTCGGCCATCTTGGACGCCATCTTGATTTCTAAGAATTGCTCAAGGGTACCCGGTTAATACCCGCCATTTTTCATAACTACACCATGTCAGCTTTCAAAAACAACAAAAACATTTTCTATGGTATTTAAATCCAGGTCAAGTGCTCTTTCTGCCGGACTAATAGCAACATCAATGCTTTTATCAACAATTCTGCCATATAGGACTATATTTACCCTTTACCAAACAAGACCTAGAAAACATTGAAACAAAAGAAGAAACTGCTGATAATCAGCAGTTTCTCCTTTTGTCTCAATATTTTCTATGCCATATTTTACAAAAATTCTATCTTTGATAACTTCCATTTTGTCATTTGTGGCAGTTTTTGATGTGGATCACCCTAAAATATTGTCGTGTGGTAAAGGGTTAAATCTTACAGTTACCGTATTTCACCTAATAGATGCGCCCCGGCGCGATGCAAAACACTGTGGGGGCGCGCTTATTTCGTACCACTTTTCCTGAATTTTAAATTGCTTTGCTGAATGTAGATAAGAAAGGAGCCGTGTGCGATTTAGGCCGGTAGAGCTCTTCCAGAAGAGTGTGGTTCTCGGCTCTGATACACTACGTAGTAGAAAAAATACTTCGTAGTGTATCAGAGGCGGGAACCAGACTAGCTCTTCTTCTTCCAGAAGACAACTTCTGGCCTAAATCGCACGCGGCTAGAGAAAAATCAACAATACAATCCCATAATGCAATGCAGGGTAGAGAAGAGATCTGAAAGTGCTTTGAGTATCTTAAAATACATATCGTAACACACACCAGGTACACGTATAAATCAGCGGAGACGAAGCGATATCCCGTCGCGTAAGGTCATCCAGTCTACAGTTATCTTCAAGTCTATAGTCTATATCGCTTCGTCTCCGCTGATTTATACATGTACCCGGTGTGTGTTACGATATGTATTTTAAGATACTCAAAGCACTATTATTTTTTGTTTTTCTAAGAATACACCATGATAATGTAATTGACATTAAATATGCTGGAAATTAATCTACCTATTAAGGTTTTAGAGTTTCATGAATCGGACATAGTTCTAAGCATATTATCACTTTAATTGACATTTTCTAGGATAAAGATTGGTATGACCTATGTCACATCTAAAGTGTATTTCTATAACTGGAATTTCCAACGGGAAGCAGTAGAAGAATGACCAGGAACAACATCATTTATGTTAGTATAGGTGATTACATGATTCATTAACATTGAACATTTACCAACAATTCTTCAATAATGTTTCTCTGACATCACTCAGTTTGGAACTACCAAACAGGAGCATTTCAGAGTTCACAGAACAACAATGGTTAACAACAGTCAATGTTTATTTTCCTCAAGCCATCATTACATTAACCCTTTACCAAACAAGACCTGATTCTAAGGTCTTTATCACATTACCAAATGGTAAAATGTTGAGCTGTTCTGAATTCAAAGATCATGCAGAACACAATTTCAAATGTATGAAAATTTAAATTTTTTGGTCTTTTGAGATAGAAAACATTGTGGGAAATGAAGAAATTGCTTGTGACAAGCAATTTTTTCATTTTCAACAATGCTTTCCAAATCCCTTATCTTGTTGGGACATCAAAGGCATCACATTGACTCTGTGCGGGAGTGGGTACAATTAGAAAAGGCTTGTGAAAACATTGAGGCAATAGAAGAAATTGCTGATAATCAGCATTTTCTGCTTTTGCCTCAATATTTTCTGAGCAATATTGTATGCAAATGTTATTTATATCAACATGCATTTTGTCATATGAAGCAACTTTTGAATTAAAACAGTCTGAATTTTGCTGTTTCGGAAAGGGTTAATTGACAATAATTGACATTTCCAATTAAAGGTGATCAGAGCACAGGTGAGACTCACTAAATGGTTGTCTACATTGTATGGGTGAGGAAATCCCCAGAATTATTGTTGGAAGAGAGTTAATTTCCCTGGAGAGATAAGGGCATCAAATCTCTGTATTTATCTTCTGATTGACAAATGATAGATGAGGCATGCTGATTCCCTCACACAGCCACGGATTTTACACATTACTAAACAGCAACATTTTGGACTTTCTAATTTCAAGGTTTACGAACTGAGAATGAAAAACACCACTTCCTAGCCATACGAAATGCATCGAATTACACACACTTGTAAATAAACTTCACATAAGTTGATTCATCATGTCTGATTTCAAGATTATAATGCTTCAAGAAGAAAATAATTTACATATATCATTTTACTCTATATTCATATGCAAGGGAGGTAGTTTTGAACATTTTTGTCAAATATTTCCTTAAGTATGCATTAATTAAAAATTCTAAACCATTCAAAATGCTTATGTTTGTATTTGGAATGGAAATGTAACACAGTTTAGGAATTACTGGCACTTTTCAAATTTCGCCTCTGGCTCTGCATTTCAATCTCAGTTCTAAACCTTAAATGCGACAATTGACAAGTTGATAAAGTTTTTATCAAAAAAATATTTCTGATTAGAAAACATTGTGGATTTGAATTTTTTTGTCCACTGTCGATTGTTTAAGCGACATATTCAGGAGATGTACTGAAAGAATTAAACAGTGACCTTGAGCAGACTGTTTTGATAAACCGTTGCTGTTGTCTTAAGATCTCGTAACGTTGGTATTGTCATAAGATCTCGTAACTACGGCTTGATTAAAGCCGTAGTTACAAGATCTTATAACAACACCTACAAATTACTGTTGTTTGTCCAGAATTACATCACAGTTCACTGGATAAATCCATGCCCTCTTCAGGATGCATGCATAGATGCTAGACATTTTTCTTACAAACTTCTGGGATAAAACAGAATAACCAGTTAATTGCACGGCCCTCAGGCCGGGCATATTAAGGTTGTTTTCGGGATGTCAGTGGTGTCGGATATAAGCTTATATAATCCTTTCAGTTCTCAATGAATTGTTATCTCCATAAACAATGGCCATATTCATTTGAGAGGCAAAATATATTTCTATAAGTAAGAGAAAAGAAAGGATGTTTCATCACAAAAGTTCGTTAAAGGATCTTTCTGTTGAGTTTATTCTGCGTTTCGAAAATGAAAACTCCCTTCTATTTCTAGCCTATCACATAAATTGCGTTTTATCTTTTAACCATTAATCACATTACCAGCGTTGAGGGGCGTTCAGAATGTATCCCGTCTGTGCTGTAATGCATAGTACGCATATTATTTTTATTTAACCTTTGTCCTACTGATTTTATTGTTTGTCTCAAGTTTTCATCATATAATCAAGCGGAAAGCAGCCAATATGTAGACTAGGATCAGATTGCATTGCTGACTAGACTGATCTTAATCTATATTGTCTACCGTAGCTTTGGTCACATCAGGAATATCATGTAAATTATAGGAAGGGTTAAAGCTTTAACTATTTTGTTGTCTGCAACAATTTTGGAATTAGAGCAGTAAACAAAAGTTCGCTTTTTGGAAAAGGATTGCACAGTGCAAGTGGTGAGCTATGTAGGACAATCAGGTGACCGAGTGTGACTGAGTCAATCCAGAGCTCCAGAGATAATTTAAGTTTAACTCTTTCTCAAACATAACATTGTGTCTATGTCCCTGTTAATCCTTCGACAAACAATGAAACCTCAGTTTGAAATGTGCTGCAGATGGCAAATGGAAAGGATTGGTGTAAAATGTAGCACAGAAAATATTGAGGCAAAGAGGGTAATAATGATATTGTGCATTTACTTATTTTGCCGCAATGTTTTGTCAACTAATCCGTTCCTATTAAGAACGTCAACACCATGTATTGTTCGTGAAAGGAATTTTTAGATAGGAATTTTTTGATAAGATTGAGAGAGAAGAAGATTTAGTTATTTCGATAGTCACGTCAACTAGGCCTACCAGTCTAAAATATTCGTAAATCCTTTTACAAATTTTCATTAACACTATACGGGAAATAACAAACAACAAAGGGGTAAAGATATACCCCTACAAAAAGTTCAAGAACTGTTCTAGAATGTTCTAAAACAACAGCTTTAGAACATTCTAGAACGTTAAATGGCACTTCTAGAACTTGGGTTCTAGAACCAGTTCTAGAATCAGTTCTTGAACCCAAGTTCTTGAACTGAAGTTCTAGAACTGTCACTTAATGTTCTACAACTTAGTTTTGAACAAGTTCTAGAACCAGTTCTTGAATATTAAATGGCATTTCTAAAACTCAAAAGTTCTAGAACTGATTCAATAATTAGTTCAAGAACCAGTTCTTGAACGTTAAATGTAGTTTTAGAACTCAATGTTCTAATACTGGTTCTAGAACCAATTTATTTCACAATATGTGGGTGGGAAAATGTAAAAATAAACATTTAAAGGGGGGATTCCTGGGACATAAGTTTTCCAATAATATTCTTAGTATAAATAGATACATAAAGGGGACATGTTTTGCCGAAAAGTCCGAATCAAACGGACAATTGGTTTGTTGTATATTGTACATGTTTTTTGTTGAAAGTTGGTGGGTAATTCTATTCCGGCGCTACCCAAGGTTCTTATTCATTAATTTTCTAGCTATATGTAAACAAGAGGACCATGATGGTCCTAAATCGCTCACCTGAATCAAGATGGCAAGAGTGATAATGGCAATTTTGTCAAATTCAAAGGCATGAAACTTATAAGGACTTTCTGTTTGGAAACAATTAAGAAATAATTTTGTTCCAATCGATCCTGTAAGGTTGGGTATGAATTAGCACAATTGTTGACGTTTTTTTTTTCAATAATTATTTAATGATTTCGAAATATACAACATAGGACTAATTTTCAAAGCATTCTGATCTGTTAGAGATTGATCATTTATGATAGGCTCAATTTACAAGATTTGGTCTGTGATTGAAAGAATATAGCGCAGGATTACCATCTGATAAGCTAAGGCTTAGATCCCATATTTGTTTACATAAGATAAACATGGGGCCAGCCAGAGCAACAGATAAGAGAAATAGGACAGATTTCTCTGAGTCTGATAAGCCCCTTCCTCCCTACCACAGCCTGATTTTTTTATCAATTGTAAGAATTTGAGAACAAATTTTGAAAAGAGTGATTCAAGGAACATTCCTGCAAAGTCTGGTTCATTTGGGCCCAATGGTTGATTTTTTAAGAATTTTCTTATAATTTCTCAAAGTCCAAAAAGCCCCTTCCTCCCTGCCAAGGCCACATTTTTTGTCAATTGTAAGAATTTGAAAAAAAAAATTGAAAAGTGTGACTCAAGGAACATTCCTGTAAAGTCTGGTTCAAATTGGCCCAATGGTTGATCTTTAAAGAATTTTCTTACAATTTCTCTGAGTCTGATAAGCCCCCTTCCTCCCTGCCACACCCACATTTTTTGACAAATGTAAAAATTTGTGAATAAACTTTGAAAAGAGTGACTAAAGGAACATTTCTGCAAAGTCTGGTCCAAATTGGCCAAATGGTTGATTTTTAAAGAATTTTCTTATGATTTCTTCAAGTCTGATAAGCCCCTTCCTCCCTGCCATGGTCATAATTTTTTGACAAAGGTAAAAATTTGTGAATAAACTTTGAAAAGAGTGACTAAAGGAACAT
The DNA here is from genome assembly GCA_963680895.1 of Fragum sueziense. Classification (NCBI taxonomy): domain Eukaryota; kingdom Metazoa; phylum Mollusca; class Bivalvia; order Cardiida; family Cardiidae; genus Fragum; species Fragum sueziense. The sequence continues at coordinate 38,510,214 of OY804606.1, forward strand.
TTCTGCAAAGTCTGGTCCAAATTGGCCCAATGGTTGATTTTTAAAGAATTTTCTTATGATTTTTCCAAGTCTGATAAGCCCCTTCCTCCCTGCCACGGCCACATTTTTTGTCAATTGCAAGAATTTGAAAACAAATTTCGAAAAGAGTGACTCAAGGAACATTTCTGCAAAGTCTGGTTCAGTTTGGCCTAATGGTTGATTTTTAAAGAATTTTCTTATGATTTCTCTAAGTCCAATAAGCCCCTTCCTCCCTGCCACGGCCACATTTTTTGACAAATGTAAAAAATTGTGGATGAATTTTGCAAAGAGTGACTCAATGCACATTCTTGCCAACTTTGGTTCAAATTGGCCCAATGGTTGATTTTTAAAGAATTTTCTTAAGATTTCTCTAAAATCTGATAAGCCCCGACCTGCCACGCCCACATTTTTTGACAAATCAAAAATTCACGAACAAGTTTTGAAAAGGGTCACACAAGGAACATTTCTGCCAAGTTTGGTTAAAATTGGACCAATGGTTAAGGAGGAGAAGATGTTTGAAGAAATTGTGGACGGACAGACGGACAGACGGACGGACGGACGGACGACGGACAAAAAGCGATCACAATAGCTCACTTTGAGCACTTCGTGCTCAGGTGAGCTAATAACTGGCGAATTTTTTAAAACAAAATGTCCCCTCATCCAAGCTTTAGTGCAGGATGAAGGGCATTATTGGAGTAAAGCCGGAGGCTGAGCATGTATACACTAGCATGTCGTCCTGACGCTCGCGCTATTTATAGTACACCGTGTTTTAGACTGTACCTACTCGTGACCGGAAGTCGGAATCCCCACATGGTCATACTTTAAAGATTTTGTTGCCGCCATAAACCAACTAGGGCTGGGAACTAAAGCACACTGCTATAATAACTATGAGCACAATGAAATATATGTACTGACACAAAAAGGGAGGGTGTATACATGCTCAGCCTCCGGCTTTACTCCAATAATGCCCTTCATCCTGCACTAAAGCTTGGATGAGGGGACATTATTTTCGCAAAGCCTTCGGCTTTCGCATGTATACACTAGCATCTTTAAAGAAGGCAACAAAAAGATTACCTCCCATTCACAAATGTAATCTAAGAAAACATAGAGCTAACAAAGCCTATCTGATCATTACATAATACATCTCTATAATAGAACTTGTAGAAATTTTTGTCCGACGACCAGTCTACTGTTTTTAAGATGTTATTCAAAGAACATCCATAGGACATAGCAGCTGAAACAACTGCACCTCTATATGAATGTGCTTTAAATAAACCTGAGTCTACACCTGCTGCCTGCAGGACCAGTTTTAACCATCTAGCTAAAGTACTAGTGGTAACCTTATCATAGGTAACATAAGAAACAAATAAACTATTACTCTTCCGAAGTTCACAAGTCCTTTCAATATATGACAGCACAGTGTGCATAGCACAAAGTTCTTCTTTACGGTAATGTTTTATCTGAAAAACGGAACTTTTCTTTCTGGTAGATGAAGTTTTTAATAAAACTGGGAACACGAATATTAACTTATCTTTACACTTTTTCATGTAATCTAAATGAAGAGAAACTAGTGTCTGTGCTCGAGGAGCAGTAGCTAAAGCAACCAGTGCAATAGTCTTAAAAGTCAACAGCTTGAGAGGCAAAGTCTCTAATGGATATAATGATTTAAGATAGTTCAATACCACTGACACGTCCCATGTAACACTATATCTAGGTTTAGGTTGAACCGAATTAAACACTCCTTTCATGTAACGAGATATCAAAATGTTAGTTCCACTACACCAAGTATTACCAAAGAAAGGTAACGTCTGTAAAAGCATAGCTTTATGGGTATTTAACACTGAATATGATTTTCCATCCTTGAATAAAGAGTGTAAAAAACCGATTACCTTCTCTTCAGTTGATTTAAAGGGATTGAAATGTTTCCTATTACACCAAATATACCAACACTTCCAGGCTGAGTTATATTGCTTACGAGTACCGCTTCGCCACGAGTTAATGATGACTTCTGTAGCTTCTTCTGGAATTGGTGACGTCTTGAAAAACTTCCTGATACACTCACTGCGATCATACGTAGGGACTTGTTCATCGGATGAGATTGTTTGTTGTGCGCCAGACTCAGCAGATCCTGGTGTCGTGGCAATCTGACAGGAATAGAAACAATGTTTGCCAACACCAAAGGAAACCAAGGTTGAGACTTCCATAAAGGAAATACCAATAAAGCTATATCAACCTGGTCAGTAATAATTTTGTTCATAACCCTGCCTAATAAATGAAAAGGAGGGAAAATGTAAGGTTTGAGACCAGTCCAAGAAAAGGAAAATGCGTCACTTTTCCATGAACCAGGCTCTGGAAACCATGTAACAAAAGTATCAAGCTGATTATTGATACGAGAAGCAAAAAGATCTACTTCTGGTTCAAAGAAATGGATACAGAGTCTATCAAAAATATCTCGTTTCAACATCCACTCAGTAGAATTTGAGAAATCCCTGGAATAGAAATCTGCAATATCATTATCAGACCCTGCTATATGAGTAGCAGAAATATAAATATTTCTCTCTCTGCACCATTCCCAAATCTCAATAGCTAAAGTATCCATTTCATGTGAAACCATTCCACCCATATCATTAATGTATGTGACAGCTGTGGTATTATCAGACTGAAAAGCAATATGGACATCTTTTTTACTGTGAAAGAATGTCAACAAAGCTTTGAAAATTGCTAAAAGTTCCAGAAAGTTGATAGAGTGCATAGCTTCTGAATGGGTCCATCTGCCATTACCACAATCACCAGTGGAAACAACAAAAAACCCATATCCCTCTAAAGAGGCATCAGTTCTGCAAACAATATCAACTGGACTGGGTCTAATAGGTTTGCCATTGTTAAAAACCACATTGTTCACCCACCACTCAATTTCATTCCTACAAGCAACACTTAGTGTAAATTTACTGTCAAAAGTTGCATTGGGTGAACTTAAAGCCTGAACTTTGTCCCTTTCCATTTTTCTGTAATGCATGGGTGCTTCTAGCACTGCAAAAAAGGCATTTACTATCAAACCTATAAAAGAGGCTAGATCCCTTATAAGAACTCTATCACTGATTAACAATGTGTGAGCTTTGGAAAGTATCTTTTGTACTTTTTCATCTGGCAAGAAAACCATAAAGAGAACTGAATCCAAAATGAAACCAAAAAATACAATTCTTTGAGCTGGAATAAATATGGATTTTTTCTCATTAATAATGAAGCCTAAAGACTTCAATGTATTGCATAGAGTTTGAGTGTTATCAAAACAAACTGAGTAGGACTGTTCCATATTGAGGGAATCATCGATGTAGTACGCACAACGGAGCCCTATGTGTCGAAACCAAGCATAAATAGGCTTGAGAATCTTTGTAAAAACCCTAGGCGCTGAACTTAGGCCAAATGGCAAAGAGACATAATGATATAGAAGACCATTCCAAAGAAACTTCAAGTACTTTCTGCTAGACAAGGCAATAGGGACGGAAAAATATGCATCCTGTAAATCTATTGAAGTAAAAAAGTCCCCTTTTTGTATCAGCTGAAGAACAATAGAGAAATGTTCTTGCTTGAAGTGCTCATAATGAACAAATTTATTCAAATGCTTAAGATTAATAATGGGCCTGAATTTTCCATTTGGCTTTGGAACCACAAAAATGTTTGAAATATACTGCCCAGATTCCCATAGGGACTCCACTATTGCTCCTTTGTTCAAAAGTTCCTTTACTTCAGCATCAACTATTTGTCTTTGCTCTTCATTAAATCTAATTTCTTGAGGGTAACGAGATTGAAAAGGTAACTCATCAAACTCTATGCAATAACCCTGAATTGTATCGAGTATCCAGGGATCATTTGTAAATGCTTTCCAAATGCCCACAAAATCCTTCAACCTACCACAATTACTCACCTTATTTACAGTGTCAGTTACTGGTCGTTTGGGGGTGCCGATGTTACTGTGGCACTGGCATTACGTCCTCTGCCTCGGGAATAATTCCCTCTTTGATTGTATCCACCATGATTTTGGTTCGTTTGTCCCCTGCCATACGGCTGGTATCTGTAACCACCACGGCCATTACCACCACGGCCACCACGCCAAGCACCACGGCCTCTGAATTTCTGGTCGTACCCATATCTGTCTTTAGCTAAAGAAATACCAGTTTCACAGTTTTTAATTTCTTTTGAAACATCATCTCCGAAGAGAGAAGTAGTTATTGGCACATTAACGTTGCACAAGTTAGAGTACTTCTTTTTCAAATTTGGTCTGATCAAGTACCTCCTTCTTAATGAAAGATTATATTGAATTTGCCCCATAAGCATAAGAACGTCGCTTAACATTTGTTTTGCGCTATCATTTTTAACGATATACGGCTTCAGAATCTCTGCTAATTTAATAACTGGTACCATGCCTGCAGCGACAAGATTTTGAATATCAACAAAAGCACGATCATAAGAACGCGCACGTTTATCAAGGACTTTCCACACCTCGTTGTTTACAAGAGGGGGAACCAACTTGTCACAGTTTTCTGGAACCCTATACTTAGTAACTAAAGAATCGGTATCAACCTGTGACGTGCAAGAAGTATTAATAAGAGAAGCAAGAGACTGTGCAATAGGCTTATCTTTTTCAACAGACTTGAGTTTAGGCAAACCCCATTCATCTTCAGACTCATCTTCATCATTATCATGAGAACCAAACATAGCATCAAGCAAATTTTTGTTAGACATGGTAACCGCAGAGCGAGTTTCATCATTAGCCTTTTTTCTTTTAGGTGGAAGATTCTCGTTATCCGACAAGTCAATATCATTAGAATCCACTTCTACATGAATTTCGGCTACATTGTTTGGATCAAAATCAGTCTGGGGCTCAGACAAACCCAAAGTTTTTCTCAATTTTTCAATGTCCTCACTTGACAAATTGTTCAAATCCACAACATTTTTACTCTTTGTCTTGGACACTTTCTTTTTCTTTTTGTCTTTCTTGTCTTTTTTGTCTTTTTGTTTCGTAGAAACACTTAGAACTTTGCTAGGCTGAATGTCCTTAGCCGTCTCGACCACTTCCTCCGCCGCTACCGACGGTACAGCCATCATTTCCGAAATACGGAGGTCATTAGATTCAAAACCCGAGAAATCAGACTCATCTGGGTCAGAAACCCTAAGGACATCGTCCTCAGCACTGCTCATGACAATAAATCCACGAAAACAAAGTGTCCAACACAAATTGTCAAAACGGAAATCGGGACTACGTCCGCGACAGAGCAGTTTTCTCAATGAAATAACAACAAAAGTTATGCGTAAATAAAAGTAGGACTACGTCCGTACCTTAGATAATTGTTCCTTCTTCGAAGAATAACCAGGACTACGTCCAAAGTTCTATATTTTCGGCAGATTTTCTTACCGAAGTTGACACGGTGAACGCCAGAACAACTATGACCATGTGGGGATTCCGACTTCCGGTCACGAGTAGGTACAGTCTAAAACACGGTGTACTATAAATAGCGCGAGCGTCAGGACGACATGCTAGTGTATACATGCGAAAGCCGAAGGCTTTGCGAAAATAATGCTTTGTATATGAGCCCATGTTAACAGGACACGAGGTCCATTTGCTTGCTTATGATCGATATCAAAATAATTGGCATTTTATGCAATCTTTCAAATTTTTGTACATTTTCATGTCCCAACTTTGGGGAAATTTGATTTTATTGGGATTTTATGCCGTTTTCAACTTCTATTGTCATATCGCGACGGCTGGAGCACCTAACAGTGGGTTCCTGGTATTTCTTGCACCAGTACAACCACAATATCCAAAGCGAGCCTCCAGCTGCTCTCTCTCATAGATGATTCACACCCATTGGTGAGAGACAAGTGATTTTTGTCAAATGTCAGAATGGATACTGGCCGAGCCGGGGTTCGAACTCGAGACCCCTGGATTGTTAGACTCCGATGTAACCGACTGGGGAAAATATCAACATGTTTCTATATTAAAGCGACATATTGGAATAATATTTTAGGCCAGTACTAAAATAATTTGTCAGCGCAAAGTTATTAGGAATTTTGATAGCTAGCCGGGAAAAAGAGTCATGGGCCCTTTAATACACGACAAGAGGACCATGATGGTCCTACATCGCTCACCTGAACCAAGATGATATGAAACACAGTTCTGTTTGAATCAATAAATATTAGTGATTGTAAGACTGAAAACAAACTTATGGACATCAACTGTATTTCATCCTCTTAGGTCAATTTATCTGGTTGTGAAGAGTGAAAACAAAGTTAAAAACGAGAATTTTGTCAAATTCAAGGGCAAATAACTCGTAAAAAACAAACTCGAAAACAGCAATTTTGTCAAATTCAAGTATTATTATAACTCACTAATTTTTCATCCAATCAGACTGAAATTCAAAATCGTTTAAGATCTTATGGTCACCAACATAATTTTTAAGTCTTGATTGGTCAGTAATTGTAAAGGCCAGAGAGTAAACAAAGTCGAAAAACAGTCGATAACAACAATTTTGTCAAATTCAAGGGCATATAACTCACGACGTTCTCATCCAATCACACTAAAATTCATAGTCATCCAGGATCTAATGGTCATCAACATTATGTACAAATTTTGTCTTAATTGGGCACTTAATTGGTAGATGCTACAGTGTAAACAAAGTCAAAAACAGTCGAAACGGCAATTTTGTCAAATTCAACGGCATATATATCATGATTTTTTTAACCGATTAAGCTGAAATTCAAACCCATCTGATATCTTATGGTCCTTAACATTGTGGCGAAGTTTTGTCTTGATTGGTCAATAATTGTAGATGCTAGAGAGTAAACAATGTCAAAAACAGCAATTTTGTCAAATTCGAGAGCAGATAACCCAGACTTTCTAGTCCGATCAAACCAAAATCCAAGATCTAATGGTCACTAATGTTGCATCCAAGTTTTGTTTAGATTGGTCAATAATTGTAGATGCTATAGTGTAAACAAAGTCGAAAGCAGTAAAAAACGACAATTTTGTCAAATTCAATGGCAGATAACTCAATACTTTTTAGTCCGATCAAACCAAAAATCACTCTCATTCGAAATCTTATGGTCACCAACATTGTGTCCAACTTTTGTATTGATTGGTCAATATTTATAGATGTTAGAGTGTAAAAAATGTCAAAAGTAGCTATTTTTTACATTTAAGGGCAGATAACTCTAGACTTTCTGGTCCGATCTGACCCAAAATCGAACTCATATGAGAGCGAATGGTCATACATATAACATATTTTGACCAAGTTTGGTCAAGATTGCCTTTTATTTGTAGATGCTAGAGTGTAAACACCAAATTGTTGACAGACGGACGGACAGACAGACATACGGACGGACGGACGACAGAAAAAAAGTGATCACAATAGCTCACCCTGAGCACTTTGTGCTCAATTGAGCTAAAAACCAATAACAAATTGTGGAATAAATTACAAAATACATTTTTTCTGGATTTCCTTCGCACAGAAAGGCATAAATGATTACTCAGCTTAAAATTTAAATAGCTGGCCTCAGAAGAAAGTAAACTGACACGATTTAAAAACGCAAAAGACATTTTCAGTAGCCACTCCTTTCCTGCAGCCTCAATCGGTACCATATTTGGGGACATTCATGAGTTAATGTCTACCATTCACATGCCACCAATATTGTCGTGTCTTCTGTAAACTACGCGGACATCTTAACCGCCCATCCCAAAATGCTTATGTGTCTCGTGCATTCAGACAACGTCTAAAATCACTAAGATTTTTTTGTGTCTGTGTAAACTGCCATGTTGATTTACTCTTCGAAAACACACAACAACTACGGATAATTTTCGCATGTAAAATGCTGAGGCTTATTTTGGCACAAAGGAACCGAGTTTTGGGGCTCTTGGTCAGCGATGTTTTGCAAATGGAGGTAGCTAGACGCTTTAATGCAGCCGACTCGACTGTTTCAAGGTTATGGAGACGTGAAAACGACATGGGAACACATGCAGACCACCTGCGTCCCTGTCAGATGCGTGTAACAACTGTACGTCAAGACAATTGTATATACGTTAACGTCACTTACTAAACAGATTTGTGACGGTTCAGTCTACAGCAAATACTAAAGTTGGTAATGGCAGGCAGCCTATGCATCGTGAAACGGTGATAAATCGTCTGTGAGAACACGGGGTTTGCTGTCGTCCTCTCATGCCAGGCTCTCATCCAACGTCATCGCCTTTAGAGGCAGCGCTTAAACGAACGTCCACTCAGACATTATTCATGACATGTCATTTTATTCCCTGTTCTGTTTACAATTGTTATATTTAGTCTAGGGGCCAACCACAAAATGAGGCCTAGAAAGTGGTTTTCTTTGGACCAATAGTCCAGAAAGATTCCGATGGTACAATGAGTTAGGGTAACCATTGGGGCTTTATTTTATGGTGGATGCCAGAACTGAAAGTGGTGCAGATTTTTTCCAGGGGCAGATAACTCTACCCACCAAAAAAGGAAATAAACAGTTTTTTAGTTGACCATGAATCGAAATTGTCGTCAAAATTTTTTCTGTTACTTTTTTCCTCAATAACTTTATGTTTTAATTGAAATATTATGTATGCCAAAAAATAATTAGTAATAGAATAGTCGGTTTTTAAAACACATTTACCGTAATTGCCCTGATAAATGTTCATTCACCAAAATAGACAAATCACTCTAAAATAATTAAGAAAAGTTTTTTCAAACTTTATTATCTTTTTAAACGTTGATGATAGAAAAGTTTAGACACCATAGGGATATTTTGAAGTCAATTATGTTTCGTTCCAGGATGACTTTTGCAACAAATGTCGGTGTAATTTTTTTTTCTGGGGGCAGACAACTCTTACCACCAATAAGGGCATGTTCAAAGAAAGGCTTTATGACAAAACATGTTTACAATCTAGTTCTCGCAAAAGTAAACCAATATTCATTAAACTAAAGCAGAACAAGTATGATAATAGGTTCTTCAATTAGTTTGATTATTGGCTAGATCGGACCAGAAAGTCCTGAGTTATCTGCCCTTGAACATCAAAAATAGCTATTTAAGACTTTGTTTACCATCTAGCATCCACAAATATTGACCAATGAAAATTAAACTTCTGCATAAAGATGAGGACCATAAGATCTCTAATGAGTGTGATTTTCGGCCTGATCGGAGAAGAAAATTATGAGTTATTTGCCCTTGAATTTGACAAAATTGCCGTTTTTGACTGTTTTCGACTTTGTTTACACTCTAGCATTTATATAAATATTGACCAATCAAGTTGAAATCTGGACATTATGTTGCTGACTATAAGATCTCTGAGGCGTGTAATTCTCAGAATGATCAGAATAGAACATCGCGAGTTATATGCCATTGAATTTAAAAGATTTGCCATTTTCGACTATTTTCAACTTGATTTACACTCGAGAATCAATCCAAATAAAACTTATGCATAACGATTGGAACCAAAAGATCTCAGATGAGTACAATTTCCAGAATGATCGGGACATAAATTCATGAGTTACTTGCCCTTGAATTTTACAAAATTGCCGTTTTACGATTATTTACGACTTCGTTTACACTTTAGTATCTACAACTAGAGACCAATCAATTTGAAACTTGGTCATAATATTGTTGACCATGAGATCGCGACTGAGTACAATTTTCAGAATGATAGGGACATAAAGTCATGAGTTATATGCCCTTGAATTTTACAAGATAACCATTTTCAACTATTTTCGACTCCGTTTACACTCTAGCATGTATACTAATTGACCAATTCAAATGAAACTTATACATAAGGATTGGGACTATGATATCTCGATTGAATACAATTTTCAGAATGATCGGGACATTAAGTTATGAGTTATATGCCCTTGAATTTTACAAAATTGCCGTTTTCGAATATTTTGACTTGGTTTACACTCTAGCATTTACAATTATTAATTAATCCAAATGAAACTTTTATACAATGTTGGTGACCATAAGATCTAGGACGAGTATAATTTTCAGAATAATCAGGACTGGAAGTCATGAAATATGCCCTTGAATTACAAAATTGCTGTTATAGACTATTTTCGACTTGGTTTACACTCTAGCATCTACACTTAATGACCAATCCAAATGAAACTTGGACACAATTTTGGTGACCATAAGATATAGAATGATTTTAATTTCAGTCCGGCAGGATCAGAAAGCTGTGTTTTTGTGCCCTTGAATTTGATAAAAACTGATGTTTTTTACTTTGGTTTTACTCTAACAACCACAGATTTTGGCCAGTCGAGACAAAAAACTAAAACATAATGTTGGTGACCATTCTTATAAGATGAATACAAATTTCGACATAATTGGACCAGAAGTTGTTAAGTTATCTTCCGTTGAATTGGACAAAATTTCCATTTTGACTTTATTTTCAGTCAAATAACCAGATAGATTGACAAATCAAGACGATATTTGATGGGTAGAATGTTTCCGACGTTGTTTTTACTCTAAAAACCACACATAGTGAACAATCAAGTCAAAACTTGGACACAAAGATAACGACAACGAGATTTTGGATTAGTTTGGCATTCAGTTATTTAGTCAGGATAGAAAGTCTAGAATTATTTGCTCTTGAATTCTGTAAAATTGACTTTTTCGACCCTGTTGTCACCCTAGCTACCACAAACATTGACCAAGCTAGACAAATCTCAGTCTGTGACTGTGAGATATATTTTATAGTGTTAATGTGAATCTGACATCATGAGTTATAAGCCTTTAATTTTGACAAAATTACCATTTTTGACTTTGTTTTCATTGCAAAAGACACACATGTTGATCGGTCGATACAAAACGTGGACAAAATGTAAGTGACCACAAGATATGGTTCAGTTTTCAGCCTGACCATGATCCAACAATTTTAATTGCTTTCCCTTGAACTTGACAAAACTGCTGTTTACTAGTGTTCAGTTTTGCAGTCACAACTATTAATTGATTTGAATAAAACTTGGGTAGATAATATTATCTTGGTTCAGGTGAGCGATTTAGGACCATCATGGTCCTCATGTTATCTATTAAGAATATCTGACTTGTAATCAAAACTCTTTTTCAAGGATTTGCGTTAAATGTCATTTGAAAACGCGAAATTCGAAAGTTACAGGTAAATATTGATTACGTTTTAAGCACACAAAGTCTTGGCGATGAAAGACGTACAGACGATCGGACGGACAAAATGGACAGTACTCTCCAACGCAGAGTTCTATTGATTAAACCATCAAATATGACCTCTGCAGTTTTCGGTACGCCAACAGTCGTCATAATCTAATTATAGCACATCATTTGAATTATCGAATCAAAATCATTCAGCTTTACCTTGCATGATCATTACGTATACATTACGTCTCTTCTATTTTTGGCTGAAGCCGGTAACATTTGAATTATCGAATCAAAATCATTCAGTTTGATCTTATTTGATTACGTATACATTACGTCGCTTCTATTTTTGGCTGAAGCCGGTAATTTGAAGCGTCAGCCAATGAAAGGTTGTATCAGCTTTTTAAATTATTTTGTTGTGTAAAGCTAACGATTGGATACTGAAATCCCGCCAAGGCCCCGAGATTAGACGTGAAATGACCCCGCGAGAACAGAGCTCATTCTATCGAAATGGAATGTAGAGATAATGTGCTCTGTTCATAAGAGAGTAAATGGACAGTAGAATTCATTAACATATTCTAAATTGTCACCTTCTACATTACTTCTATCAGTCTTTTTCGAAGATTTGGGTGCAAAATTGTGACTTATCTGAATTATCTGCCAATAAATAAGCAATCAGCCATTTCCGACAGAAAACTTCAAATTTTCAAAAAATATATCAACTTGCGGACATGGATTAAGCATGTTTTTATCAAATGACATGTCATGTTAGAAGTTTAAAAACATTTCCGGGTACTTGGAAATGCATTTTCACAGTTTTAAGCAGATCTATGAGTTTTTGGCTTTTAAACAACATCATGAAGTAGAAGGGGGTAGACATAGCTTAAACTGGTGGGTGGGGTAAGGACAATTGTAGATTTCTTAGAATTCAAGATGATTTTTGGTATAAGAAAATTACAATCACG